>JACDJE010000004.1:2303201-2337791 GCA_016647715.1 Pavo muticus | reverse complement strand
CCGCCTCCGCCGGCCCCGGCCCATCCTACGCGAGCCGCGCTTGCTATTGACAGATGCAGAGATTTAAGTCGGGAGGCGTCGTGAAAATAGCCAAAAAAAAGACGAGGCAAACAAATAGATAAATAAGCCCACCGCCCAAGCCCCGCCTCGCACCGGGCAGCCCGGCAGCCCCAATCCGCGGACAGCGGGGCGCGGAGCGGGGCGGAACGGGGCGGAGCGGGGCCGCCTGGCCCGGCCCCGGCCCCCGGGGAGCGGAGAGCCGAGCGCCGCCGCCGCCCCCTGCCCAGCAGCCAGGGCTCCACCCGCCTGGGAGCGGAGCGGCGGCCGCCCAGCGCCGCGCAAGGCAGAGCTGCAGGAGGCAGCCCCCGAGCCGGGCTCCTGGCACCGCCGCGCTGCTGCCGGCACCCAAACGACCCCGCGGCTGGGGCTGCCGAGCACGCTGCTTTGGCTCGGTGTGCTGCCGCACGTGGTTGGATTTGGAGCTCTCTCTCGCGTTTTGAGCTCTCCCTCGTCTACTGAATCTGTCGTGAGCCGAACGAAACGCGCAGGCAGAATGGGAAAATAAAGTGAAGACTCTGTAGTAAAATGCGCAATAGCTATTGCAAGAACAGCAGAAACAAAGCTTACAGTTGATCTAAACAGCATTCACAGAACTACAAGGATAAGTTACTGCTCCGAGGTTTGCCTTCGCAGGAGACATGAGTGCTAGAACCGTTCTGCTAAGCCAAACCTTTAGTTGAGCTTAATAATGAGATTTGCATTACACTTGGCAGACGGAATAGCAGCAAAACCCGATTTACTACAGCCCACTCTAAACAAGATAAATAAAAATGTAGCTACAAGAACTCATAACCACTTTGTCCCTTCGTGGAATACATGCTAGGGAATACAAATATTTTTCTGTAGTAACATCTGCACTGCTGAAGCTTTAAAGCAGGTCATTCAAAATAAATTTTGAGACTACATACTTGGCCAACTCTCGAAAACAATCAACCACGCAATGAGAAAATGCTGTATTGGGGTGACAATGCAGATCCACCCTGTAAAGTAGCATCTGTTTCGGAAGTATCACCAATCCCAGAGAGCTACCCCAGACCTAAATGAAACATCTCTGGAAATGGCATTGAGGCTGAAACAAGTGCACCATCTCAGAACATCAACTCTGAAAAAAGACAGAAAATGCAATTGACACAACCTACAGCCAAGGACCTTACAGTGTTACCCAGCATAGAATTAATTCAGAGTAATTCTCCAATCCAAGATAAAGCAATCATCATTTGGGGAGGAAGTCAATGCTCAGCTTGATTCAGTATGCAGGTCAAGTGCATGCAGGCATAACTTACCAGTTTATCTGTATTCTGAGGAATATTCTACCAAAAAAACCCTCATGCAAAGGAAGTTTTCTCTCTAGCTGTGTGCCACAGTAGTGAGTTTGTCACCAGCTTTCCTTTAAGGAAAAAAATCTTTTGCTGGACTGAAAAAAATAAAATGTGGTTTTCTCCTTACAGTTCCTGGCTCTACAGCCAGCATGTGGCATTTGCTGTTCATACAACACCGGGGGATAGTTTGTCCTACTGCCTTCCAGCAACAGAGGAAACCAAAGACAGAACTGCAGAAGCAGTTACAGAATTGCAGAGCAAGTTTTAGTGCCATGCTATATTTGCAAAATCACGTTATTCTTCTTGTTGTTCTGCAACACCATCAGTGAGCCAGCAGAGCTGGGAGCATTCATTTCAATTTCCAGCAAAAACATTGGAAGTCATGGAACCAAACCCAGAATGTTGTTACTTACTGCATAGATTTATTTCTACATTTGGTTTTGTAAAATAAATTTAAATTCAACCTTTTATTTATTTCCTTGATGTTTGTAGAAGTTACTTTAAAAGGTCAGTAACTAATTATTAGATGTTATGCCTCACTAGCCTTTTCACTTCAAAGCACTCTTCAGACATTTAACTTTCAGTAGGCAGTGATGGACACGCAGTGTCCTGTCAACACCCTCCTCCTTCTCCACTCTCCCATTATCCCCATTAACCAGCTCCATGCCCCAGCCCTTCCCAAGGCTGCCTTAGTTATGAGCATTCTGTTGCCTCCAGACACTAAAGACACAAGAACGCAACTCTCGTGCACCCACCCTGCACTCCCTGTGCAGCAAGAGTCCTCCCTTTGCTTCAGTGGATGTTTGTCCAAAGGGACAGCTAAAGCTTAGGCCACCTGTAAAGCTTCACTCTGCATTGTGTCCCACAACCTACGGCTGACCAGAAAAAGCAGAAAAATCTATATCTGACAAAGTAATGGGAAAATCCATTGTTACACTGAGACGTCCTGTTTCATCATCATGATATATCAATGGATAGACACAGCCTGCTTTATGTAATCACAGTCACTAATTCTTCTAATCCGTTCATTGATTCGCCTCCTTTGTTCTGTGTTTTATTTATTTATTTATTTAAGAACTGGAGGGGCTGGAAGGGACCTCAAGAGACCATTGAGTCCAACCCCCTGCTAAAGCAGGCTCCCTACAGTAGCTCACACAGGTTGGCACCCAGATGGGTCTTGAATATCTCCAAACAAGGAGACTCCGCAGTCTCTCTGGGCAGCCTGTTCCAGTGCTCCAAAAATAACATTCCCTCACTAGCAGGCTGGAAGTACAAGTCTAGGAGGGGTCCTATTGACACAGCAAAAAACAGACTAAAGAACAGAACATAGCCAGGTAGACTGGGAAAAAAATATTTCTCTGCCCACTCTTTTTCACTCCTACATATTTCCACATCTATGGAGAATTTTGCTCAGTATCTAAGTGGTTTAGAAGTAGAAAAATATGAATATNTATATATCTTATAAAGATGTGGAAACAGAACATGTCCAGTGAACTAAGAGCAAACAAGTCATTTCAAAAGCCAATTGTATTCTAATTATTCTTTCTGTCCACAGAGCTGGAACAGTAGGGCATGTTAAACGGAGCAGGGCCTTCTGCACAGAGCAGTTACATTTTTCTCCAAAAATATTTTCCACTTCATTGAAATGGGAGAAAAATCCTCTGCACTGAAGCCCCTGTATACTTTACAATTGATTTTTAGAGGCAGATTTTTTTTCCCTCCCTCTAACACCTGCAATTGCTTGAAGAGTGCACAGAGGACCTTGAAATTGATTATTTGGGCTTGTTATTGCACAACATTCAAAACAAAGAGCAATTAGAATTATAGACTCGGAAGATGAAAAGGAATCAGCATGATCTGTTTGACCTCCTGGCAATTTTATACAATTCAATGTGTTGTCTTCAAATATTTAATAGTCATGATGCAGTAGCTGCACTGCGACTGCTGCTCATAAAACAAAATACAAGTTGCTCCACTTATAGAAGTTGCTATTTTATGCATCTATCACTCATTTCTTCATCACATCTGTCTGTTCTCTCTTCTCTCTGCTTAGGTTACACAGAGCATTTCAGGAAGGGACTTCCTCTTGTCACATGTGCACGCTGCATCTCAGCCAGCTGAGTCACAGGCAGCAGCTGAAGGCTCTTTGTGATGCTCCCACATGAATAATATGAAAATCAGATTGTGATAATGGTAGACACCACAAAGACCAAACTGAATCGCACCCTTCAATTTTACATTAACGTCTGGATCTTACTCCCTTCTGCCATTAACCAGCACTTAGATTTTTGTTTCAGTGAAAGCAGGATGAGACATTAAATCCCGAATACATTTAAAACTAATTTTCATCTTCCACTCGTACAACTCAAGAAAATAAAAATATGAGATCACTTTGTTTGCTTACAGTGCTTTTGTTATACGAGAGAGTCAGATTCAGTTCAAAATCTTTGCCAGGCTCAAATAAAAATATATTTGACAGCTTGTAGTTCTACTGTCAGTGGTAATACCCATTGGAGTGCCTATCTCTTTAATGATCAAACGCTAACCTTCTTGGTGAATAGCATTCCTATCAGGCTACTTTATGTTGCTGGGCTTGCTGTCAGTTCACAATAGCTGAAAAAGTAGATGATGTCAGTCAGTTTGCACTCTCCTTTACTTGTTTCCAATGAAAACTCAGAAATAGCTTGGTTCCAAATGAATTCTAGAAGTGACAAAGAACCTTATCACAACAGTTTGGTTGTTATCAGCCAAATCAGCAGCACTCTAATAGAAGAAAAGTGTATCTAGAGGCCTTTTTTTTTTTTAATTAACGAACTAATATAGTAACCTGCTTCATCTGACGACAGGATTTTAAAAGCAGCTTTGGCTGCAAGTTACAGTACTCACAGTATGATAAAATGCACAGACTTGCACGCACCAAATCTTGTAAGACACAGAGGCCAACTCAAAATCTCAATAAATAGGCTAACCAGTAAGAGTACACATCAGGCAGAAAATCACTATAGGAAGAAACACATAATGAGAAAATTAATAGGCACAATGAAAACCCCATCTGCCCAGTTGTATCCAGCTCAGGTCTCCATAGCGGTGAGATGCTATGCACTAGCATGAGCACTTTGGAAGCTACAACAGATGAAACAACCTAAAAGACAAATGTGTGCCAGCGTCCAGTCTGGAGACTCGTAAGATTCTCAATGGTGAAACCTTCAAAAAGGACAGCAGTTCATAGCAGCAGAGGCATGAGATAGCAGAACTGAGGATGTTACCATGACTGTTCTGAGACATAACCACAGACAAGTTGGCGTGATGTTTCACAAGCTGCTGAGGGTGAAGCCCATTTGACATGACTGCAGGGGTGATTTACCAATTTTCCTGCAGGCACTGCCAGCTTACTTTATTTTTTTTTGCATACCTTTGTTGATATCAAATTAAAATGAACATAGGAATGGGACAGATGAAGACTCTGTATAGCCTGCTGTTCTGTCTCCCACTGATTCAAAAAGCAAATGCTTTTTGCATGCACAGCCAAGAGCAAGGGCAAAATACAATTCCCTTAATGCTTCCTCAGCATCCAACACCTGAGCCACAGGTGGTCTCTTCTTATTTAGAAAACTCTGACAACTTTTCCTTTCATAGGTCTCCCCTTGAACCCATGGTAACTTTTGACATCAACATTCTAGCCCTCAAGTAAACCATGTCCCTAGCCTAGCTGCACCTTACATGCAAGATCATTACCCACAGCCCACACTACAAACTTCTCACCCACCTTCTGCTGGAAAAGAGCAGCAATCAATCAATCCCCAGTCACTTTTTCCACAACATTTTTCATTTTGCAGACATCTGCCACATCTCTTCTGTTATTATGGCTGTAATACCAACCTCTACTATATGCTAGTGTTGTTTTGACAAGGAATAGGACCCACCCTATCATCCACTAACAGCCTACAGTGTTTTCAACATGAACCAGAAATAGACTATCTGCTGTTTTAAGATGTCCTTATCTTTATATAGGCTGAATGAAACACATCTAATCAGAATCAGAACATCCCAGCATGTGGCACATTACAAAAAAGTTATTTTCCATCATCCCTGCTGAATTCCATCCCAACTATTTTTCACATTTAATTAATAAGCTATTACTGATAGTGATTTTCATGACCTACAGAGGTGTTTTTTTTTCCCAATTGAAGGTCTAAATAGTGAATAGAGGCAAATACTGAAGAGTAATTTTTAATAAAAGGACCCAACTATGTAATTTTGTGCTTACTCAACTGACAGTTTAACGTAACGGTCAGGAAAGGCACTAATTATAGTTTCGTTGCACAATGCTACGACTAGGGCCAGATAACTGGGGAGTAAAATAAATAATTCTAAGCTCACATTGTGCTCCTCTCCCAGAACCCAGGAGCAGAGGCACAACATTTTCTAGTGCCACATGCTGGGAGGTGGATTTAAAAGATGTGCAGTTTCCCAAGACTCTCAGGGAAATATGGTATAATCACTTATAAGCTGACTGCATATTAGAATGAAATGGTAATGGAACAGAATACAACCCAAGAATTTGGCAGGAACGAGAAATCCAAATATGGGAAGAAAAGCAGCTCTGAATTGTTTGTGATCTTTTGTAAACATATCTTTGTAAACACATATGGTGTCTACTTATGCTTATACATTAGACCTTAAAACAGTTGCCTGTTTGGCAGTACCAATATTACTAAACTTCACAGCAAAACAGGCTTGTTGCTAAGACCCAACTCAACCACGTTCTGCAGTAGATGCTCGCTAACGGTGGAGTGCTGGTGACCTCTAGTGCTACACATTGTGATGCGTGAATGAACAAAGGCTCATTATTACGAGTCAGAGGTGCTACTCATTTTCTTATCTAAAATCTAATGATAATTGGCATCTGCTAAAATACATAACAGATAGAAGCATGAAGGTGAAGAAACAGTAAAACAAAGTCACTAGAGTAAAAAGGACAACTTCCAGTTTGTAAAATGTTCAGTTTGTAGACGCTGAAGAATAATCAGTGTGGTGCCCTGAAGTTCCCTGACACCACATAGCTTAATATGGTTTCCAAAAAAATGAAGTTTCTTAAACCAGCTAAGCAAACATTATTTCAATAGATACAGGGAATTTCTATTTCCCTTCCTGGGTCTGCATAAGATAGTCAAAAATTCTTGTTCCTCAAATTACTACCAATTGAATAATGCAACTAATTTGAAATATTTTTGCCTGCACACTGAATTCTAGCTCTCCTAGACTACATTACACTAAGGATTGAACCATAAAGCCTAAGTATTTAACAGATCTTTAATGAAGGACAAACAGTGGTTATGTATGATGGGTACCACTACCTGCCTATAGCTAGTGTCTGACATTCAACTGTTTATTACAGCTTCTATAATTACCATTATACCCATTACCATAACACCCATATTATAATGTTTCTACAGTTTAATTATTTATAGGCTTTTGAAACTATTTATGAATGGAAGATTAAAATAGGTGTAGCAAAGAAAAAGATAGAGCCAAATTTAAACCTTCTGTGTAAGTGTACCTTTTAAAATGTATAATCTAATATACTAATTTTTTCCACTACCATAAGACAGAAGAACAGAACTCATCAAGAGGAAAAGCCCCTGAAACACAGAAACTTGCATGACTAAATGAAATTCTCCATAAAATCATTTGAAAATTAATCAGTTCCTCTTCCTGTTACACTTTGTTTTTTTGTTGTTTGTAAAGGTATGTAGTGCAGGCATACATACCTCCTCCTGCTCTAGACTCACTTACATTAGAGATACGAGCTATAAACTGAGCTTTGTAGGAAATCTTGATGTTATGACTTTTGCATTTCTGTTTAAAATATTATGGCTTATCCTTAGCAAAGGTCCAGAGTGTTAACCATCACCGAAGGCCTCCTCCTCTCCAAAAAGATCACTTCAATCAATTGAAATGGCTGCAAGTCATTTCCCCCATTACAGTTATTGAGATGTATTCAGATTTGCTAATTTCTCCAGGCCTCATAACCCTTATTTTCATGCAGAAAACTCATAATAAACAATGTGGAATAAGCAGGAGGTAGAAATATTCATGTGTAAAACACATTCTCTTTCCAAGTATATTTACAAACATTTACTTCCTCCTTAAGGAAGGGAAATATTGCACACAGTTCTACTCATTCATTCTTAAGTTTTTGCCTTCCTTTTTTTCCCCCTCTTCCAGATCCCTCACTCTTATCACAGATGGGAGAACATATGGTAGGAAGCCGTTACAGTATACTGGAAACAGCTTCCACGTTATAGTAGATTTCATATTGAAACCACAAAGTCAGTAAATAGGAGGAAGCAAATGAAGGTATCTGGAGTATTCTAACCTTCACACTATAAACATTGGTTGTCCTTGCAGTTGAAGCTGCTGGAGAAGGAAATGGAATGAGGGAAATTACACTAGCCCTGTGAACATTCAACCCTCCCCAAAAAAAAGAATAGCACCTTTGAAACTAAGTCCTATAAACAAGAATTAAAATTGCATAGAAAATTGAAAAGCTAGGCATTAGAACCTGTAATGAATTGACAGTAGAAAAGCTAAAAGTAAAGAGAGAATAAGATGCTTTAGGAGGTAATAAAATCCAGCTGCTTGTTAACATCTTGATCCTAAATAAGGTTTATAAGGTCTACCTTATGATGTTCTAAATCCCACCTGAGGGGAGTTGCTGACATTCAGTCTGGAAACACTGCTGTTCTAATTAGCAGTCCCCAGCCCCCAAAAGTGGCACAAGTTTGCTGGCTGTTACATTCCTTTTGCAAATAAAAGCTGCATACCAACTCCAACAGCCTACAAAAAGCCCATATGGAGGAAGTGAAATGTTGGTTTTCTCTTTCAATTTCTACCAGGACAATGAAGTGTAAATATTTAAATCCGCTGAACTGAATTGATACTGCACTCTAGTGTGTCATAGGAAGAACAGTACTATCATGGAGCCTGGCTGATAGGAAACAAGCAAATGAAGTAGTTAAACTCTAATTTTCTTGAGGAAGCAGTTAATATAGATCAATGTATTGCCAACTTAGAAGGGGAAAAAGAAAAAGAGGGTAGTTAACCTGACCCTCTGCCCCTCCAAAGTAATGAGATTTCATTATTCCCTGAGATAAAACCATGTAAGGGGATATTTATCCCAAAGAAAATCTTTCACATACATTAACAAGAAATTCTGATTTACCAAACATCAGTCAACAGATATCTTACTGTAAACAGCCTGTTGTTCCACAGTGAGAGGCCTTCCCACTGCTTTCAACCAACTGAAAACACATTTGGAAGAAAACAGACAAACAGCAGTTTGCCAGGTGATGGCTAGCATTCAGATTGTTTCAGAAACACAGTAAGTCTAAAATCCCAAGGAAAGGGTTTTCTGTGCTTATTTTGAGATTATACCTAAGATCCCCCTTATCTGAACTGTGCTGATTGAGCTACACTATACCACAATAAAATAGGAGATTACCTTCAGGAAATGAGAGTATAATCATTTCCATGATACTCTCTAAGATGAGGAGACTTTCTCAGGTTAATTTTATATTCAGTGCTCACCAGTAGTTAGCTATGCAGTATATGAACTCCCCATTCTCAGGCACATGCCCCAGTCACTACAATTTAGCTCCTTTTTATTTCCCCTTCTTCCAGGCTCATGCAATTTCCCTTCTTGGATGTACTACGACTTGCTTCAAAAGGAAAGAAGACTATGGTTGGAGATATCAGTGTCAGTCCCCTCAAAACCAGGGGAAATTAAGCTTTTATGGGATCTTGTCCATAGGACTTGTCTGGAAACCCAGGAAACTTGCTTCTCCTTTCCTGTAGTCTTACATTTCAGCCAGAAGATTAATTGCAGACTTCAAATTTATGAGACACTCAATCTCTACCACGCAGCTGAGCTTCTTGCTTATTGGTATCAGCTTAACTTTCTTTCCTAAGAGATGTATAAGCTTTGGATGTGTTCTTAGCATTTGTTTAACCCTTAAGTAGTCATTCTGTATCATACCAGACTTCTAAAGTCTCGTCTAAGGTCAAGAATTTGACCTCTCTGCTTCTGTAATGAACGTCAGTTCACCCAGGTGGTTACATGTAGGTAAAAAATACCTTTTCTTTGCATAACTGATCATGAGTTGGAGTGAGAGCATTCTGGTACCGATTTCCTAATCTGCAATTTTAAAAAAATGAAGTCCATTTTCAAGATGTTTTAAACTCAGATGCTTAAAATAACGTTAGTCAGACTCGTGTCATCGTTATACAGTAAGAGTCTCAGCAATGCATGTTTAGATGATTTAATCAAACAATATCAATTCAGATACCGAATAATATAAATTGCATCAATTAGATCTGAAATGATGTTATATGGGAATGAACCCATTTTTTTCCCTGCTTTCTATCTTGCTGAGAATCTTGTAGCTGTGTAGTCTGAGGAAAATAACATTTTGCTTATTGGGCTATTTATATAATGGAGCATCTATTCTGCCACTACCTTTTTTACCCCTTCACTTCTTTGGAGTTTAACAATCCTTTCCCAATATGTATTTCACATGAAGAAATAGAGCCCTTTTCCTGGAACATTATTGCCAACTTTTAATAGCCACATTTAATCTTTGTTTAATAAGCAGTAATCCAGAAAAAAATCACAAGTACTTGTCAGAAAACACAGCAAGGTCTTGATGTGTTATTAGGGATTTATATTACTGGAACACATTGTCAGTAAAAAAGTAAAATACAAACCATTGTCATTACATTAGGGAGCTTGCAAGGTAAGCTACATCCTTTAGCAATTTATATTTATGCATTTAAGAGCAGCTGATTTCACTTCCATTTACTTATTCTACTCTCTCTACACAAGGTTAGCACAACATCTTCACTAAAGAATGTGGCAGAGTATTATAAGAACGCTTGTGTGCGAGGTCACAGACACTGCAAAGGTTTATAGAACTTAAACATTGTTCCTGTTTATAATGCCTGTTATAAACACTGCTAGATTAGAAATTAAACCACAGCATTGTTGGAAGTGGCCTATAAAGATCAAGCCTTGTTAGAATATGCCAAAGCTAACCAACAGTTAAAGCATTAAGCTAAATCATATAAATGGTTTGGTTAGGGAAATGGACTGTTTGTCACTCAAACAATGTCATATTTTGCTTTCTTTCTGAAGGTATAAAACTGTTGCACTGTTCAGTAAATGAGGTAATTAACCTACCCAAGTAATTACATAAACCAAGAAGCATAAATAATTAACTTACGCATCCATTCCATCTGGTTACAAAGATGAAAATAAAGAAATTGCTTGCCATTTAAGAAGGATACAAAGGGCATACGCTATGTGCTTTAAACAGATAAGCTATTCAATTGTGTCATTAATAAATAATCCCAATTATTTTACTTGCCACAATAGATACACAACACTTGCATTACAGGAGTTAAGAACTTTCATATGAAAGTTTTTTTCTCTTTTTAATCTCAGGTTATTCAAGGAAGTAATGTGTTTTAGTGGCAAAAGCAATGGTGTAAGGTATGACTCTACCCATACAACCTTTAATACACAGTGTGCCAGAGGCCATGTCCAGATGAAGTCAAATGCTGATCACACAGCATGCCAGGCTGCCATCCACCAAGCTAAGGGGAGTGGCAGTGCTAATGCTTTTCAATGTAGTTTTTATTCCTGTTTAGAAGTCTCCTGAACTTTTATGATTGACAAGCATAAAAAAAGAGTTCTTGCAATGGAATATTTCATTATTTCAAGTAAAAATAAAGCAAAGAAAAGGCAGATGGTCTTTTTTACCCTTCTAGAACCTATTATACAAAATAACATGGTGTGTGTATACTTTCCTTCTCCTGCAGAATGGGCTATTTTGCACATACTTCTATGAAAATACAGCTGGATATTAGCAGACATTAATACATCTGGTGAACATGACTGCTCTGGCCTCTATTCCTCTGTCTACTCTTTTGCGATCCAAGCGTGATTTAAAAATAGAACTTTAGAGACTGCAACACTTCCTTGACATTAGGTTATTTTTCTAAGCTCAGAATAAAGACTTACAAACTTCAAATCTGTATCTTTTCATTTCAGTAAGCTCATGTCATTTACATAAAAAAGCAACCAAGACTGTATGTCTATAAATGGTTGGGGCAGATTTGATGCATGTTTTTCTTTCCCTTCATCTGCTCCTAATAGAAGCCCTGCCTTCACATTTAAGTCAGTTAGAGAAGAGCGTTGCCTTATTACACCTTTTGTTTCTTCATTAACTCCCTCCAAGTGACTCCTTGAGTGTTGTAAAAGCTTATCTTCTATTTCCTAATTGAATCAAAGTGAAGCCAAACAGCATACAAAATCTTAGACAGACCCTTGATACTTCCAAAACAAAGCAAGTTTCTGCACTCTGGTATTTAGCTGTGTGTTGAGACTAAAAACCCAAATTTGATTGTCCACTCCATGCCTGATGGAAGTAAACAGATCCTAGACAATGCTATCGGAAAAGGTTAAGCCAATAAAATGTAGTACTCCCTCCCAAGACTTTTCACTCCTGTATTCAATATATTCAGTAATCTTCCTGGGTTCTGTTCTAAATTTTTTTTTTAAAGCCTGCAATGACAATAATTCCCCACCTTAATTAGAACAGTAGTTTAAATCTCACAATTTCAAGTATCTGTGAAGATTTACACTAAAACAAATCTCCTTTTAGTTACTCTGTAATCCAAGAGTCATCCAACTACTCTGCTGAAAGAGCCAGTTTCAAAGAAATTAGATCACGCGTGGAAGAAAACATAAGTCCAGCCTTTAATAAATAAAGCACACTAAAAACTGCTTATACCAACCGCGCCTTTGGACCTGTAGTTATGTTAAGATCACATACAAAGATAGCTAGGGATATAACCTGATCATAGAAAATATCCTGTTTGTCTCACAAAGCCATCTTACAAATATATGAAGGAAAGCAGATTTTGTCCTGTAGCACATATGTGCATGCAGACATAACTTCATAGGATAAACTGTTAGGAATATAGGATGAAAAGCCAAAAGCTCTGGTATTAAGAAAATCCGGGCTACACTATTTTTCAAGCAAGATACATGGGAAGAACTACTAAAGCCTACCCAACTAGCAAAAAAAATCCAGCATGCAACAGCCTAGAGAAGTCTGAAGAATAAACAGGACCTGTGCAGCTCTTCTGGGTTGCACGTAGCTGTCTGCTACCAGGAGAAATATAGTTCATCAAGATAAAAACAAACATCCATTTTAAACTTGCTTGGCAACAAGGATGTTCCTATTTGCATAATGATGGTTATTTGAATATGATGAGAATTTGCCTGAGCGAGTCTCAAGCTTGAACACATTCAGATGTGATACAGTCTGTACAATTTTCTCAAGGATTGCAATTTAATACTATTTATCTAATGAAAGAAAAATAAATATTGGCTGTAACATCCCATTATGCTTGAGAGCTGGTTTTAAATTACACTTGAATAAAGTAACTGACTGTGGGATGTTTGCATTTCCTCAGGGAACGGTAACTCTTCTCAAAATGGTGAATAATATCATCCCTTTCCAAGTAGCCTCTATCTCAATAATAGGACTGCTAGATAATTCTCTAAGTGGGGCCTATTGCACTTTCAGCACTGAATATCTGCAATAGCAATGAACCAAGTGTCATTTCACATAAACCAATATCAAAGAGCCCTAAAGACAACTTGAAGAAAAGAAAGTATTTAGTGACTGGTAAATAACCATTGACAATGCTTTTGCTAGAAATGACACAAATAACAGATGGACATCGCATTGGTTGTTGGAAGCATTTAGTAAGGGTAGCTGCAGATGTGACTGTTAGCACATTCAGTGTTCCTATTAGCTCAGATGAAGGCATTTCTGGACTGAGACCATCTGTCCGGATAACTCAAAGAGATCAGGTCTTTTCAGGTTTATGTAGATTCCAACATAACTGTGATAAAAGTTCTATCCATATGAAGTCAAATAATGGTTACAAATACCTTATTTTTTTAATCTTAAATTGATCCAGACATTGTGATAGCCTCTGTTACGAAGGACAATCTCAATTTTTACTTCTGAACTCAGCTAAAATCTTGGTGAGGTATGGTATGTCAGAGTAAAACCATCAAGAATAAGATAAAAATCAGGCTGGAGAGAATTAAGACAATTTCAGGATTTTCAAAAGCACACAGCAATGGGAAGCACAGGCACCGATACGCTGGTATTCAATGCGTAGTCACTTCGCAATAGAGATACCTACAGGTAAGTTCACCAAATCAAGCCAGCATCAAGTCCTTGGTAATTCAAGATGTCCAAGTGTTTTTATCGAAGGTGCAATTTTCTGATTGCAGTCATACTTCTGTCCTGCCAAATCTTAAGCAGCATAAGAGTGAATTCTATGCTGCAGATGCTGTGGATAATTAACTAGCAAATCCATCCATGTGAGAGAGATTATTTTATTTGTGCCTTCAAAGGAATAAGAATAAAATATGTCTAAGCTTAGTTCAAAGCTGATTCTGCTCTTATTAATATCTGTGGGTTTCTTTACTGCTAAGGTTAACCTAAATTGACTTAATTGTTCTAATTATGTCTTGAGCAAGACTGTAAAGAAAGCTTTGTTCTTGTAAAACAAAGTCTCCTTGAGAAACAATTCAATTACCTGAAACTATAATCCCGAGAAGCTAATAATACACCTCTGAAAGAGAGGATTCAAACTGGTATTTTTATTGTAATTCTATTAGAGTGTCACTTATAAAGTTAGGAAGACAAATTCATTAAGAGGATGTTTTAAAAAATTCTCTTTGATGATGTGTTGATTTTTTCATTATGAGCTTCATGGATTTTTGCCGTAGTTCACCACTTCACAGACCTCCCATTCAAATCCCAGAAGCATTCATGGAAAGCCTCCACCCATTTCAAAAGGCATTGACTGAGGCTGTCACCCTGCCACATGTAAATGTCTCCATTGCAAGCCATCTCAAAAATGCTGGCTATCATTTCAGACCTATTGCCAGCAGTTCTGGCTTCTTCCCTTAAAGCTAAGATTCTCTCTTATTTTTATGCTAACTTAGTTCGTTAATATCTACAAGCAGAACATTAATAAATACAATTATAAACCCTGTTCACATTTCAGAGAATTAATTTGCAAAACATATCATCTAATCTGCAGAATAGCTTGACTTTATATAAATCCACTTAGTCAACTCCAGCACATTTTAAAAATGAAGACAAAATTCTTAATATCCAGTGCCTAATGTTTTTAATCTTTTTGCATAAGATGAGCCCATTGGCTTTCTCTACCATAGTGTGCAGAGTTCATGGCTCTGTTGGCAATTAAATTTTAAGATGACGTTTTGATCTGTTTCTACAGTTCAGTAGTGCTGTTATTAGGGCCATTATCCTTGCAGTTACCTCTAGAAGAGTTGAAGGAAACAGAATTTCACTCATGCTTGATAAATTATCTCATTAAGAGAAGAAAGAAAGAAACAAAGAAGAATCCTTCCTCTCACAGCAGTGCACCAAATAGGCTCCCTTGCTCAGAAGAGAAGCCTGAACACGAGCCTTGCAAACATTTGAAACTACAGTTCTAGTTAACATGATAAAATAGAAGTGACTGTAACAGTAAAATAAGTAGGTTAGCACAGTTTGAAATATAATTTAATAGGACAGCCTTACCTGTCT
The DNA here is from genome assembly GCA_016647715.1 of Pavo muticus. Lineage (NCBI taxonomy): Eukaryota > Metazoa > Chordata > Aves > Galliformes > Phasianidae > Pavo > Pavo muticus. Next base: position 2,322,706 of record JACDJE010000004.1, on the reverse strand, counting down.
GGAAATTAGCTTGTGAGTTGAACTGTTTATTTATTTATTTAGTCACACATGAACGAACCGTTTGCTCTTACACAAACATCAGCTCCTGTTGCTCTGCAACCTATTTCAAAGCTGAAGCTTTAACGTTTTCCACCACAGTTTTGGTGGACTGTGCACAACATTGTCCATCCCTTGCTAACTGCTAACATCCCATTTTGCATCTCTGCTGGCACACCCTAGGCTTACCATGAAAATATTTCAGACATTTTTTGGATATAAGTTTCCAAACTCAATGGAGTCCACTGGCCTCTAAGTGTGAAAGTGTTCGGGTGGCCATGATTGTCTCAGCACTTCAATATACTTCACAAACTCCGAGCTTTTTCTAATATCCTTACACAAGACAGAAGAGCTAAGTCACTTTTACTGCCCTTCACTCTGAAAATATCAACTCCAAATTAAATTTTAGAAAGCATTACGAGCACCTGGATACTAGACAGCTGCCTTGGGAGCAATAAGTGGTACAGAGAACTTCAGGGGAAACAGGAAATCATTGTTAAATGAAGCATTTATACCAGCACTATTAAGTGGTCAAAACACAGGCGGTGGCATTGCTTGAGCTTCAGATACTTGTGTATTCAGGAGTTCATAGCTGTTCTAGAGCTTTTCACTGCTGAGTTTGAAAAGAGCTTGGCTTTGTCTCAGATAGGAACAGGTCTGGCTCTGTTGATGCAAGTCTGACCATCCACTGACCTCAGTGGAGCTATAACTGAGCATCTGGCCATCTGTCTGCTCAAGGATGCAATCTGCAGCTGCTCAGGTAGCCAGCTACATATTGATTTGAACAGTCATTTCTTCTGCTCATTCAGCTTTTTTTATTTTCATACACACTTAAACATTCCTTCAGACTGAAGTCTGTGTGTAGATTTGCCTCTTGTTTTCATGCAGCAATTTAGCGTGCCCAGGAACTATAGCACAGGTTTACACTCATTTGTTGCTCAGGTCCATACTATCATACTACATAGAGATACTATCTCTAACTTTTAGTTTGAATCCTCCACTCCAGGCTTCCTGTTAATTTCCCCCCCCCACCTCAAGGTATCAACAAGTTATCACAGAAACAAGTAGATGGAATAAAGGAATAAACTGTGTGACACTTACTAGAGAGTAAATGTAGCAAGTAGAGGTAGTAGGGTTTTTTAATGAGTATGTACTTAATCTAAGTCATGGTTTATACCTAGCAAACATAGGTCGTATAATAAAAGAAAAAGTCCAAATATCTACCAAAGTTATCTGCAAGTACCACAGCTGACATGGTTTCTAACTTTCACAGCAATGTAATCACTAAACTACCCAGAATTACCATTGCACCAAAGCTATAGGAAATAAGGACAGATAAATGAATCTGAATAGCACTTCTGTCTTTGTAGCCACTGAGGCTGAAAAATCACACATCCTACTGCATACAGGAGGGTGACTTGGTTTGTCTGTATTTTCCTATGGATTTTGTGGGTGCTTACTTTTTATCCTTCGCATACATGCTTTCTTACAAGCTTAGTGGTCATATTTATATTAGTTTCCAGTATTTGCCTATGATGTAGTAAATGCAGGCATTAAAATGACCTCAAGCATGCTGACATATTTTTCATCTGACACACAAGTTAAAACATTAAAAAAATCAGGCTAAAGTTCAATTTTAGTGGCATAAATAACTCCAGCATCCTTGCAATTTACCCTATACCATTCCTTATCTGCCTTTTACAATCAGCTCTCTCTAGCCTTCTAAGCAATCAGCTTCCTGACATCTGAATCAAACATTCAAGTTTCAATAGATGCTTCCCCCCCATAAGATTTTTTTTATGAGTATTTTTTCAATTAATTTGGCATGCCCTTCAAATTTTCAGTTGTAACTCACTTTCATTTTCCTCATAAACCTGTAACAAAATGACTGAGATAGAGCTTGCTGTTTTTGTAGAGTCTCATCATTTCTTCTACTGTAGACAAGTTAGGTTTCTGTATCTCCCTAAACATAGTAGCGCCTAATACAGAACAAAGATGACAATGCTTGCTTCAGAGAATGAAATCAAATTCTTCAGGTCACTATCTTTAATAATGGTCTGTGCTTGCCCAACTCTAAGAAATTTCACAGGTAGGGTAAAAGAGCAATACGTATTATCTTTCGCCTCTCCTTTCTGAAGAAATATCTGTTCTTCACTGAGAGCAAAAGTTACAACAACAGGTCAAGAGACGTTTGTGTGAGTACCACACTGCAGAAACAGTGCTTTAGATCAAGCCTGCTAATTGATTTTTATCAAAAATAAATGGTCACACCATCAACAATTCCATAAAATCCTACATGTGGAGCTAGCAAGAACATAAGACACCTTCTTCTTCCCCAGATGTTCATGTTACAGAGCTCCATTATTAGGCAGAATAAGTTCTGTTCTTAGTAACAGTAAAGAAAGTAATCAGCTGAAACCCTCAGCAGTCTGGAGAGAAACTAACAGTTCAGCCAGATAGAAACAGCTCAGATCAGTTCAGATAGATCTGATTTTACATAGGCTGGTAAATCTCAAAGCACATTGGATATTTGTTTGTTTCTCCAACAGGAAATAACGATTTCATTTCAGAAAATATCAAATATTTTGAAATATAAGTGAGCAACAGTGAGAGGAAATGATCACAGCAGCATTTCTGCATATCAAAGCAATGTATAAGTTAATTCTATTGGGTTATTATGCACTGAAGCATCTGTAGATATAAAAAACACTATACATTTTGCAGAAGCCTTTTCCTTTCATCACAATGGTTTATTTTTGCTTTTGGAATGCAGCATATTGGTGGCAATTTATATGCTAATGAATAAAGTAGTGTATAAATTGTTTAACTGCATATTAATGAAGAATGAGGGGTTATAAGTTATGATCCATTTACGCAGCAGAGAGAAAAGCATTTTCTCACCAACTGTTGATACCTAGTTCTTGGTCTATTCTCCAAGTAAGAAATCCCACATGCTGAGTAGGAATCAGTACTATTTTACATTCAGTTACATATTCTTGTAGGAATTATGTAACCTTATTTTATCATCTATTTTCTTTGAACATGGGCAAGCCTCTCAACTGCGTTGTAAACAAAAACAAAAAAACATACCTCTCTCCAAGTATAAAGTTAGAGCACACAGCAAATCTTTCTACATACTCCTGGGTTTCCTTCTTGAAGAGGACAGAAAGCCCCAAATCTTTTAACTGTATTTCTATTGCTGAACTGATTCAGCTATGTCCCATAATGACAACTTGAGCTGTTTGCAGTTAAGCTAAAGGGGCTTACTCACATGGCACTATTTCTAGATGCTCATCCATTATACATGGGAAAAATAAAGATTTTACCCATATTAAGTAATTTTTAGAGCCTGAGGTTCTAACATCACATGAACTGTTAAAGTAGTTAGATGGCATCACCTGTATTCCTACTGCTAAATAAGATCTGTGCATCCTTTCTCAAACACTTCTTAATTCAGAGAATCAGTCCCTTTTTAGCCACTCACTCACTAAGAGAGTACCAGCATAAACACTTGCAGATGCAATGAGTCTCTGCTGAACTCTAACCTCCTGCTGTTAATTGTGTGTTATGATACCATTTGTTTCATAGTACTCATTTTGGGGATTCTAAGAGAACTTGGTTTAGCATACTTGTACAAACTAAAGGGAAAGGTTCGGTAGTTTAAGTCTGGCAAAGTAACAGACTGAATTCCAAGTACTGCACTGTTTTCATACTCACAATAAATATATTTTTGATACATAGATTAAGTCAATAACAATTTAACTGGAAATAGCTGGAATTCTGGAGTAGTATATAGTATATATTTCATGTTTCTCCTGTAGTGGTATACAAGTTTGCGAGTGCAGTAATAAATTGAGTAGTTCTTGAAATGCTTTTACACCCTGTTTTCTACGCATGAAATTCATCTGTCAATTAAAGGAAAGTATTATCATCATTCTTTCTGAAGAATATGACATTTATGACTTCGTGAGAAAATGCAAATATCACTGATTACATCTTTAGTGTGAAATACAATGACAATTGTATTATTGGTAATGGTTATCTGCCATTTTGTGATGTTACGACTGTATTTTCCCACCCCCACCCCCAGAGCAGTATCTGCAAAACTGTGCATGAAGTTTAGGAAAAAGATGGGTTTTTCATGGGCTGGCTGACTATTACAAAAGTATTAAATAGATATTTGCGTGAAACACTACCAATGCAGGAAAGTATTATGTGTGCTCAGATTAAAAGAATGAGTAATCCCACAGGATAGGATTACATCTTACTTCAACCTAAGCACATTCCCAATAGCTTTGCGTAACTTCACAGCTGATGAAACATGTCCTGTATGGTCTTTATTCTTGTTCTGCCTTTGTAAATCTCTAAAAAGCAGTATTTCTGAGGACAGGAAAATGAGTGGGTACCATGGGAGCACTACTATCTTCAATCGTTAAGAGAGCCTTTTCTAGAACAGAATTTGGATGTCAAAAGTACATTTTCTGCATTCTGCCAGTACATCTAGATCACACATGCTCTCGTGCTCAGTCTGTGAATCTGCCTCTTTGAACAAGAGCCATGAAGGCTTCTTAGTCACCAGCTCAGAAAAGGTAGCTCTTCCACACAAAGGCAGATTCAAACACTTCATTGCTTTAAATACAACCCTTCGTGCTGGTTCACTCTGACATCAGTTTCATTAGATGAACTGACATTTTCTTTCCTTCAGTTCACAAATACCTTCTCTCAGAACACCCTACCAATCAAAAGGAGAATAGATTATGAAACACCATTGGAGGGCTCTTGGCAGATAACAAATACCTTTTCTTAAAATGTGGCACTGTTCATTTTACTTTTTCATAATTCAAATTAATTTTTTTTTTTTGCCACCAAAACATGAAAACAAATCAAGTCATCTAAAACAGAAACACAAATGCATCTTTCTTATTGATTTGGTGGTATCTTGCTCTTCTCACCTAGATCGTGACACATAAGGAGAAGCTGACAAAATGGTTGATTTTTTAGTTGTCCCACTGCTTGATCTTCTACCAGTCATAGATACTTCAACTTTTCACTGAAACCAAGGATAATTCAACTGTTTGAATTGAGCTTTATAAACCATCTTTTGAAAGCAAAACAAGCTGCTAAGTAGTTGGTTAAAATCTACATTACAAGTGAGGTGTGGAGTTGGGAAGTTATTTCCCATTGACATACACATTTTCCCCCCAGCAACAGGAAGATAGACCACCAGATTTCTGGGAATTTTTGTTCCTTGGCTTAAGATTTGCAAAATAAGCACAATCTAAATAACCTCTAATCAGTCTGGAAAACTAGAAGAAAATTGTATACGATTTTATCAGGGAAGAAAAAATCTGATGTTAATTGCTCTGGTTCATATTCCAGTAGCAAGAAATAATAGTTCCTAACTTACACTACTAGGCAGAACAGGCACAAAACATGGGTGCTGTTATTTTGACTGGAGTGTTACACAAAGAAAGAGCAATAGGTATTCTTCTTTGCCTTAATTAAACAGCAAAAGCGCTATAATTACACTGCAGAGGATGTGTAGTTAATTTGATTCTAACAAAAAGCCTTCAAGTTTCCTGGAGCGACTTCAGTTTGTGTAGGTATAGCTTAGAAAAATCTTATTTTTGTGACCAAAAGCAAGACTCACTATGTAGCCTCTCAAGAAGTGTCCTTAGTGAGTGGATTGCATTGTTATATCTTAAATCAAGGCAGAGTGGAGGGGAAAAGAATATTTTTGCAAGTGGAGCACAATTTCATAATTCTCATGATGCCATGAAGTTACTGAGTCACAGCTGTATGATACTGTAGATACACAAATGTTCAAACTGCGTGTGGCAGCCTGAATGGCAGTTCACACAGTGTTTGAGCTGCATGTAGTAGCTTGAAAGGCAATTAGTAGAGTGTTCACAATGTCAAATACACGAGGACTGGTTGGCTTGGGGTGTAAAGCATATTGGAACAACAGGTTATAATCTTTTGACTTCCATGCACCACAGTCTGATTCAAAGAAACAGAAGTAGAGGGTGACATTTTTAAACTGGCTACTGATTTGGGTATTTATGTAAGTTCATCCAGCTGTTAGCAATTTTTAATAATTATAAATTCCTAGCATTAGTATGAAGATTCTTCAGCTTGCTTCCAGAAAACATGAGTTAGCTCAGACTTGAGCATCCAGTAAACTCTTCAGACAACTTTGCACAGAGCAGTTGAGTTGAATTATAGAGGAAATTACACAAAGTCAAGAGTTTTCTGCATTTAAACCCACATAAGTCAAACCATATTTCAGACACTTCCATTCTGACTAGACCTGAACACTTTCTTCTCCGAATCCTACAAATCAGCTAAAGCCAAAAATCAGTAAGGAAGAAAGTGCTCCTTTGCTAGCACATCAATCAAGTTTGTGACAGGATTTTCAGAATCATTTGCCTCTTTAACCATATCTATGCATTTTGTCTCACTTGTATTATTTTAAATGAGAATACAGCATAAGGAAGAATGGAGAACACCTCTATTCAACAGAAGTGAACTGAAATTCACTTTTCTGATTAGGTCTGTTCTACCCAGTTGCTTGATCTCCCCTCTGCCAATGTTATTTTCACCTCTTTAACATACAGAAAAAAAAAAACCATCATCCCAAGTACCTTCAATACTTTCACCTGAAGAATCTAAACAGTTCATTGAGCTTATGACATGGCTAAGAGAAAATTTTATGGTTCAGAAAAAAAATACAGATGTAAACAAGAATTAATAACAATAAAAATACAATTACATCTGCTAGCTCATTAGAAACTAAACATGAGATTTGTCAGAAAATGATTTAATTTCTTTGTCCAAACTAAATGCAAAACTATGGTAAGATTTATCATCTTAACTTTGAGTGGTCTTACAGAAAGCCAAGAGACAGCAACACAGTGGAAATATTAGTGTTTAATATTCTTATAAAATCAATTTCTAAGTTATGTCTTGATAAATTCCCTTTAATAAAATTCATAATTTTGACCAATATTTTAAAAAAAGAAAGAAAAAAAGCTGTGTTCTCCTATGAAGTTTACATTCACAGAATGAAGTAATATACTAAGAATTCAAATTTCATTTCAACTCCATGTTCTGTGACAAAAGTAATCGTGGAAATACTTACTCACAAGTAAGTCTGCTAAGCGTGCTGCCTAAAATTAACCCAAATATTTTCAACATAAGAGTTTCGATTAGGACTTAAGTATATATAAACAAAACCAAGATGCAGTTTATTCATTTCTCAAGCAGCAGACCTTTGCATAGAAACAGGCTTGAGCATTAACTGGAAAATGAAAGGGATGAGAGAAGAAAGTATTCAGCAAATGTAATGTAATGACTGACCCAGGAGACTTTATAAAGCCAATGAGCTGAAATACTTTCAGACATATAGACTGAATTCTTAGCTGTGTATTCAATTATGGATAACTAAGAGTGTGTAACAAACACTTAAGAGTTTCAGTGGATTTGAAGCTATTACCTTTAATTATGTCTCAGAAGCCTGTTCCAGTGGAGTAATTTCCTGGAAAAAGAAAAAAATGAGAGTGTTTCAAACCCATGGCCCAAAACAACAGCATGGTCACCATTCCAGATATCATGGTGGATTTGTGTTTAGAGGTATGCACACACATAGAAATATTATCAAGAAAAACTACCAAAGCCATTAATTTCAACCATTAAAATTTTGATTTTAAGCATTTGGGAACAAAAAAAAAAATCATATTACTCTTTGAGAAACTGTGATCCTTTTCTCCCATGATGAGAGGCCTTTCTCAGTCAGCTGTCACACTGAGAAAAACAGAAAGCAATTGGAGACAAAACCTTTTTTCTGTATGCTTTCATAAATGATACAAGCAATTTCTATTATCTTCCTTTGGAAGAACACAGCTTGGATTTGTAGGGATCATTGTAACTGTACCTGAGCAAAAAGCATCATTCGTCTTATAGGAAAAAGAGGGAAGCATCGTAAGTTTTCTTCCTAGAAGAAGCTCTTCTACCCTCACTTAAGTTTTAGTATGCTAAGGACAAAAATTGATATGAACTGCACATTTGATATTTGAAGTCAGTAGTTACTTCAACAAAATTAACAGAACAGAAAGGAGGAAAGGCAGGCATCAATAAGAAAAAAATAATAATACAGGAACAGTATAGGATAATTCATTATTAAGGAAACTAAGAACAGTACAAGCAAAAAGAACTCACTAAACTAAAGAAGCGCTTATAGCCACCTCCCTTCCCTCTCTTTAATATCAGTAGGCTTGAAGCTGCACCCATACAGAGTTTCACTGATAGATGAAGAACTGCAAAGTGTACTGCATAAGGCAGAGGATATAACTGCCACAAACCAGATCTTAGACCACACAAGAAAAGAATTACCTCAATTCAGTAATAAAAAACACCTTACCCTTCCCAAAGATCAGAAAGCTCCTAAAAGAGACAATCTCCAAATACTCATACTTTCCTTTCAGCTGCCAGCCCTTAAATGAGTTTGGGGAGGAGTGGACGCTGGGTCCACCCCTTCTGGTCACACAGGTGAATTGCTCGCAGCTGTGCTCCCAAGGCTGGCCGTGCCCTTTACCAGGTGTACAATCACTGGCTCAGGCTATGACCTAACAGACCCCATACACATAGGTATGGTGATATTGCTGTAAAAGATGGGAAACGTACAAGGAATAAAGTCACTTTTACCTAATTAAGTTGTGTTAGTTAAACTGTTATTGCACTTAAAAGATGCCTAGCATACACTGCAACAAGGCATAAATACCTTGTTACCAACAGCTTCCAAGAGAAGCCCAGCTAATGAGGTGCCAGATCTTCTGACTGTATTATCATTGAACACCCAGTATTTGTGCAATAGCAGTTTTTCTTGCTGCTGCATATTATTACCTTGTATTCTCTTCTCTCCTATGGGAAGCAGCAGGGATGGCACAAGTTATTTTTCATGCTTCTGCTGCATATTAATGCATGTGTAGAGAAAGCAAAGACTATGAATTCTCCTATTCCTCATCAGAAAGTACATTAGGTCAACCAGCTGCTTGTTGCTCATGGGAAGCTGCATCAGGTCATGCTTCTCCTTTCCTTTTTTCTCTACTACGTTTCAAGAGTTTGCATTCCAAAGAGTTTTTCTTTTGTGTTGAATGCAAACTTTCCAAATAAATACCTATTTTTTGAATTTGTCAGATCGTACTTGAAATCCCTGACGTCCAAACTAACAAATTCCCCGGGGAGAAGCACCATTCACTCCCTCTCAGCGTTCCTCCCGCCGTTTTCCAGCACACCCACTGCGAGCACCACCTGCAGCGCAGATCGCGCCCACCTGAGGAGAGCAGCACGAGCTCGCTGCAAACTCGGTGCGTGGGTGGCCAGCCAGCAGCCAATCAGCGCTCGGCAGGTAAGGGAAAGCCATGGGCGGGAGCAGCATGCTCTGCTCTGCTCGAAGCTGTGCAGCTCTGTGTATTGTCTGGCTAGTGGCTGTTGTGTTTTGGTGAGGTGGGAGAGCCTGTAGCAGAGCTTTCTAGCTTTGCTGCTGCTATGGGGGGCTCAATTCATCACCTGGCCTTCCTCTCCTCGGGGAGGCAGGAGAGCAGACCTTTTGCTGACTGGGTGCTGCAGGTAAGTGCAGGGTGCTCCAGTGCTCCTCAGGATCTGTGCTCTTTGCTCCCGCCTATGAGAGTCCTTCTTCTGGTGTGGGGTGCTGGGCTCCTCACAGGGACTGATTTCAACTGTTTTAATAAGGTTTGATGTATCCATGCTAGGAGATAGCAGAGCTGGTCAGGTATGATCCCAAATGGAAACATTGTTTTCTCCATACATTTGCTATGCTGGCAGGGCAGATGCCATGACCTGTGCCTGCAACTTCAGCCCTACAAAAGAATAAGCAATTCCAACTTGACTTGTAATCATGCTGTTTATTGCGTATGATAAGCTACGATGTTTCCTGTTCCATCTTCTTTCCGTGTGCACTGATCAAACAAAGGTGCCCAATCAGCCTCACGTGCTGACCTTCCTTGACTCCGGAGCTGCAAACCTAATTAATGACTGTTTCTATTTAATAAAGCTTTTACAACTGATAATTGTATCTAATTAGTGTCCTGCTTGCCAGCAAATGAGCAAATTAAGTATGCTTTTTTTATGTGGTTCCTACATTAAACCTGATCTTAAAAAATTAAAGTTAAAAAAAAGCCACAGTGGTCATTGGAAAGAAGTTTTGACTTCATGAAGTTACCTTTTAGGGGAACAAATCCTGCAGTATGCTTGGAGGTACTCCATGAAGGTTTGCATGCCTGTGTTAGTGGTTGCAGTGCTGGTGTGTGAACAAAACTGTATTAAATCGAGGTAACGTTTTCTGTTGGGCTCATGCTCTCCAGGAGGGCATTTTCAGGTGAAAGCAGCTATGCTTTGTCTTGTCTCATAGAATATGTGTTTATATTAAGTGAAACAGTACCATGAAAGGCAACGTACCTTGGGAAGGGTTCCCTCATCTCCACCTATATTAGCATTGGGTGATTCAGCATCCAGAAAGTATCTAAGGAAGTCTTAAGTAATTACTTTTGCTTGCTTTCCTATTTGGAACAACTCTGTTATCATCAGTGTGCATTTCTCTCTTTTCCTCTAACGTATGGAAATGCTGATGATACTCTATTCTATAAACATTCACCAAGTAATTTTGTATTGCATAAAACAGTTCACGTTGACGTGGAATGAAAGGTGATTTTTATTGAATTAAAGATTTTTAAGTAACAGGTCTTAGGCTTTGATTTTTGTCAATGAAGCTTTGAATGCTGATTATCGTAGTGAATATGAAATGCAAATTGTTTTTGGAATAATAGTAACTCTGCCCCCCTGGGGATAGCTGTGTGAAAACAGCACAACCCTGTTGTTAAACTGGCATGTGTGTTCTGCAGTCTCTCGCTATCTTAATGTAGGATAAATGAAGCAGCTTGTTCTTACTCTATGTTTAGTACAGTTAGATGGGCTTGGAACAAGATGAGCATTCCCTTTAAGAACATATCTTTGTTCTTCTGTTGTTTGCTCTGCACCCATTAGACAAAGGTAAGAAGCTGTGTGTGACTTCAGAATTCTAATTTACTCCAACTAAATAATGAGATAAGACAATGGTAAGCTTATTCTTGCTATTTTAGGTATGGCTTGAAGTCTGAGAACATGAGTTTTTCTTTGTGTTGTCTTCTAAGAATAGTACTTTCCTTTCTGTATGAGGAAATAGCTTTTGACATTCAAAGGACTTGGGGGAGAAATTATGCAAACAATAAATGTTTTGTGCTTCAGGTCGTAAAATAACTTAGCACTTTCTTTCAGATTCTTGTCACAAGTTAATAAGTCTGAATTCTCATAATAGTATATTTCAAAATGAATAGAGAATAATTATAGTAATCAGGACACGAGCAAAGCATGGATTTGTTGTGGGAATGGAATGTTTCCTTTCAAGCAGTTTTTTCCAGGGCCTTTAAAAAAAAAAAAACCTGCTTAGGGAAATATAAATCATGGCAGGTTTCTGATCTTGGAGATCTAGTTGGTGCCACAGATCTTTATTACATTAGAAAGCAATTAAATTTTCAAGAGCATTTTGGAATTCTTAGCAATCCCTCTCTGTTTTATGGGACCAAAGAAAGAGCACCCAGCAGTAAAATGGCTGCTCTGTGCTGTACCATGAGCAAAGTATTGTGCTCTGATTTGAATAGTGAAGTCATAGTACTGTCACCAGCAACAGAGGAACACTGAAAGTAATAACTAGAATGGTAACGTGTCTTATTTGGGTGTAAAAGCAAACAGTGGTAAAGATGTTCTGAGTTACAGATGAGCACAAGGAACAAAGCGCTTCCTGCTTCTTGAGTTGGAACAGAAATCTGAGGCTTATTTGAGCTATAAAACATGAATTTGAATACCTCCTTATCTAACACTCACATGAAGGATGAATCTTTATTTGGTATCACATAAATAACTTTCTCAATTTTTAAGAAATTTAAGTCTTGAACTTCAAGAAACAAATTTTCTGTGTGGCAAAATTTGCAGATAGGCAGTTCCAGATGGGGAAAATGTTACTGTCATATTAATTATGAGCATATAAAAGCAATATTTCATTACTAGTAAGTAATGAAAGTTTTATTATTTTATTATTCTTTTTTATTATTGACTGCATCCTGCAGAGCAGGATCTTTAGAACTGATATTTCTGCTTTGTGTGAGCATACGTGTATTTCCATTTCTGGCAATTTGCTGTGGAGTTAAAAATTAAAGGTTCTCACAGTAGTACTAAAGGTTTTGTAGGAATCTGTATTGTTGTACTTTAGAGGTGAATGCTACCATTACATTGGATTTATGTGGGTATAAGTGGTTGCACCACAGTGTAAAACATTGGTGAATCAAAGGCTTAAGTTCATTTTCTCAGGTCTTAAAGCTGAGAGTTTAGTTAGACGTACGGAAAGTTGTTTGAAGGATTTTTCTTTAAAGATCCTCCATCAAATTTCTACTTGCAGGCTCCTCCTACCAGAATCCAATGTTTGAGATGCCAGAGCCAAATATTGCTAAGTTTAAGGTGTCAGGTCACCCAGAAACATGGGACCATGGGGACAATATGGCTGGGATCAGCAGGCAAGAATCCAGCTTAGTTTAGCAAGGGTGATCAGTGCAACTTCGTTCTTCTGTACTCTTCCTTCTTCTAATGCACACATACGTACAAGGAGTACTGGAGTTTCCCTTGCTTCATTATGCAAGTCACAGGTGGCTCTTTGTCAGTCATTGCCCACAGGCGTGATTTAAAGTAGTTGGGAATTAGATTAGCTCCTTGTGTGCTCTGAGGTCTGTAAAAACTGCTGCTGTACTCTCCTCCATTTCACTGTGGTGCTCTGCATTTTGTTCTGTTTGTCTGAAGTAAACTTTTGCCTGTTTTTAAATACCTAGAGTAAATTCTTATGGCCTTACTGGAAAACTACTTGATATTAATGTATGTGTTCAAATATAAGGTAATAAAAAAGGAACTTGATCTTGTAACCTTAAAATAATTGCCTAAATCACTTCTCTTTGAATACCTGCATTTGATTTTCTGATTGAAATTTCACAGGAACTTTCATGTTTTATTACTTTTTATTTGAACATATGTTATTTTATATCATGGTCTTCTCAATTATACGGATATGGTCTTGTGTTAATTTGCATGTCTCACTTCAGCAATTAAAAGAAATCTTCTTTGCTGTTCTCCTTAGTAGCCTTTCTGAATCTGCCTTTACTTCTGATAGAATATTCTGGTTTTGACTTGTACAAACCTGATTTTCCGTTCTAGCCAATTCACCACCGTCCATGTGAGTTTAGTGGCTGGTTCTATATTCAGAACTTAAGAAAGAAGGATATTTCGTGTCAGAACTGCCTTAAGAGCTGTTCTGTCTTTTGAGCAGGAAATGACTTGCATACGTTATCCTTTCTACCTCACAAAAGTCTGAGGTGACATGCATAGATTTGTTTTGCTGCATCTACAGTTGTATATTCATGAGTCAGAACTGCATTTAAATGAGGACGAGAAGAAGCTGGAATTCAGGATACTTCTATAAGCACGCTGCCATACTTAGGGTGGGAGATGACAGCTACAAACATCACTGATAGTGCAGCTTCCTGAAAGGCTACTGTAGTCTTTTAGTCCTGGTTTAGGATGCCTCTGGTGTTTAATCCTGTGTTCAGTAATGCTCTACAATAAATGCTAACAAATATGTTAGCTTTTCACTAAGAATGTCAGCTCAGTATTCAAAAAATGTAACTGAGGAAAGGGCAATATTTTGTTGTTCCCAAGGGGAAAAAAACCATGCTGTTTGTATAGTAATTATGTAGATGTTCCAGTCCTGTTTTTTGTTGGAAATGAATGCATAATCCAGTGAGGCATCACAAGCTGGGCTTAGCAGAAATGCTGAGTCACAGCCTGAAGCAGTGATGGAGCACCTGGTGGGAAGGCAGGGCCAACCCAGGGGAGCTCAGGTGCAGGCAATGAATCTGAGTGATTGGAAGGGGTGGAGCCAGGATCCAGCCCTTCCCAGACCTCATTTAAGGGTCGGCAGTGGAGGTTGAGGGTATCTCAATGGAGATCCTTGCCTACCTGAGGCCTTCTGAGGGACAGCAGTTGCTTTCCTTTATTTGTGTCTGCAGCTGCTGCACTTGAGCAAACCCTCACGTGCTGCTCTGCTGTCATTGCTGTGCTTTCCACTATGTTACGCTGGGAATCAGGATATCTAAAATCCTTACTGTAGTTGGTACTGGCCTACTGTGCAGCCTGACATACAAGGGAGGATGTTTAGAAATTATGCATTTACACTAATTGCTATCACAAGTGCCTGTAACTTCAAAAAAAAAAAAATCTGTTTACATCAATTTTCCCCATGAGAAATAATGATAATAATGCTTATGTGCCTTACAAGAGTTTTTTTTGAAGATAATGAAGGGTTCTCACATTTGTTGTTTCTCCCTAAAAAACTGGGAGGGTTGGGGGAGAGGAAGGATATACTTACAAACTGTGATCAAACAGTTGAGTATGTTTATTGCCTTAGAAACATAAAGGATATTAATTTTAAACTTCTTTTCTCTCTTGAAGGAGTCCCTTCAAGAACTGAAGTAAAAAGGTTTTCAGACTTCTGTTGGAAGGTAAGAATTGATCTTATGAAAATGTTCCTTATATTTTAACAGCTTTTGGAGATAGTCTTCCAACCATCAGACTGTAACAGGTGTCTCCTTCACCTGTTTTGATACCACATGCAAGAAACCAGAATTAGAGTTAATTATCATCATTGGTGCCAACTTTCCACCTAGAAACAGAAATTCCAGATATTCCATTCTTGCTTTTAGTGTAAGGGGGTGCTGTGAAGAGAATTATATAAATAATTATGGTTTCTAGCATGCAGTGACTTCCTCCTTGTAAAAGTACCTTCAAGGGTGTTTTAGAAATGGTTTTCAAAAGTGAACGATATGCTGAAATTTGAAGAAATTTTTGTTTTCTACTAAACAAAGTGGCTGAGTGAACATTTTTCTTCTATGAAAGTCTCTGATTTTCTGATACAAATTTGGTTTCTATAAATAGTAAAAGCTTGAAGAACACTATGCTAGCAGGAAAGAACTGTATATGCAACCTTTGTCGTGAGTTGGAAAGAATGAAACTTTTGCACAAAATGATTGGAAGAACCGAGGTTCTGTTGTATTTAATTATTCTATATCATGATGGATGGTAATACATTTATCACTGAGGTCTGTAGTGCCAAAATTCATCAGGACCCCAAACATAAAATCACCAAGGTTGGAAAACACCTCCAAGATCATCCAACCCATCCATCATCCTACCACCAGTATTTCTCACTGAACCATGTCCCTCCATGTACTTTTTAAGGGTGACCTCATAAGAATGCCACACTCTGAAGTATTTGCTTTTGGCAGTTATTCAATTCCAAAGAAATCTAGAAAAACAGAGTGGTTTCAAACTTCTGGTAAGGAAGATTGTTGTTAAGGCTTTGAGTAACATGCTACCTTTCAGTATTTAAATTGTTGGAATAAATGTGAAAAGGGCAAGCAAGATTTAGAGAGCAGTTATTTGGTGAAACTTCAGACTAATAATGGCATCCTGTTTTAATCCACCCATATTGGTGACGTTTGTGTCAGTGTTACAGCTTTCTAGATTGGACTAGATTGCATTATCTGCAAAAATAACTTACGTGCCAAAGGACTGAATTGCACATGTAACAGTAATGTAGCAGTTCTGCTCTATGTGAGTTATGACTTTCTACTTTCCTGCTCCTCAGAGGAAATGAATTTACTATTGCTGTTAAAAGTAAAAACAGCTGCTTCAGCACAGTGACAGGCCAAGGTGCTGACTCTTACACAGGTGTATTACTTACAGATACATCTGAAATGTGTTAGTGCTTGCTGATAACCACAGACCCTCCCTTCTGTGAGGCTCTTGCTAGGATCTGTATAGGATCCTAGTTGGAGGGGAGGGTTGCTTTTTTCCTCTGAAGTTGAAGTGGGATTTTTGTCTGATCATTCCGTATGTTGTGTATTCTGGACCATCCCCATCACAGATGTTCCTCTCCATACATTAAAAGTGGGTATCAGCTCATTTGGCTTCAGCAGTTGACTTTAAAAGGCAAACAAATCAAATCCCTTTCTTGAGGGTATAATGCATCATTTTCCCCTCTTTGACCGCATATTATTTTCTTTTACATCTGATCACATCATCGGAATCTAACTTCCTGCATCTGTGTTGGCTAATTAGTGCCTTGGCTTAAACCTTCTCCTATCAAAAATATACTTTTTTTGATCCAGTCAGTATTCATTTTATACAAAGAGTACTGAGCACATTTAATGAAAAGAGGAAGTGTGATGATTTCTCCAAATTGGATGTACCAAAGCAGAGGGAGAAGATCACGATATGAAAATAAATAAACCAATGACTTAGGAAAGGGGAAAATAGAAGAAGGATCTTCACACTGAGTGGGGCTAGTACTTCAGTGGCAGCACCTGACCAGGTAGGTGACACTAAGTGTAGTGAGATACTTTCAGAAAGTGAATTTAAAAATAGAAGCCACTTTGGCTCGGGGCATGTGAGGATACATGGCTACTTAGCATGAGAGATCTGTTAATGATCTAACTTCAAGATTTATTGGAAAAACCTGTTTCCCCCTGACTTAGTGATAAGCCGAAACAAAAACAAGGTGTTCTGTAGGCTTGTGGTCACAAAGCAGGAATTTTGCTGGTGTAACATGTAGAATTCCACTAATCTAAGCAAGTTATATAGTGGTATATCAACCAACCATGGCAATTTCACTTCCTCCTGCTTGAAAGCACTGGAAAAGTTAAAATCATTCGTTTTAATTGCACCGGCATACTTGAGTTATGAGAATACTTCAAAGTGCTTACGTGTGTTTTGCTGTCAGGTGTATCTAATGAGTTGTAGGTGTATTCATACAGGTTAATAAGTGGAAAAATTAAGTGAGATTTAAGGCTGGAAGCAACTTAATGCTAAGTGTGTGCTGTCATCTGCTGGTCGTCCCTTGCAGTCCCATTTCCTGCGTAGAACTTTTGGTTACTTTTGGCATCAGTGTTACAAGTAAATTGCTTATTAGTCCTTTTATGCAAACCACTATTTCAGTGTGAATTTCTAGCAATGTGGTTACCTCAGATTTTAATCGTATACTTCAGGTATGCTGAATAGAAACTTATCTAGATAAACATTTGTGCTACAAGGCAACTTAGCAGGTGATGAGCTGATGTGTTCTTGGGAAATCAGGCTGTCTAAAGAGAGCACGACTTCATCTGTCTCAATTGGAAATAATAGAGTATAGGGTCATTGGGCAGAACATATTATTGAGCCTTTATTGAAAGAGGAGAGAGAAGAAACATTAATCAACTCTTGATTAAAATGTATGGCTCAATCTCATCAACTGGTGGAAGTCAAATTCTGACAAATGAGGATTTCTTAAATGAACTTCTACTTGAAAAGATCATAAATTCCTGGGCTTGCTTTAAGATGTCAAGTAACTCCATGGAATCTACTACACTCTAGTTCTATAACAGTAGTTGGAATAGCAGTTTGGATAGGATGCGATCTTCAGTTTAAGTCATAGAGATGATTTTACTTTTCTTAAGGGATTTGTGGACATTTAACTCTCCTTATTTGAGTAATGAGGACAACTACTAAAAGCTTGAGAGTCTTGATATGATTTCAATTACACATTCTCTAACAGTTAACCTTGTGCAGAACTATTTTAAAAACTACTTGCTCCATTGTTCCATATCAAAGTAAAGAGGCTTCCCTTTCAGGTCCAGATATTTCATAGCTTTAATTTCTTACAGCATGTGTCATAGTTTGTTACTAGCAGAATACTGAGAAGAGCTACTGTTAATCACAATCAGATCCTGGTTTGTATTTTTAATCAGTGTGTCGTAAGTATTGGGAGAACAACCACAAACAAAGATTAAGAAGAAAGAAGTATTAGGATTTGGGTTTTCAAAGCCATTTAGCTGAGTTAGGCATCCTGAACAGGACTTGGCACATGGCTCCAAAGCTGAAAACTTTGTCTAAAGTATCAGCATATTGTATAATCTGAGACCACACTGGCAGAGGTGCAGTTATGTTCTATTTGTGGAGGATATGTTAAAAAATGAATAGGAATCTGGTGTGACCAAGGTCTGCAGTTTGCCCCAGGCCCCTTTTGTGACCTGGAGATGAGTGGATGCTTGGAAGCACAGCGTTGCCTTACAGCAGGGCTTGAACTTAAGCTTCAGCAGTAAAGATTTAGTGATAGACAAATTCCCATACTTACTCAACAGAGGAAAGAAGATGAGATAGACATCATGAATTGAAATGGAGTTGACAAGTATGTTACCAATGAAAGTAACTTAAGCTGATGTCTGGGTGCATGTTATGATCAGTGATCTCTTTCCAAAGACATCTGCGTGACTTAATTTTTATTTTCCTAACTCACCTCTGGTTATGACTTCATATATTGGAAATGTTTTGTGTAGAAATACTAAAATTATCTGCAGTGATTAGGTTTAATTCTGTAAAGTGCAAAGTACTGTACTAAAAGTGTGTGAATGTTGGTCTTATGGATTTTGTTACGTATCCTCTTCATCTGCCAGGATACTGCCTGGTAGACAAGAATATGCTTCATATTGAAAATGTGGCTCCATTAAATAACACACCATCTGAAGGAAAGATGGGTGAGGAGTGATTTAGTGGGATTAAATGGACAAGACTCTTGACACTTAGAATAGCTTCTGCAATATGTCATATCTGAGCGAGGAAGAATTGGTAACTTCAGAAATATGAGGACTGTTAATCAGACCACTGATGTAGAAGTGGTGTGATATAATGCTCATAGCTTGAAGAGCATAGAATTGTGGTTTGCCTGGATCTACTTCTGTTCAATCCTGCTGTAAAATTCAGGAAAATAGTCCTACGCAGAAAAGATCGCTTGGTGTCAATGTACAACTTGACATATATTTTTTCTTTCTGTAGATATGTGTGGGGAAGGGAGAAGTTAGTGAATGACTGTGAAGTTTAGCCACCTGCCAGCTTAAACCACAACGGTGTATGATTGTTTCTTAAGAAAACATCTAGCCAAAATCTCACTGAGATCAACTGTGTGACAATTCTACGTATATGAGGATATGAGCTCTACGTGTGAAGCTATGAATAGTGCGAATGGTGATGTGGGGATACCAGAATGTGGTGCAAATCCCAGTTCTTCATGCTTGCCATCCTCATCCTCTTTTACTTCTTACAGAATGATGCATTTAAAGGGTGATAGTAAATGCTGACATCTAGTGTCTGTATGCTAAGTGCTGCTTCAAAGTTGAGTATATAACTCATCTCAGTCACCTCTTGATGTCCAGTTCAGAGAAGTACATTAAGAAATTCTGATATCTTAATTTGGTATTTTGTCAATCACTGGTGCTAATGGGGGG
>JACDJE010000004.1:1518014-1578327 GCA_016647715.1 Pavo muticus | reverse complement strand
CTGCCGGGGCGGGAGGCGCGGGGCGGCGCGGGGCGCGGGGGGATGCTGAGCCCCTCCGGTCGGCCCCGCGCCCGCCGCCGGGAGATGCTCCTCGTGCTCGCCCTGTGCCTGGCGTGGCAGGAAGCGCCCGCGGCGCCCACCCCCGCGGCGGACGACATCAGCCGGGGAGTTGTGAGTGACCCGCGGCCCCCGCTCCTCTCCGCTTCGCTCCCACCCCGCCCGGCCCCCGCTTCGCCCCGCTCCCCTCCGCCCGTCGCCCGCTCCCGCGCTTCTGGGCGCGCTCCGCCGCTCCGTGCCCCCTCCGGCCGGCACCGCTGCACGGCACCCCCTCGTCCTCCGTACCCTCCGTGCGACGCATCCCTTTGCAACCCCCCCTGCGCCCTCCGCAAGGCGCAGCCCCCCGGCGCCCCACAGCCCCTGTACGGTGTCCCTCCCGTCGCCATAGCTCTGCAGAACCCCTGTGCGCGCTGTGTCCCCCCCTGCAGCCGTCGCTCCCCGACACCCGGTGGCCCAACTTCCCCCACCCAGCGGCCGCGGGGCGATGGCCCCAGCAGCGTCCGCACATGGATGGCTGTTTCCTGGGCGCTGGGTAAGGGCTGGCGTCTCGCAGAGGCTGTCAGCCTGCGGTGGGGGCGCGTGGATGAAATGGCACGTTTGGGGTAAGAGCCATTCGTGGGGATAGGGGCAGGCGCAGGGGTGAGGTAGGGGCTGCTTTGCGGTGCTTTGCACAGCCCGGGTGTTTGGCGGTCCCGGTTCCTTGCCCTATTTGCAGGGAGGGGGTGGGGGCTGTCAGTGGGCAGTGTGGGTCAGGTTGTGCCTCTATTGGGTCATGGTGTCAGCTCTACAGGGAGAGATGGAGGCTTCCCTGTGGGAGGAGGAAAACTTTCTGCCAGCTGATGGCAAAGAGGAGACCTCAGCCCAGGGAGAGCCCCATGGCCACACCAAACCTGCCCGTCAGGAAGCGGTGCCGCTGTGCATGGCCGTCTGAGCGGTTCCAGGGCTGGAGCTGCCTCTCTGGGGAAATTCTCTGAAATTCAGCAAATTTCACAGTGCTGGGAAGGAGGAGGCAGCTTGCAGCACGGCGGGGTTACCTAACGGCGGGCTCACGCAGAGCAGTGCGCCAGGATGCTGCCAGCACCAAGCGTGTGCTCCCGGAGCTGCCTCCCAGCCCTGCCTGAGCTCCCACGATTTTCTGGCAGAATAGGAAATGTGGGGAAAATGAGGCACATCTGCATTAGTACAGTGCATTTCCGTTCCTCTGTAACCAAATGTTAAAGCTAGGTTTAATATTTAATGTAAACTGAGCATGAATTGGTGTATTCTGCCCCAATCCATTTGACTCAAACTTGGGCTTTGACCTGCCTTTACCCTTGGTACCGTGCGGGCTGCACACAGCTTTTACAGGTTAAGTGCTAACACCCGAGGGGGCTTATTAGCAATCGTGGGCAGCCCTCTGGCACCGAGGTGCTTTCTGTCCTGGGCTGGGATGGAGCAGCAGCAGCTCCAAGCTGTGCTGGAGAGCCATGGGAGCTTGCAAACAAGAGGTGCAAGGAGCGCAGCGGCCGTGGGATCACGGAGAGCTGTGCCGTTAGCACCGAGCCCGCTGCAGGCTGAGTGATGCGCAGACAGTTCCCCCTCCCCTGGGCGTGCTTCTGGGGCAAATCCATCTCATGGGCTTGTGGCAGCACAGCTGGGAATAGGAAGGGACTGGCTGGAAAACAGGTTCATGCTCGTGCCCTGCAGTGAGCAGCAGGGAGCAGAAAATGCCAGGTATTGTCAGAGGTGTTTGTCAGGAAAATAGCAGTGTGGGGTGAGTGCTTTAAGAATGATTATTTGACATCCGCCTTATGAAGCAACTAAGAAATTAAAGATCTGTGATGCATTCCAACCAAATATTTGAAAACTAGGAAGCATGAAACCATGGCAATAGAATGCTCCGCTAACCTTTGAAAATCATATCCAGCAGTTCTCCGCAGTAAATGGAGCACAATGTCAGCAGAGCTCCCACGTCCCGCATCCCCACCGCCACGCGGGGCCGTGCTGTGCTCACAGCTCCTGCTGCATGCAGCGGTGGTGCCGGGCCAAATTGAAGTTCAGCAGAAGGAAAGAGGGCTATAATTCAAAGGCAGCTTTTGGTAGAGTGCTGCCCAAAGCAATATCATATTGAGTGATTCTCCAGATTTCATTACCAGTGGAATGGGCTGCCCAGTTTATAAATCTAGCTTGATTATTAATGTTTTTATTGTTGTCCATTAGCTGCTCTTACAAAGAGAGCGTAAAATAGCAGATGGAATGGAGCCTGACTTGAATGTTTTCCTTGAATTTTAGTTCATTGGGTTGGAATTTTACCACTTTGCCTCTTGCACCTCTGCCTTTCCCAAAACAAACCCCCAAGCCCTCCTCACATTGCACCGAGTGCTCACAAATCGCATCCATTCCCAGCCCTTTGACTTGGGTCTCCGGGGTCCGGGCAGTGAGAGCTTTACAGATGTTGGCAGTAACAAGCAATGAGAGCTCTGCCTTCCCTGGGCTTTGAAACAGGTCCGGAGGGAGGACTGCCTTCAGCTTCTGTTTTTCATAAGAGCTGACGAGGTGGAATCTGTACACAGAAGGTGCTGACCCGGAGACCCGCTGGCTGGAAAACGAGCTTAATGGTAAACCTGGGCTATGCTGGCTGTGCTACAGGTCCAGCACCACACTGGGGAGCTGCGTGTAGGTCTGTGCCCAAAGCTGAGCACGCTGTGTCCCAACAGAAAAGCTCTGTCCTGGGGCTGCACTGGGTGTGGTGGTGGTGGTGGTGGCATCACCAGCATCAGCCATCAGAGGACGAGGGAGCGCTGGGAGAGTTTCAGTCTGGATGCAAGAGTGGGTGCAGAAAGATGAGCAGGAGCCTCTTTATCCCACCCATGTGGTTGGGGTGACGGGAAGGTCTGCCCCAGCTCCCAGTTCCTCCAGCTGGGGTGCACTGGGCATTCCTGGGGGCTTGCGTATGAGCGCGGCCTCCCGCTCACAATGCCGCTCTGTGTTGTCCCAGAGAAGTTGCTCCCAGGGGATGGAGGCATTTGCATTCATCGGTGGAGGCCGCGTCCCCCTCGCAGCCCCAAGCAGCTCTTTGTTCAGGGAAGGGCCCTCGCCTTTGTGGCAGCTTCTTATTTGAATGACAAGGATGTGCCATGGGGAGAGCCGGGGTGTTTGCCCTCCCTGGGGGGCTGAGGACACAGAGCTGCCTCTGTCCCCACCTCGGGGATGGGGCAGGAGGGCTGTAGGCCCCACACCACCAGGCACATCTCGGGAAGTGGGCTGTGTTTCAGTGTTCTGCAGTGCCCGCACTGCCCGAGTTGCAGCTGAGGAGGCAGGAGGGCAGGAGCATGCTATTGCTGCCCTGCTGTGTGGCTGCGCCCATATTGGCCTCCTCCCTCCCGCCCTCCCACATGTCCTTCCCGAGGCACAGCAGCTGTCTGGCCTGGGGCCCTCCTCAGCAAAGCCCTGGTGTGGAGATAGGCAGCTCCTTCTATCCAGAGAAACCACCAGACTTGTAGCCGTCTGCTGCTGCTAATGGGGAAATTAAAAATTGATAATTCCCATTGGAGCTTCCTTCAGCCTTCTGAAATGGCAAGAGTTCCAGGACGGGATTCTCAGTGGGTTCCCACACAATGTTGCTTTCAGGCCAACCGTATGGGGGAGAGGACTTTGCAACCAGAGTGCGTTCCCTCCAGCTCAGGCAGTGCCCGTCCCACGTTTGTGAATTCCTCCCAAGAAAACCTAAGCCAGCATGGAAAGAAAAACTCTGCTCCTTACATTTTAAGGTACCTCTTGAAGCCAAAGTACAATGCAAAGTAAATTGGCTTGACAAAAGGCTGGCTGGGAGCTCCCAAACAGAAAGGCTCCTGTGAAAGCATTTAATCTGGTGTTAAAGCCCTGGCTGGTCTGAACCGCTACTTCCCTTTCAGATTTGAGCTCCCCAGAATTCAAGGTGGAGCAAAGCACTTCTGTCCTACACTTGGCTGCTATTGCCCAGCCTTGTGAATTACCCACGGGCGGTTAAGCTCAATTATCCACTTTCACATCACTGAGGGCTTTCCCATGGCTCGGGGGAGCACTTGCCTTGCTGGGTGCTGCTGTACAAACTGCCTGATGTCCTCAGGGTGGGCTGAACGCAGCCAGGCTTCCTGGGATCAGAACTCCCCTCCCTGAGCCCTGATGTAGAGTGTGATGGAACTTTAATTCTGTGCCTATTTCCCCTAAGAACGTAATGGGGTTCACACATGGGGCTGCTGTGTGCACGTGCCAACCTGTCTCAGCCTCGCTCCTGCAGGGGTTTCTTACTCTCCCTCATTAAATTGAGCATGCAAGGAAGCGATGCTAACTGGCACGTTCCCATCCCCATGGCCAGCCTGGGCTCTCTGGGTCTGGAGCAAAGAGCCACAGAGCTGCCCTCCACGGCTGTGGGTGTCACATGGGTGACATGGCCATGAAGCCATGCTCTCGGATGTCCCCAGCACCCTGCTTTGTCCCCACAAGTTCATTAGTGCTGGCGGCAGCTCGCTGTGAGTCATCGTGGGGCCGCACGCTAATTTCTCATTATTTACTCACTGGCAAAACTGCTGCGGGAATGGACTGTGCAGCTCGGAAAGGTCACACTGTAACCAAAGAAACCTTTATTTCTGGAGTGCTGTGGGAGTGGGCAGATGACCAGCTGGGACCCGGGGACATCTGGCCTCGTGGGGGTGACAGCGTGGGAGGGAAAAGCCCTGCCCTTCAACCCAGCGCATCCCATGTGCGGCTCAGCGGTGATGGCCAACCTGGGCAGCTTCTTCGTCACCCCAAGGGCCTTGGGTAGGGGAGAGCTGCACTGATTTGCTTTCAAAGTAACCCCAGATCCGATAGCAACAGTTCTCAAAATGTTTTCTTTAATCAAAATCTCTGTAAATGGGTAGATTTGGGAGTTCCAGAAGCCCTTTCCAAAGCGTGCGTGCATCCGCGTGTCTTCTTTGTCCCAGATTTTTATGAGGATTGTCTCTGATTTCTGGGTCAGAGAATTAAGAGATTTGATGTTACATTAAAAAAAACCACACCAAACCACATACACGAAGTTAAATCCAGTGCAAAACAAAGCAGGCGTGCGGGGGCGAGGGAGGAAGCTGCCGAAGTGGAGCAGAACTGGGGAGATTTAGGTGAGCATCACAAGAAGCCGCCTCCGACAGCAAGTTTGTACAGCAGTCCTGCAGGGACCGACACGGAGTGAAGGCCGAAGCTCACCCAGGAGTGTGGCCTCAGATGGGACTGACAGTTTGATTAGCCGTGGTGATTTAGCAGAAGAGAGCCTGATTAAATCTGAGGAATTTCCTGCATCAGAACGGACCATGAGCACAGAAAATCGTTCCTCCAAGAAGCCTGGAGATGATCTATGGCACCTGGTAAGAACGGTGCCAGCGAGGTGATTTGGAACGTGGCAGCATGTTGGTGCATTTTGGTTTTGTGGAGGTTTTTTTTAACTATTTTTCAAGAGGGAGTTTCTGCCTGTTGACTGCCAGTGGTCAGGCAAAGCTCTTCACACCATCTGATATATTATTTCATCCTCACAGTATTGATCTTTTGGGTGAACAAAAGCAATTTTTCCTGTGTCACAGGGTCTGTGCTGGAAGGTGATGAACACGTTTGGATTATATTGTCTTGTTATTTAACAAACCCAAGTGGCATCTCCTGCTGTTCACCTCCCAGCTGCTGATGATCACCCAACAGCCCAGGCTCTGCCGTCGCGCTCTTGGATAACTCTGCAATTTGAGGGCATCTTTTGCAGGCTTTAGGGTGTTGTACTGCAAGGTGCTTCCATTACCCAAAGTACAGGAGGGAGATGAGAGGTCTGGACTGCTTCAGTGGAGTTCTGAAATACTGTTTGCAGCTGCTGCCTTGATTTGTGGAGGTTGCCTGTCCTGCACTATGGTGGAGGCATCCGACCCCTATACAGTTTCTCTCCATCCCAAACCACTCAGCTCTGGATTTTTCCCACTTTTCTCACCATCAAACACCCCTCGCTGGAGATGGAAGATTGCTGGAAGATCAAAAGGAAACTTGGTGGCTTGTTGCCTGCCTTTGGGGGACCTCGCTGTCCTGGTGCTTGGAAATTCAGGGAACAGGTCTGGGAGCTGTGTTGGCACCGAGTAACCTTGGAGGAACCTGAATGGGATAAAAAATGGAAAGGAGTGGTGCACGTGGGGTCTCTGTTGGGAGGAAAGACTGGAAACTCATTGGAGGAAGCGTGCACTTGATTGGCAGCTACAGGCTGTGCAAAGCACTGCAAGTTTTAGGCTTCGCTGCTTGTTGGCAGACTTGGAGTATCTGCATGTCACTTGACCCTTCATAAAGAAGTGTGTTTCTCACTGAGATGCTGTCACAAGTACTGCTGCTGGGGTCCCAACTGAAGGGCACCTCGAGAGGTTGTTTCTTGTGTTTCCCACAAAGTCAAAGCTGTGGCATATGAGCAGCTCTGCTGGGCCCCTGCACACCAAAGGCTCATCACTTGGATACCAAAAAACTCGGAGGTGTGCTTATATGGAGGGTGTAACACAAGCAGATGCTCTTTTTGCTCTACTGCATCTCTTGGGAAGTTTGGTTATAGACTTTGATGCCAAGGGGAAAATGGAGAGCAAAAAGACACTGTGATTGCCAGAGGTGTTCCCACCATGGCTCATGTTCTGTTACCTGTGAGGCCTGGAGTCAATCAGACATAGGAAGGACTGCCAGGTGTCGGTTATTATCAGGAGAGAAATAAAGCAGCCTCTGCTGGTCCTCTGTAGTCCGCTGTGAGGTGTTGTAGCCACTCAATGGCAGCTGAGTGGTGTGTTGGGGGAGGTCCCACTGCTGCATAGGCTCCTTGGCTCCTTCCCACCCTGCTCCCTGTGTTTGCTGAATTGCTGCAGTCCCCCTGGCATGCTTGCCACAGAAGGGTGGTCGGCGATGCTGCTTGAGACACATCTTTGCTTCTTTGATCATTTCTCTGCACTAAATTGTCTCTTATTTCTCTTGCTTGTTCTCCACTTTGTTGTTGCCTGGCAAATTCCCTGTTGCTCTGTACCAAGCTGTGCTGTCTCTCCCTTTGCATCCTCCATGTCAGAGATGCTTTTTTTGTTCAAAAGCTAGAGGAAATTGGGTTCACAAAAGGGAAATCCCTGGCAGACACACTGATGAAATGGCAATGTGTTTTGTAGAAGAGCGCAGCAGAAAAGAGTTAGGTGGGTTGGGACTTCTACTACGTTTTGTTTATGCTGCAGAAATTTATCCTCCAGGCCTGATCAATAAGAGTCCAAAACAAGGAATCATCTAATCATCTTGCATGGGCTCAGCCGGCACTGAGGTGCACAGCAATCCCGCTCTTCCTCGTGGGCTGTATGCACGTCCTATTTCATGTCAGAATGACAGCCCTATCAGACAGTCTGTTGCATTTTTGGCATTTCTAACGCTCCTCATGCTTTGGTTTGCCCTCACTCAGCGTCCAGCAAGATTGAGATAATCTAGAGTAAATCAGCTGCCGTGCTCCAGGGTCTCTTCCAACTCAAATGATTCCATGATTCTACAATTGCATACTTTGGCTCCTGAGAGCTGCTGTGCTCCCCCTCAAACCACGGCAGAGCTTGGGGTCGCGGGGTGGAGGAAGGAGCGTTTGCTGCCTCGTCGCGGGGTTGCAGCAGGAACACGAATGCTGCATCGGCACTGGTGTTGTGCGGTTGGTCTGAGCTGAGCCGCCAGCGCTTGTGCTGCTGTTGGCAGCTGGAGCTGGAGGCTGTTTGTCCCTTGCTCGCTGGCAGCACGACGGGGACAGCTGGAGCCGAGCAGCCTGGAGATGGGTGACGATGGGTCGCTGCTCCCATCCAGGCCCCTCTCTGGAGACCTTCTGCTCCACATCGCCTTCCCGAGAGAAGGTCTTCCTTCCGCAGGAGCGAGCGGCCAGGGGAGGGCCGGTGCTGCGGGCGGGGATCTGTGCGGGAGAACCGCGGGCGCTGCTTGGGGACACCCCGCTGTCCCCGGCGGTGTCGTGCCGCTGCCCTCTGGTGGAAACCGGGGAAACATCCGAGGAAACGCGCCGGTGCCGGGCTGCGGGTGGGAAATGGGGAGCCCGGCTGGGCTGCGGCAGGGGCTCCAGCCCTCCGAGCCACTCAGTGCCGGCCACTGAATGGCTGCAGGACAGCAGCAGCCCGTGCTTTAAGCAGGGAAAGTTTGCAGAGTGCCTTATGTAGCTCCTTGCTCTTACTCTGCGGTAATTCTCCTCTACCTCTCAGCAAATCCCTTCATCAGTATCTGCATAACCTTTGACTTTCTCCTCCACATTTCTCTCCTATCTCACGCGTTAATATCCTCTGGATGAAAAAAAGACAAAAACCAGCTTCTGCTTTAAATTGCAGCCTGGCTCCTCCTGCATCCCTCGGCACTCAGCAGCTGCCCCTCCACTCGGGCTCTCCTGGAGGGAACTCTCACAGTCCTGGTGACACTGGCAGAGGTCATTGTTGCCAGCCCGAGGCACAGACTGGGCATCATAGGAGTGGGACAGGAGTGTGGGAGCTTGGGGGGGGAATTCCTCAGAGCCCTCGGGGTGACCTGCCTGCTGCCCCGCTCTGTCATGCTTGTCTGGGCAATCACAGAGCATCATTTCTGCTCGTTTGTTCCAAGGTCTCTGTTCTCAGGCCAAGGACATCTGCTTTCTGGTAGTTCTGGGGTCATTTCTCAGCCTCTAGGTTATCCAGACCCAGTCGGTACCCGAACCCCAGCAGTCCTTGGCTCATTGCCCCTCTGTGAGGGACAGCACCATATTCCCGACACTGCATACGAGGAATTCAGCGCTGGGAGCCAGACGTGTTGGGAGCCAGACGTGCTCAGAGCCAGGGGGCGAGAGCTGAGCCCATCTTCATGTGCTTAGAGCCTGGATCACTTTCAGAGCCAATAAACACAACTGCAGAAATATAATTAATGTTGCAAAACCCTTTAAAGTGGAGTTTCTGGCAAGCTTACCAGCCCCACCATGCAGGCGGATAGGACGCCTGAGCAGCCTCTGCAGGGAACTGTCACAAGATAACAAATGTTTCTTTGCCCAGACGGGTGCAAGGACAGCAGAGGCGATCAATGTGGCACGTTCTGCTCCTCCAGGGGATCCTTGAATCCCAAAGAGGAAACAAATTGGCAGCCAACTCCCTGCACACCAGCTTGGGATGCTGTGTGGTGCTGGGAGCGGTTGGGAGGCAGCTGGGAGGGCCCCCTGGGCAGGGTGTGGGGTGGCCATCATCTGCAAGTGCTGAGCAGAGGTCACATCCATTTGCAAATTGGTCTTAAATGGTTTGTAGCAAAAAGGAAAAGAAGAAAAATTGACCCAAGGACAGAAGGCACTGCACTCCCTGGGTCAAGCTGGAGGGAGCTGACCTGGGGCTGAGCAGCCAGTGGAGCAGCTGCAAACAAATCCTTTAAGGACTCTCCCGACATAAATAAACATGGAAAATAAATGATGTCCCCGGCACGCTGCCCTCAGCTGATGGGAAACAAGCTGCATTAACAACACAGTTCAATAACCTGGAAGTGCTTCAAAAGCGATCTGCTCGCCAGCCCCGGAGCCAGGGGTGGGAGTCTGCCTGGGATGAACCCAAAGGGATCAGGGGACGCACTGAGCCGAGAGTGGGGGAAGTACTCAGACGTGGGTTGTTGCAGTGACGGCTTTCCTGTGAGGAAAGCAGAAAGGGAGGCGTTGGAAGCGCAGGGCGAAGGCGAGGGGAGGGAGCTGGTTTTTTGTGCTAAATTTTGCAGCTGTGACCTGGGAACATCGCCTGTGTTTACGCGAGTAGTCATACTTTCTGCAGGGAACACACTGAGAGTTAAGATGAGGACACATGAAACCTCCTAGGGCACTCGGTGATGTAAATTTCATCCCAAACCGTGCAGAAATTGGTGCCCAGTGTGTAAAAGGTTTTTTTGGCTGCAAACTTCGCTGGAGGCACCTCTGCCTTTGGGGTACGGGCAGCTGGTGTGGGAGCAACAGCCACAATACCTCAGGGGAGACCGTGGTGGTAGATGGTACCCAGGGACCTGCGAGCATGCAGCTGGTGCTGGGGAGAGCAGGGAGAGATGGGAGCAACAGCGAGTGCCAGAGCTCCGTGACTGCTCATTTTCCTTGTGCTTTGTGTAGCTGTGGGTAGGCGTGGTGGGAATGATATGGATTTTAGTTTTCAAAGCAGGGAATTTGTCTGGCTGTTGGGCACAGATCTGCGAGGAGAAGCTCCTTTTTATGGCAGAGAGCTCCTGGGGCTTTCATGGGGTCGGTCTCCCTTGCCCTGTCCCATTGGGTTGTGATGGTTCATGCCTCTCACTCGCTCTGTGCCAGTGCTGGGGCATCACTACGTGCTTGGCTGTGGGCATGGCCAGGTCCCTGCGTGTTTTGTGGATGGGAAATCGTTGCTGCCTTTCTCTGGTGAAGTTCTTTGGCACTGAAAAATGTAAGCATGGCTTCCACCTTCTGCAAACCTCTGGCTCCCCTAGATGAGCTGGCATTTTCTCAGCCCTCCTTGAAAGGTTCCTTTGATGCATTCCTGTTTAATTCAGCGCTCCCCACTCTGGAGTGACCCAACACATGGATTTGCTCATTCGATCTTTGCCTTGGTGTCCTTGGTCACATTTCATCCGGTGTTTGGATGAACCCCTCTGGTCTTTCTCTGTCCTTTTTGGCCAATCTGGAGCAAATCTATTCCTTGGAACAGCCAGCCTATCCATGGGAACAGCCAAACTAACCATGGGAATGACCAGCTTATCCATGCCATTTTTCTTAAGATTCCCAAGCAGACTTCCCCAAAAGGATTCTTGACAGTAACACCTTAATGTTCAACATCCAGTGATGGGGGTGCTTAAATTAATTCTTTTCTTATTCCAAAGCAATAGCAAAACAGAAGCTCTCACTTAATTGCTCAGTCCCAGGGCAGTGGCATAACTGCTGGGGCATCTCCCTGCTTGGGGAGCTGCTTGCCAGGCACCTGGGGAGGCTGCCCATGTTGTGGCAATGCTGGAAAGCAATTGCCAGGCTCTTTACTACTGACCTACTAATGAGCCAGGCTCCTAGCTGCAGGCATGCTCTCCTGTGTGCTCCCTGTGCAGTTCTGGCTGCCTGTGGGGATGAGGGGATGTTTTGACCTTCAGATCCCAGGTGCTTTATGACCTGCTGCCTGGTGCTTTCAAAAGGAGTGCCAGGAGCAGGGCAGCTCCTCCTGGTGCAGCTGCCCTTGCTGGGACCAGTTCATCTGCACCAAGCACTGGGCAGCAGGCGGAGCCACGACTGACCTCAACGCTGCCAGCAGCAGCTCCTGCAGCTCTGCATTAAGGCAGCACCACCAGAGCTGCAACGTTCCCCATAGGTGAGCAGTGAAACAGCTTAATGGTTTCTGCCACTTGACAAATGGTTCCTGACACAGCCAGGGAGGTCATCAGATTTCCCCCGGAGCCATTTGTCTTCTCTTGCCCGGTGTGTTTGCGTTCGGTGCCAATGACGTACAAGGCAGCATGTGGTTGGTCCCAAGGGGTGCTCTGCCTGCCCTGGGGTCGGGGGCTGAGGAGCAGTGAGCCCAGCCCTGTGCACGCCCCGTGTTTAAAATCACACTGGCGTAGATGGAGCATTAGCTTTCACAGCGCTGCTGGCGAGCGCGTCGCTGCCGATTTGCCGGCATGGGGAAGCTGATGGGAGGTGACAGCTGGGGAATGCACAGAGAGACAGCATCCAGGTCCAACAGCAGCCCCTCGCTGCTCAGCACCGGGCTCTGCTGCCGGGCTGGGTGTGTGTGCAGGTCCCTGTGCTTCCACTGGGACCTGTCCTTAGTGAAAGGCTGGAAAAACTGTGAGCTCCAGGCGTTTTTGCATGGGAATCGTTACTTTTGGCCTCGCTCTGCATGGTTAAAGTGCAAAACAAGCAAATAAACAGAAATCTCCAAGCAACCAGACAGCAAGACCTTGAGAACAAGATTGAGTGAGATGGAAGAGTCCTGTAATGGGGTCAGTGTTGGGGCCTGGGTTTGTTGTCCCAGAGGGAGTGACCATGCAGGGGGTGCAGGATGGGTGCAGAGCCCCAGCACTTCACCTGCACCATCCCTGGGACTCACTGCCAGAGCAGCAGAGCCGCTTTGTTCCTGTCCTGGAACTGCTGGGAGCTGCTGGGTCTCTTCCAATTGGCTCACATGTGGATGGAGGGACGGGGTCTGCCTTTCCCATCTCATCAGCCGCTGAGCTTGATTAATTCATCTGTACGTTAAACTCTCCTGAAATTGGCCAATTTTGCTGAGGTTTAAAATAGATTATATCCATCATCTACCATCAGTTTTGCAAATAACCGCTTGGCGGCTCCTTAAAATGCTAAAGATGGGAGGAGGGTTCACACTGCCAAGGAGAAGACGTATTTGAAAGAGATAATATGTCTTCTGTGTGAGCTCAAATGAGGAAATAGATGCTTGTGAAGCTCCTTAAAGCATGGTTATGTCAAGAGCAAGAAGATCACATTTGTTTTTCATTTGTATGCAAGGTGAAGGAAGGGCAAGCTTTTTTTTTCCTACTCTGAACATTTGCAGTCTTCCATCCCAGAACTGGTGATGATTGCTGCAGGACGACCTGCCCGGGTCAAGGTGTCATTCTGAACCTCGAGTACCTTTCGCTCCCAGACAAATTCCAATGATCTGACTTTGACACCTCTGCAATGCATCACCAGAACAAATGGGGAAGTGGAGGTGGAATATATGGATGATGGCTGTGAGGCAGCATCGATCTGGGCTCTTCATGGCTCTGGGAAAGGCCAGCTGCTGCTTTCCCAGCACCCGGCAGCCTTTTTCATTGATTCATCTCTGATTTGGGTAATTGGCTTCTGCATATCAGGCCAGAAAGTGCAGTAGGAGCTTGTCCTTTTTTTTCCCCTCTTTTCTTTTTGGACATTCTTCCTAGTTTTGAACAAAGGACAGCTCTTTCAGGTGGCAGTCAGTCTGATCCACATTGATAGCTTAAAATCACTGACTCAGCACATGTGGATTCCATTCAATAATGAGTAATTTATTCACACTCCTAAAGCTTAAGCACCTGCTTAGTTCTCATTGACCTTATTGGGTGTTGGACACAACTGCTTGCTGTAGCGAGACCAAAGGAGTGACAGCAAGAGGAAAAGTTTCCACCTCGAGGCACCTCTTGCTTGACCCATGCATTTTTAATACAGCTTCACCGTGGGAATATTGCAAGGAAGGAGGGGAAGGTAAAAGCATGGCTGTGTGCATGGCTGTGCTGAGTCTTAATAGTTCTGCTGGGATGGAGATTGCGCGGGTGGATTTCCCTCTAATTTTATTTTATTGGAAGGAAAAAAGGAGGCAGCCACATGAAAAATTAAGGTGTTGCGCTGCATATATCACGTAATTATAAAAGCAGACAAATGCTGTTAGAAAAACCTGTTTATTAAATGTGTGTGGGGAGAACTAGTAGCATCCCTGGCACAGCTGGGGCTGGTGCTGTGCTGCATCTCCCCAGGGCTCTTCGTTACGGCTCCCAGCCGAGCAGTGCAGCACAGAGGCGGGTGGTGATGTTGCCTTCGGGGTGCTCTGGTGCCATGTTCAGGTGTCAGCCACCGAGAGGGCTTCCAGGCCTGCTGCTTTGGAGGAGCCGATGCCTCGTGGAGCACTGAATTATTTACCAGTAGTTTTGTTGGTGGCTGGAGTTAAAATGTATGTGTGAAATAAAGGTTTTCAATAATGAAATAAGGTAACAAAAAAGACAAAGCCATTATATGCATAATTAAAATGATGCATAACGATGTGTTCTTTACGTCGCTGCTTCAGCATCTCATCCGGCTCATTAGGCTGAGTAATCCGCTGGCGGGAGGTGCTGTGCGCTGCTGGGGCAGAGCCCTGCCGGTCCCTTGGGGACACACTCCTGCCAGTGCCTTCTGCTCTCATTTCAGGCTTGGAGAGTGGGCTGTCGCATGGAAAGGCGGAAAGACAAAGTCTTAAAACTTTTTTGTCACGTCCCTTCGTTAGCATATGCCTGATTCAAGGTGCTTGCAGCCTTCGGAGGGCGCGCCGGGGGAATTTTATACATCCCATTACGAGCAACAGTAAATATCTCCTCCTTGTCTATTAACTAATCCACCTCTTGGCACAGTGTGGAGAGCGGGCATGGCTCTGCAGTGTGTGCTGCAGGAACAGCCCTGAGCAGCAGCCCTCCCTTGGACGCACAGCACACTGATGGCTGGGGGCTGAGGCAGCTGCTGAGCATCTTCCTTTCACGGATGCAGGGGAGAAATCCCGGCCCCTGCTGAGTCCCATGGTTTTGCCGTGGTTTCAGAGGAGCTGGGACTTCACATGCCCTTCTCCTCCTGTGCTCCTTCCCAAGTTCACCAATCCAGAAAGTGGCAAGTAGGGAAGGGAGGTGGCTTTCCAAGCAGAGCCCTGAGGGTGCTGGGATCAGCGCATCTCAGTGCATCAAAAAACAGCACCAGGATCATAGAACCATAGGATATAATGAGTTGAAAGGGACCCACAGGAGTCACTGAGTCCAACTCCTGGTTCCACACAGGAACACCCAAAAATCAGACCATAAACGAACCAATCCAGCAACTCCTTTTCAATCATACTCATTCTGTTCACTTCTGGTCCAGCTGTGAGCCTCCCTCTGGGCTGGGATGCAGGGTGTTCAGGTCTACCCGTGCCATGGGGGCAGAGCTGTGCCCACCTGAGGAGCAGGTGCTCAGAAACACAATGTCTGAATGGCTGAGCAATAAATCCTGCCCAATGCTGTGCCACCAGCACTGTGCATGTGCCTGGGGCTGGCTGTGCGAGTCACGGTCTCCAAAGAAATGCCCTTGCTGTAATTTCTCGAGTCAGGATCTTGTAGAACAGTGCTGCAGGTGGCTGCTGGGGTAGCGCACAGAGGCAGAGGTGTGATTTTTGGCGGTGCTGCTGGACCAGCTTGGAACGAGCAGAATTAGGTTGGAATTTTGCAGTGGTGGAAGTACTTTCGTACCTGTGAGCAGGTCGGGTCTCAGTGCCCCAGCACATCCCATGGGAGCAGGGTTCCCTTTTCTCTGTCCCTGTGTCTGTCCTGCAAAGAGCAAATGCGCCTGGCTCCCTCCACCATGTGGCCGTCAGCATAGGAGGTGCTTCTGGATGGAAAAGTTCCTTCCTGGCAGTTGTCAGTCAGTAATTAGGACCTGATATATGTGAACTGATTTGATTTCTTTCTATTTTCCCTCATGCCATTATCTGTCTTTGTATGGCTTAAAATATTCTGATAGTCATAAAATTATCTTGGCCTTTCTAAAAGTCAATACTTGCTACTTAGTAAAACCGTGAGCCTATGGGCTGGAAAAGATTCAAGTCTTGCTAGCTTAGCTAAAAGGCATTAATTCACATAATATATACATAACAATGCCAGCCTGACTTGCGGCAAGCCCTGCCTGCAAGATTTCTTCCCTTGTCTGCAAGGCAGAATTTGGACATCTTCTTTTATTGCTTGGAAACTCAGCTTGGTGGAAAGGTTGTCCAGAGCCAAGTGAGGTTTGCTTCCTTCCTACAAAGCTACAGGAGCTGTGGCACTCGCTGCAATGGAGTGAATGGGGCTGGTGGGGAGATGTCCCCGTTCCTCCTGGTATGGGAGAGATGGAGCTGAGGGAAGCTGGATGGCTGGGGTACATCAGGCTGTGAATGGTGGATGGAGAGGGTTCACCTTTCCCTGTGTGATGGGCAATAATGTAAAAGCTTAAACTTGCATCACATTTAATTTTTTTTTATTTTTCTTTGGTTATTTTGCCAATTAAAATTAAGTCAGATTAATAGCTGGATCAGTGAATTGGCCTTCCTTTGAAAGTTGCATCTCTTTGGGAAGGGGCTGTGTCCTACTGCCGGGTTTGCTCGGGGACAGCTGCCTGCTCAACTGGGTTAATTGCTCCCAGCAGCAGATCTGCTCGCGCTGAGTCTGCGTCCTTGCCATGGAGAAAAGCAAGGGATAATGTCTGCTCTGGTGGCTGTGGCTTCCTGCAGGAAATAATGAACAAAACAGCTGGTTTGTTATCATGGTCAGACAGGTCTTGGGGTCTAACCAGCTTAGAGCTGTCTGAATGCTCTCTCTGCTCCTTCTGTGAACTTCTTCTACAAAGCGGATATGAGTATGTGGAAGGTTGCAGGTAGCTGGAAAGGTCAGATTGTCAGGCTCCCTGTGTTAAGGAGGAAATAACACTTATTTAGTGGTGTTTTTATAGCTCTCCTGTGCTCACTGCAGTTCGAGCACAGCAGCACTTTACCTCTCCCAAGCAAAGCAGGAGGAATGGAAATGAGGAGGAGCGAGGACTCACTGTGCTCTTCATTAAAGAGAAGGCTATCACCTGTATCTGTGCAGCAATCCTGTTGCACGCTCAGGGCAGATCCCAAGGCTTTGCTTTATTTCCTCCAAGAACATCCTCGTTCCACCTTCTTCAAACTTTCTATCAGGTTTTTCTGACCTCTCTCCGTCACTGTGCCCCAGGCAATAGGGTGCAGGACCAATGGACTTGCCTTGCAGCTGCAGACCAATGCTGGGCGCTGCTCACTCGTGGTTTAGCAGGAGGTGATTCCATCCTTGTGGTGTGTAGGGCAGGAGGCAGCAGGCCTGGCAGCTGCCTTCCATACAGCTCACAACTGGGATGTGATGCATCCAGAGGCTGCTCAGCATGCAGGGGCACGCTTTGCCTGGTGGGGTGCAGATGGTCACTGTGGCACCTTCAATCAAACGTGATGACAGCACTTGTGTCACGGAGCCCAGGCAGTCAAAATATATGGTCCTTAAAAAAAGAAGAAGGGGGAAGGAAAAAAAGGGCAAAACAAAGCTGGTGTGATTAAATGTATGCAATTTAGCAGATGGGATTTCTGCTTTGGCCTGATGGAGGGTTGTTCCAGGAGTGTCTCCGCCTTTCACATTCACAGAGGAAAGAAGAACACTCTGTGTGATGACTTTGGTTGGTATCAGGCATTACCTGGGTGGTTCTTGCCAGAATAGGGCTGGGGAGGGGCTGGGAGGTGGATTTCCCCGTAAAGCTCAGCAGTGCACCAGGGCCATTCACCTGCACCAGGGTCTTCTTAGCTCCATCACAGTGTGGGGCACTGCTGGGAAAACCAGACCTCTTCATCTCACTGTCTGTCTGCCACTGCAACAGATCTAATAGGTGTGTGAAATCTGGCTGTTTGTGTGCAGACAGGTGAAGGATGCCTCTGGCTGTGTCGGGCTGTATCAGCACCATGGAGAGGCCAAAGAAAATTGGGGATATTTTCCCATTAGAGTCTTTTCAAATATATAAGTTTTATAATCTTTTCATTTCATCATTTACTGCACAGCGGGAGAGAGATGATCTCTGTGCATAAACGCGCCAACTTCCAGCCATGCTGGGAAGGGGGTGTGCAGGGACACAGGCAGGAGGATGGGGGAAGCAGGCTCATTTGTCACAAGCCTGGAGCATAAAATCACAGGCACCAGCTTTAATTTGCACGTTGGCACAAGTAGGGTGGCATCAAATGGGGATATCGCTGTCATTGCAATCAGAGGTGATCCATGGTGTTGCACGGGGCTAGGATGGCACAGATTGCTGTCATGTCGGGAGAGGGCTTTGAATCACCCTTCATCCCACAAAGGCTTCGCAGGAGCAGTCGGGGTATCCCTGGGAAACAGCATCCCAAACTGCACAGGGCACGGCAGCGTGGTTTGTCCTTCAGCACACAGCTCCCGAGTGCCCCGTCCGTTCAAATAGGCATGAGTCACAACAACAATATTTTGTACCTGTGTTCTTCAAGGGAACATTAAAAGCCACTGAAATATTATTTATTATCTGCAGCCAGAGGCTGGCTGTGCATAAAGCATTGCTCTGCAGGATGACTGACGTG
This sequence comes from Pavo muticus, assembly GCA_016647715.1. NCBI lineage: Eukaryota > Metazoa > Chordata > Aves > Galliformes > Phasianidae > Pavo > Pavo muticus. The sequence goes on along the minus strand of JACDJE010000004.1, from coordinate 1,560,433 downwards.
CTGTTCTGTCGCTGCCTTTGCTCACTGCAGCACCTCGGGGCCTTCTTGCTGCTCCTGCTGGAGCAAGGGGCAGAGGCACCTCATTATGGATATTGCTGCTCACGTGTGATGCTCCTTGTTGTTTGTGCTCAGTGTCCAGCCAAGACTGGGCCCACAGTGCCCTCTTTGGTTTTAGGAGCACAAGGATCACTTTTGTCTGGTGTCCTGAACAAGAGCATGGAGATGGTCCTGAGTGCTCCTAACAGCCTCTGCTTAACTGAACCCTGGTTCTGGTGCTGCTAAAAGTAAGCTCCTCATTGCAGGGTTTGACTTGTTTGCCAAAGTTGGGAACTCTGTGATTTTAATCTCTCGGAGGAGGTGTAGGAGGTGCGTTTGTCTGTTCCTGCTTTGCTCTGGCTGCTTTCTGCAGAACTGCTTTGGTCCAAGGACACAATTAACACAAGTTCTCACCAAAGGCAGAGGCTCCGTAGCCACAGGGAAGTGCGCTGGGCTGGTGAGAGCAGCCTACGTTATTCACTTCAGGTAGTTTGTTTTAATACATTCCTGTATGTTTGTCATGGTTTGCAAATTGCCCAACATCCTGTAGCGATCCAGGAGTCGTTTTCATCTCCCTGCATTTGGAGGGCAGTTTCTTACAGCCCCTCCAGCCCATGGTTGCTCCTGGAGTACTACTGAAGAGTTCCTGCTGTTTTCACCATAGGGCTGGTCACCCACGGACTGACACACTGCTGCTTCCCTTTGATTTAATAGCCTTGCTCCTGAACAGGAGGCTCTTTTTTTTTCTGTTCAGCAGTTGCCCACAGCATCAATAATTGCTCAAGACACTTGTACAGCTAATAGAAAGATCCTGTCAACAAGGGAAGCTCATTGTAATACTGCTGTTTTAAAGTGCTTGCAGAAGCAACAAAGCCATCCAGGTAGCAAATGTGGTTTCTCCTACAGAAACATAGATCCCGGGACAAGAGACATGAGTGAGCTTAATTCCCTCCCAAATGGATGCTCTATTTCACACCCCAGCAAAGCCTCTGATTTATTGATTTCTTAATGTTGCAATACTTTTGTTGCTAAAAACTACACGGGAAAACACAACTAAGCCCCGATGTGAGGGCTGCTGAAGCAAACGCAGCGACAGCCCGTGCATCAGACCTAGCACACAGCACGGCGATAAGAGTTTTGAGTTCCCATTCTGTGGAGAGCGACAGAATTTCTGCAATCTCTCAAAAAGAAAACGGAGCCACACCGTGAGCATGTTTAAACAGGCAGTCTGTGTCCTGAGGTTATCTTGAAAACCAAAGCAACCGAGCAGGAAGGAAGAGGGCAGCAAAAAAGCACGTATCTTACAGCTGGTGAATGGAGCAGGGCTGCGCGACTGGGCAGATTTACAGAGGGGAAATGTTAGTGGCTCCTGTACGTGGAGGTATAGTAAAACTGTGCTGGAATTGCAACTCTGAGGCCTGGGATGGAGGCTGGGAGTGAGAATGTGGATGGCCAAAGCAAACTGGTGTCAGTGGTCGTGCTGCAGAAAGTCAGCTCTGGAGTCCATCCTGGAGGAGACACCGTCCTGGTCAAAGATACAATAAATGGAAGGGGGGAGAGATTTGTTTTGATATATAACAGTCTGTTCAGTTAGCTACCAGACGTGGTCTGTTTAATGACTGAAACCAAAAGAGTAGGAGCTCATCTCACTGAGACCAGCGGCGAATACAGATGAACGCCACTGCGCTCTCAATGCGCCATTGACTTTCCCTGCGCACTGCCAGCAAACGTGCAGTTCGGGTCCGATGAGACGGACGGGCTCGTTAAGCAGTAACAGGACCTCTGAAGTCACCCCATAGGACAGCCTTGCTGCGTATCCTCACTTTGTTGAAGAACAATTTATTCTTCTTTTAAAATAATTCATCACTCTCTTGCTGATCTTGGTCCCAGTCCAGCTGGAGGGTGGGGAGCGCTTGGGAGTTCCCTGTGCAATCTGCTGTGGTGATGTCAGTGGCCCAGCACCGATTCCTCAGGAGGTTTGGAGCTGTTCATGACAGTCCCAACAGCTCTGTGTGGAGATGATCCAAGAAGGGCCACCATGCCAGAGCTGCAGTCCTGGCTCACGTGGTGGAGGCTCCCAGGGCGGTGGGTCCCCATGGGCAGGGGACAGCAGCTGGTCCCTACCGTCTCCTAGTGTGTGGGGCAGAAGGGAGGAGGAGCACAGGGAGGAGACGAGCTCCTGCTCCCGTGCTGCATCCCCAGCAGATGTTTCCCAAGGAGCACCTTCCAGCTGGCTCTGCTCCCTGCCGGCTGTTCCCCGCTCCGCTGAGTCTTGTGCAAATCCATCCAGCAAAGCATGGACGTTCCCGTGTCCTGTGCCCAGAAATCCCTGGATTTGAAAAGTCTTGGCCTGGATTTTCCTTCATACAGAGATTTCGGGGACAAGACAGCCTCATGCCTTGATTTATTTCCCTGTGCAGAGCAGGGAGAGCTCTCCCCTGGTTACGTGTGGATGGCGGCCAGGCACACAGGGAGGGGACTCCTCCTGGGTTCCCAAATGCTGGAAGAACTGCAGCTGGCAACGTTTCATTTAACTCTGCGCTGGATCAGGGGTTGGGTTTGACGCAGCCTCACTCACGGGGCAGCTCAGGGCAGCCTGGTGCAGGGACAAGCTGACGTCCCACTGGCTGCACCGGCCACACACTGGCTCTGGCTGCGCAGGAGCAGGGCTCCCTTCACAGATGATGTTACCCGACAGCTTGCATGGTTTGGAGCTGCTTTTGTAGCAAGAGAAAAGAACACTAATTCAGTCATTTACCTAGCATCCCACCGCAGCTCCATGGGCTATTGTATTTTCCTCTTTTCCTTTCTGAATAACTAATTGGCAACAAGGATGTTTCACCGTGACAGGCAGCGTTACGCAAATCTATTTGATTTAAAAAATAAAATAAAATTCTCTATTTCTATTCCCATTGAAACTCCTTTTTTTGATGTCCCGTGGAGTTTTAATTACACAAAATGTTTCATCATTCATTGCCTTTGCATGGAAATTTTTGGGATGTGATGAAAAACCCCTGGTGATTGAAAATGGTCCAAAAAGCCCAGTGTCTTAAAGCTTTGCAAAGGGAAACACACTTTCATATTGAAAATACAGAAGTAGCTGTATATTTTTTTTTTTAATGTTTTGTCAGTTTTTCGTTCTCTGGAAAGAAACACAAACCAGCTCTAGTAAACATTGCTCCCCTATTCTGCCTGCCTTGTATGGATGGGAATCGATTCTTTGATCTTCAGTTCAAAGAAGCTGAGAACACGGTTTGTTTGGTCCGCAGAGGATTTGTATCTTCCTCTGCAGCATCCCTTGATTACCTCTGGGTTTCTGGGACGGTGCTCAGGATGTGTCCAGCCAAAGGGACGCCGATACCGTGTGTAGCATTGCGTCTGGGGGATGTTCGCTTCCAAACCCAGATGGTCTGATCTCATGAATGTGCAAGAAAGTGGCAACACAGCCCTGCGAGTGAGCAGTCTAGTTTGCTGCCAGGCTGGTTCCTGGGGATGGCAGAGAACTGAGCTGTGCCGGATCAGAGCTGCTCTCCTCCATACTCCTTAGCGACCTGGATGTCCCACGTCTGATGTCACCGCGCGATGCAATTTGTCTGCCTCAGACCTGGCCAAGCAGCCTGCTGTCTGCAGGAGATGGAGACTGTGGCCTTTTGCAGTGCCGCTGTTGTTAACCTGAGATAGTCTTTAAAGCGAGGGGAGGGAGAGGGCACGGGCAGCAGCTGCATTAACTTCCACCCTGGACGCTGTGCTCAGCCAATTAAAAAGCTGTTTGGATGCAACCGGCTCCTCCAGCATGAGCTAATGAAACTCTTCCTGCGGTTCAAAGGTGACGGCGACCGGAATGCTGGTTCTAATCCAAACGGCAGTTTTTCTCCTAACGAATTAATCAGCTGATTACGTGCATACAGTAGCTCATTAGAGAGGTACATGTCAACCTTTAGAAGAAAATTATTGGCTTTGCGTGGCCCGGAGGCTGTTGCATCACAGAAGCACGCTCCTTGGAGTACTGCAGCACCATATGCGATGCTCTAATTAATGGGCGCTGTTCCTTCGGTTGTTGATCTCATGAAAATTACTGTAAAATTAGAGTACTGTAAACCATTGAAAACTCAGAAGGAGAACCAAGGCGGACAAAAGTCACTTGCCTTTAATCTAGCTTTCAGTGGTGGAGACTTTTTTTTGTTGTTTTTTTAAATGCTTCCAACCTATTTAACGGTAGGAACAGAGATAAAGCAAAATGTAATTTGGAAATTAGTTCCGGATGTTTGAGTTGTAGCTTTATTTTGGTGATCTGGGCCATTAACTTTGGTTTGGCTCTTCGTCCCCTGCGCAGTGTGATGCTGGCAGCATCCCATGGGCAGCATTGCTGCATCCCACTCTTCCATGGCCCTGATTCATTTTTGGCTGGGCTTTAGAAGCATAACACAAGAGCAGAAGTGTGGAACTGGCTTAGGCAGAGTTTTTTCTTTGTCCTGATTTTGCTGTTTATCCTGTTTATGCTCTCCTCATTATCCTGAACTCTTTTGTCTTCTTGTCAACACCAACCTATGACCCTTAAGAATTCTTCTAGAAGAAAATTTGCTGATTGAGTCTTTTTCCTTTTTTTGCCTGTGGCAGTTGAGCGAGCCCATCAGCTTATATAATATTAATATTTGTAAAAGCAAACTTACAGAGCTCATAAATCTTCCATAAAAGAGGGACAAAATCTACATCTATTTCAAAATGAAGCAGGTAAGTAGGTTCTAGGACAAAGGGGTACTGATAAAAAGGAAATGGAGATATGAAAGAAATGAAATTGCCATTTTAATCTGAAAATTGGCTCTGTGTAAGTGATACCAAGACTTCATTGCTGCTGGAGCCAGCATTTTTCTCCAGCCCTGGAGAGCCCTTATCCCTGGATGCTTCCACAGCAGCCTTGCTGCCTGGCGTTCAGTTCAAAGTGCCTGAGCAGCAAAGAAGTCCAAAACTGCAGCAGGTCTTGTCTGCAGAGCATAAGAGGACTTCATGAGTGTTTTTCCCAAATCTGTGCTTTCTGAAAAAAAAAAATATATATATATATATATATATATGTCTTTATATATATATATAAATTCCACAGTTTCAGCTTCTCCTAACCATGGGGCACGAAGGCATGCCCCACTTTAGGCATGAAGCATGCTTTTTCCCATTGTGCCACAGCAATGTGGGGGACCCAGATGAGAAAAAAGTGGTTCTGCTTATATTTAGCCAAGGACATGAGGAAACAGACACGCTGTTGCATTGTCATTGAGGCAGCTTTTCAAAGGAGCTGTGTCACTTTGCAGCAGGTAGGACACTCACAAAGGGCACCGCCTGCCCCATAAGGCACACATCTCCATCTGGGATGACACCATGGCTGTGTCTGCTGCTTGCTTGATCCCAGCTTGCTTTGGAGCTGGAGTTATCCCCTCGGTCTGAACCTTCTGGAGAAGCAATTTTTTCCCTCTTGAAAACACGGAGTTGCTGAAGCTGCCTCTCATGGAATTAGGTCAATTCGTTCAACTCAGCATATTTTTAAGGAGAAGTTTTTATCGTGTCAACTCAGGCAAGGAATATGTTTAAGAATTTTAGCATTCTGCTCAAATCACTGCCTCATTAAACATTTTAAGGTAATGAGAGTTGGAAAAAAAGATCTTTTTAATTAAAAAAAAAAAAGGCTGAAATAAGTAGTGAAGATGTTGAAGTTATCTCAGTGGAAGATGTTTTCATACTTCCCATTTATGAAAGTTCATGAGTTTTGTCCTCATTAAGGACAAGGAAAGATGTGAGAAGCTTTCACAGGGCACACATAATTAGCTGGACAGTTCCTGCTGGTCTTTCTCATCTCCAAGTCCAACAGCTTTTTCCATTAAGAAATGTTCTGCCCCAGCAAATATGGGATGCGGAGGCTCAGCGCTATGGGTGCCTTACCAGGAGGTGCCAAAGCAGAGCTGTGGGCTCTGTGGCGTTTGGGATGGCTCTTGTAGGCAAAGCTGAGATGAGAGTCTCCAATTTTAGTAATAAGCAGATACAGACTCCTGGCACTGATCTAACTACCATAAATTCGTGGTGTATCGACCGTGGTGGAAGCCAAGATCAATATCAGTCTTCAAGAGGTTCAATGGATCAATGTTTCTTTGATACAGATAAAGAAAATAGAGGGCAGGCATTTGTGGCGTTCTTGGCATGTTGTGTTATTCTGTGCCCATCCCTCTGCCGAGGTGGAGATATCAGCGAGTAGGAAGGCAAGGAAGGATTTAGGAGGATAATTGACCAGACATTTAAAAAGCAGTTGTAAGAAGGAGATTTATGGTATAATTTTCATCAGTTCTAGGCTGAAAAGAGGAAAAGAATGTTCTTCATAAAAGCATGCTGTCTCTTGAAAGACGAATTCCTATAGAAGAGTGGCATTTTAACGAGGCACTTGTGGCAGTGTGATGGCGAGAGACAGTGCTGGCTGAACATGTGGGCATCGCATGGGCTTCAGCACTCTTTGCTTCACCCACACCCACTGGGTTGTGGGGGTTCCTCTGTGATTCAGGTTGTGAACTACAGGCTGTGGGGACATCCCTGTGGCTTCAGTAGGAATCAGACTTCAGCCTTGGAATGGGGTAGATGTTAACTTTCTCCCATGAGCATTGGTTCACTTTGATCTCTATGAATCTCAGTTTCCAATCGACTGCCTCCAATTTTAGGGCTGTCCTCAGTTTTAGGGCTTCGTGGTTAAGCTTGTTTCCAACTAAAACCCTGCTGAAGTTCAAGGGGAAGCTCTTTAACCACAGCCCCTAAGCTGCCCTGAGGGGACTTCAGAGCTGGTGCTGGCTTGTGAGCAGTGGTGGCCCTGTCCTGTTCCCGCAGGGATGCTCTCATCCCCTCTCCTTGTTCATCCCAGCAGCAGGTTTCCCCCGAGTGCTGCCAGTGAATAAAAGGCAACAGGATGACCTCGTGGGGCAGGGTCTTGCTGCTGCCAGTACTGGGGATACACTGCAGACAGATGGGAAAATGAGATGTCAGCACTGGAATGCATGAAAGTCACCAGGAACCACTACTTAAGCAGTGTATACAGATCTGTTGTGACATCTTCATTTGTTAGCAGGAACCACACTGTTCAATAGGGAAGCCGTCTGTAAACGTGTAAATGGGAATGGCATTTCCAAGCAGAATGGGCAGGACTTTCAGCACTTCCCTCTCTCTATATATATATTTCACTCCTTCCCCTTTCTCATCCTCCTTCCCTTGTGTTACAGGACTGGCTGACGAAATTTGGGTATCTGCCTCCTCCGGATCCTGTCACAGGACAGCTGCAGACGCAGGAGGAGCTGACCAAAGCCATCACAGCCATGCAGCGCTTCGGAGGACTGGAGGCAACGGGGGTCCTCGGTCAGTGGGTGGCACAGGGGTGGGTGGGCAGGGGATGGAGGAGAGGAGCTGGGAGCTGCTGTGATGCAGAGCAGCACCGTCCCCAGGAACCAACACGTGGCTGTTTGCAGACGGCCCTGTTTGCAGCTGGAAGAGTAATTACATGGCTCAGGTGCTTTGTTGCCTTGTGCTTTCAGCAACCTGAGGCAAGCAATTATTTCACCAGACCCACACACCCTTGGGGTTACTGTCGTGCTTAAAATAGCTTAAAATAGCTCTTGATGTGCTCAGAAAGAAAAGAGACAGAGAAACTAAGGCTGATAGGTTGTTCTGTTCAAAGCTTTAATTGCAGCCTCAATTTGAATGGAACAAAAATTCTGACTGAACTTCTGAATTTGAGTAGGCAGCGATTTGGTTTCCCCACCAGCAGAGCACGGCGCAGGGGAGGATGATGGCTCAGCCACCAGTGGGGGTGACCACATCCGCCCGGGACGGAGCAGCCCAAAGCCTGGTGGGAGCTGCCAGTGTGGTGAGGCCACCCACTCAATGCCCTTATTGAGGACAGCAGAAAGCCAGCTTTATCCCGGTGGTGAATGGTTCCCTGTTTGCCCTCGGGCTGCCGTTGTCCCTGCACGTTGCCGCCCGGACGTGGCCATGACCTCCCGCTGCCAACTGCGCTGCCGCCGTTCAAGGAGACAATTAGCGAGCAGATGCACAGCCCTTGGAGCAGCCGGTGCCACTTGAGCAGCTGCTGCCCACGTCCCCATCTCAGCAGCACCGAGACTTTCCCCTCTGCTCCTAATTAAGTACTTGCAATTATTTCTCCTCCGCCCACTCGCAGGCTGCAGGAGGCCCAGGAGCAGGGCCGTGCTTTCTGTTGCAACCGTGTTTGCTGCATGGGAACGGGTGCTGGAAACAGGACTCATGAGTGGGCTCGGGTTATGGCCCCAGTCCCTGCCACCAACTGGTGGAGGTGGCTGCTGTGGTATTTCTCATCCTGTAGCTGCAGCTTTCCTGTTACACCCATCTTTTCCCTTTTCTCCACCACCAGACGAGGCCACGCTGGAGCTGATGAAGACCCCTCGCTGCTCCCTGCCCGACATGGCTGGCCCAGCAGCCAGGAGGAAGCGGCACACGCAGGCTGTGACCAAGTGGAACAAGAGGAACCTGTCCTGGAGGTAGGAGCTCCATCCATTGGCCACAGGACCTCAGACCTGCATGGCCACAGGGCAGCAGAGGCTTTTTTTTGCTAGTTTTTTGCTGCACTGCAGTGTAATTTCTCATGAGCTCACTGGGGCTTTGCACCCTCTCAAGCAGCTGTCACAGATTTGGCTTGGCACAAATATGTCTTTTTCTCTTGGTCTTATCAGCTGAGTCCAAGCATTGGGAGCATTTTTTGGGTAATGGAGGAATCTGGTCCCTTTCTTCTACGCAGGAGAATATATTTCCCCTAAAGCCATGGAGCAATGTGTGTGTTTGCTGACCCACAAAACACAAAGGTTTAGGTCTGACCCTGGAGCCAGGCTGCAGGTGAGGGTCTGGAAATGAATAACTTCTTCTCCCTGTCCCACTGAGACCTGTGCTCTTTGGGACTCGTGTTTCCACACTCAAAGCCCGTGTGTGGCTGTGAGTGCTCTCCCAAGAACTGGAGAGAGCTGGATGCCCTGAGGTCCTGCAAACGGATGTGCATGGCATGGCGAGGCCTCCTTACTAATAATAAACTTCCCTTTGATCCTGAAGTAGCGCCTGGAGCGAGTCCACCTCCCAGCACAGTGACAAATCCCAGCTTGGCGGTCACTGCTGACAAATGTGGCATCCCAGGGGTTGGGTTCTTCTGGTGGGCACAGCCTCAGGAAACCCCCAGCCCTGCTGTGGGTTTGCTGCATGCATTGCCATAAAAAAAAAGCCCTTAGGTTTGAGATGATGTTATATGCCTGGTATAAAAAGTCCATCTCCTGACAAACTTATTTCTGCATTTTTTTCCTTTCATCTTTCCCAGAATCTTGGCTCTCATTCAAGAAAGAGCTGTATTTTATGGCTGAGGGCTGTATAAGCCAAGAGAAGGCTATAGCAGTGTAGAAACTCCAGCGTGGTATTTACACCCAACACTTGAGATTAAAATAGCTGTTTTGAAGCTGCCATGAAAATCTGCCAATAGAGACATAAAGTTTTACGTGCTTACCTTTTACATATTGACTGAAGTTTTAAAAAAAGAAAAAAGTCAAACAAACCCAAACTCTATTATGCCTCGCATTTAAAAGGTGAAGGAGAAAACGTGAAGAGCTGTGAGGTGGGGATAAAGCTTTCAGCAAAGCTGTACTGAAGGATGCTCTCAGAACAGGCACGTGTAGCAGTGAAGAAGGCGCTGCCCTGCACACAGCATCTTACAGGCATGCAGGTTGCTCAAGATTCTTCTTTTCACCCCTGAGCACAGGCAGGTGACGTCTCACGTCGCACTGAGGTGCCATGGGTAACACCAGCTCTGTACCGTGGCTGTGGCCCCATCAATTGTCCCCTCCTCTCCCCTCAGAAAAATCAATGTGGGTTTATCAGGCAATCCATGGCCTGCGGTGCTCAGTAGTGATCAGCATTTATTTTAGTTCTCTGTAGTATCAGTGCTGCACAGCATGAAGGACTGCTTTCATTAACCAGCAATTGATTTCTCGTACATCGCTAATACTCTTTCGCTTTTGCCTTTCTGAGGATAAAACCCAAAGAGGAACCCAGAAGTCAAAATGGCCATTGTTGGCTCCCCACAGCAGCCAGCTGGAGCAGCCCTCTCTGACCTCTGCTTATTCACCCGCTTGGACCCAAATCACTTTGAGATGGAACTGAGGAAGAAGGGCACCCAGGGAACACATGACTGGCAGCAGCTGGGGGCATCCCCAGCAGGAGCCTGCAGCCCCAGCAGGGAAGGGGCTGCTTCTCCAAAGGGGCTGCTGCTCCAGCGCACCCAGCCCACCACACTGGGGCCTTCCTGGTGGCTTGGGGGCTATCTGAAGGAAAGAGGTTACTCTTCAATTACTCAAATTAGGCTTTTACCCAAGTCTGGTGCTCTTTAAGGGGAGTCCCAGCAGGGTTAGCATCCAAGAATAAGGAGAGCTGCTCTCCACTGGGTACCTAAGCTCCATTTACTACAAATAATAATAATAATAAAGGTGGGAGGGAGCTTATTTATCTCTGTGTGCATCTGCATCGTGCTGGAAACGTGCCTCCTGTTCAGTGGAACTGGATAACGTAATGCCAACAAACATCCTGTCGGTATAATAGCTTTCTCCTAATCTCACTGCAAGCAATTAGTAGGGCTTCTGCAATCAAATCAGGTGCTGAATTGAAAACCCTGATGGGATTCTCTTGAAAAATAATAGTGGTAATGAATAAAGGATGGAGGGTGTTTGTTTACACCTGTGGCATGCTAATAAAAATGGGTCAGCTCAGGGGTGCAGGACCTTTTATAAGAAGCAGAGCAAGTGTTGATCCTGTTTCTGCTTTAATCTAATGTTTCTGGAGTCAGAGATTGGAATGAATATTAATAATGTTTGTCTATTTAGTCAGGGCTTTCCATCCTCTGTCCTATTAGCAGGGAGATCAGGTTTTTTGTCCTTATTCTACAGCTGCAGAAGGTTGAGCAGTGCTTGAGGAGGAAAGAACAGATAATGACAGGAAACCTGAGTCCTGGGCACCCTGATCTTGGAGGGGATGGTTTAATTCCTGGGATGGCTTAATTCCTGTGATAAGCAGGGTGTGCTTTGTGCATGTAATTACTTGTTCTGTGGACATAAAAGCAACAAAGGTTTTGCTTAAGTCCAGGGAACTCTTTCAGAAGATGAAGATAGTTGAGGAATATCTGGAAATGGGGTAACCTTTTTTGTATTGTGGAGGTTCACAATGATGCTTTCAATCATGGCAATACCAATTGCGTTCTGTGGTATTAGGGGGAACCTGCTCTCCACTCCATCATAGATAGTCCCTTCCATACATAAAAAGTTGCCTGAAAAGTGTATTTTCCAATCTAGCACCATTCTGTCTCCATTCTATATGTCTTTTGTTTGAGGTCCTGTGATTATCTGATGCCACATATATGCAAACATATTTACTTTGCTACTGAAGTTCTCTCTTTGCACAGCGACAGCAGAGGCAAGGTTCTGACCAATTTTTGCTCTTTTTTTGCAACTCTGACCAGGCTGGGAGGTGATACCCACACTGGGCTGCAGCTCCATGGGCATGGGATTTGAGGGGAATGTGTGAAAGTAAGAGCATCCAACCTCAGCCAATGAGTCGTTCCTATTCCCTTCACTTCAGCGCCTCCCAGTACCCAAATCACTATTCGTAGGATGAGCTGAGTGCCATGACATCCCTTTCTGACACCTGTAATTTCCTCTAGAGGTTTAGTTCAGGTCATTGCTGCACTCTGGGGCCAGGGAGTGGTCTCGTACTGAGCGATGTTCTCCTAGCTATATTATGCAGGAGGGCAGTGAGGTGATCATAATTGTTGCTTCAGCTTTTAAAATCTGTCAGGCCATGAATATTTCATGAAGACTTTGGTGTGCTGGTACACAAGAAATAAAGTGCCCATTATTACTGGGGTAGAGCTGGCCAGAAATTTTCAAGCAGAATTGGTTTTCATCAATAATTACTCGGTCAACAGTAAGTTTTCCTGAAATGTGCTAATTTTTGTCCAAATTGCCAATGAGAGATGATCCAAACATACTCTTTCTGAAGCCAATGCGCCTCACTGCATCTTTGACTTTTCACCCTTTGTATTAAATCAGCAATATTAGGGATTCTTTTTCCAGGTTTGGTTATGCAGGAAATGCTGGCTTTTTCCGCTCCAGCTCAGAACAAAAGGGAGGTTTGAATTGCTCTGCTGCAGGACAAATGCCAGCACACTGCTGCTCCCACCTGGTTCTCTTCCAGGGCAAGACAAAGCTGGAACCAAGTGAGGATGTGCTGGTGAGTGCAGTAGCGCAGTAAGCCTCAGCTAATTAGTGCCTTTTCCATCAAGAAGCAAGGCAAGAGCTTCTCAAGCGCAGTGCTCCATCAGTCTGTGTCCTGCAGGCAAGAAGTTGGAGGAGTTCTGAATGAGATTTACATAGAAGGCATTCTTTCTTCCTCCTTGTTATGGATTGCAGTCTCAGAGGCTGCTGGCAACGTACTGGTTTCATAGTGTGCTTTTAACCTCCAGCAGACAGACTGGGAAATAAATGGGGGCTGCAAATCTGTGCTGGGTTTCCTTGTGCATGTACAGCTCTTCCTGCTGGTCCCTGGAGAAGCTTGTTTGCGCCCCTCTCCTACCCTCTTTGTTGCCCTCTTTCTTTCAGAGTTCGCACCTTCCCCAAAGAGTCCCACCTGGGCCACGACACGGTTCGTGCCCTGATGTACTATGCCTTGAAAGTCTGGAGCGACATCACCCCGCTCAACTTCCACGAAGTGGCAGGCAACAACGCCGATATCCAGATTGACTTCTCCAAGGCCGACCACAACGACGGCTATCCCTTCGATGGGCCTGGGGGCACAGTGGCACACGCTTTCTTCCCCGGAGACCATCACACAGCAGGGGACACTCATTTTGATGATGATGAATACTGGACCTTTCGGTCATCAGGTTGGTTTGGCTGAGAGCTCTGCAGCCAGGAGCGGACTCTGCATTGCAGACAGACAGGGCAGAGGCAGGCACTGAGGCCCTGTAGCTTCCATTAACTTGTGTATTATCAGCGATTGGTGCCCATTTTGTGCCTGCTGGTTGCAACCATCTGTTAAGCACTCAGGTGGAGGAGTAGGTTCGGTGCCCCCAAGGAACAAGGTGGTGAACCTGATGGTGAGAAGGCTGCCCTCTGTTTTGAAGGTCTCGGAGCTACCCAACCTTCGTCTTTCATTCATTTTGTTCTCCCCAGTGATTCAAAAATAACAGCTTTGTAGATGATATAAAAATATCCCCCAAGGTTGTCAGTTTGGCATTAAAATGTCAGAAAGCATATGTCTTGTTCTCACCCAGTGCTGAGGAAAACAGCACAGGTTATAAACACCCTGGCTGTTTACAGGCACTGTAAATAATAGTCATCAAGGAAAAAGCAGAATTCAGCAAAAATATCCCCCAGCACCTCAGGCCCTGTGGGGACAGCAAAGAACAGCATAGGAGTCAAGATCAGTGATTTGGAACGTGGGGCTCCTCTGAGATTTGCAGAGACATCAATTTCCCAGCCATTCCATTCCAACACTTGCAGTTGTGAACTTTCTCAGAACCATACTTAAAGTCATCAGTGTAGCTCCACTGGACACTGCTGTGCAGGGAGGACCAGCAATTGCATGTGTGCTTGACCCAGCCCATGTGGAGTCAGGTAGTAGGGATGCACCAACTGGGGTTGGCCCCACAGGGCTCCTGGGAGTGGTTCTTTGTTTTTGGCAGTGATGATGTAGGTTTGGAAGTGGACATTAAGCCCTGTCGAAATCTGACCCGAGTATCTGAAGCTCTAGAGCGGGCCTTTTGTTAGAAGGGTGGATCTGTATGTGGGTGCAATATGAGGCACTATGAGTTGGGTGGCAAATGAGGACATCTGGGGAAAGAGAGGGAGAGAGATCTCAGACTGAGAAAAAAGTGATCAGGGAGGTGTCATTGTTAAATAAGCTCTCCCTGATGTCCAGGGCTGAGTTCAAACTATGAACCGATGTCTGGCTTTCCGTTTCCTATGTCACACTTCAGCTTCCTTTTTCCAACAGGAGAAACATTTCTTCTTCATGCTTCACCTATTCCAAAATTTGTTTTCCAGTTTATCCAACACATAATGAGTTCGATTTCAATTATGTATTTCCAGATGCTCATGGGATGGACCTATTTGCTGTTGCCGTCCACGAGTTTGGCCATGCTATTGGCTTGACCCACATCTCAGCCATAGAGTCTATCATGAGGCCCTACTACCAAGGTCCAGTGGGAGACCCTCTGAAGTACGACCTGCCCTATGAGGATAAAGTCCGAATCTGGCAGCTCTATGGTAAGTCCTTGTCCATTGCTCAGCCATGGCCTGTTGCTGAGCTGTATTTTGGGGTGAGTGGGGCTGTGGGAAGGAGGTGTGTCCCTTTGCTTCTTCTTTGTCTTTACACACAGGAGTCAGAGAATCTGTGTCCCCCACAGCCAAGCCTGAAGGGAGCAAAACTGAGGACCATCCTCTCCTTCCAGAGCTGCCCGAGAACCGCTCCACCATCCCGTAAGTCAAGTTCATTTCTTTCCAGCTGTTGCTGATGTTCCTGCAAATGACATGTAATAGCAAAGCCCCACTAGTCATCAGGATCTTGTCTATGCTATTCCCCTCTGGACCTCTTGTCATCTGATAAACACGCTCACACAGAGGTTCCCTTCCTCCTTACATCTCCCAGTCACTTCCAGTCACTGCTGGACTTATTAAGCAGTGTGGGGAGGCTGGCCAGCCAGCCCACAGCTGAAGTGGTTGAGAGCAGCAACAAATGATGGTTGCTGTTAATCCTTTAGGTAATTCTTGTAATTCAAGGCATGTCTAGAAATTCTGCATTATCTTGAAACACTTTGTATTTCCTTAAGACTTTAAATTTTGCTTATGTTAATGGAAATTTGTCCCCATCACCCTTAGGTGAACTCACCCTTGATGAAATGTTAATCAGACTTCTTCAGCAGTATCCTGATTTGTGTCTGCATTACTTACCTAAATCTTTCCATAGTGAACAACTCCCTAATGTACCTGTGGGGGTGAATATTGGAGCAAGTGGTCCGATAGCCTGACTCAAGTGAAGCTTTGAGTTGGCAAGGGACTGCTAAGACTGAGAGTGTCATTAAGCAGCCAGCATGCCCTCATTAAGGGAAGCTCCAGATCTAGCTCATTAATAAGCATTGGAGTTACTAAACTGTATTACTAGCAGAGCAGGAGGACAATTAAGAGGAGAAGGGACACTGAACAAAAAGCAGGAGTTCATAGTCACGCATTCTGGCTGGGTACGGGGAGTGCCCAAGAGAGAGCAGCAGAGGTGGAGCCAGTCACCTTCACCCACTGATCTGCCCATCCAGAGTGCAACCCTAAGGAGGTCACTTCATGTCCCTTTGCCCCAATTCCCCTCCTGCACAGAGGTGATAACTGGAGTGGGAGCATCAACAGTGGAATATTCCCACAGCAACAGGGATGTAGAAGAATCTAATATTGAGGAAACACCTCTGCACAATTACTTCCTCCCATCTCAGCATCTTCTTCACCCCTCCTGGTCCTGCTTGGTGTGGTGCCCATGGCATTGTGGTCCCCACTGCTGTAGGAGCTGTGGTCTCATGGCAGCAGCTGGAGGAACTGGGAACATGTTCACAGTGACCTCCTCCTCCTGCCCCATGTGTGACTGCAAGGGTGAATGGAGTTCACCACCATATCTGTCACTTTGTGCCTAAGCTGGTGCTAGCAGCACAGATCTTCTGTCAGCAAATTAGATTTATGCTTCCCTGTCACCCACAGCAGCTCTTCTCTGCGTGTTCCCAGCATCCTCTCCTTGTTCTCTATCAATCATCATTCCTCACATGGGCTCCATAGCTCTTAGGTCCTTCATACTTTGTGCCTTTCCCACCCACCTTGTTAAAGGCAGCTCAGCATCTAAGCCTGCCACTTGCCAGGTAGCTTTTGCCATATATCATGTGGCATCTTCTCACCTCTGCATCCTTCTGTTTTGTCTCTGCTGCTTTCTGCTATGTGGCTCTGAGTTTCTGAGCCCCAGCTGCTGCGGTGATGTGCTGAGTGGCTCCTACCCTTCGTGTGTCCTGCCTGGGGACAGCTGGTGCTGTGCTACCAAGGAGTGGGACCACCTCTGTCCCCACCAGTTTTGTAGAGCTGGCGCATGAAGAGCACATCCCTGCACCAGCTCACCAGTGGTCCAGGGAATAAATGTTCCACAAAGCCATCTGCAGACTGATGAATACCCAGGTTTACCTTGGAAATCTTCATGCACATGACTGGTGGGGAGGGGGTTTCTAGGATGGGGACCTGGGGCACAGCCCCTGCTCACCAACCTGGCCATCTCTGTGCAGGCTGCGGCGGGATGTGCCCAACAGATGCAACACTCACTTTGATGCGGTGGCCCAGATCAGGGGAGAGGCTTTCTTCTTCAAAGGTAAGTAACCCAGCATGCCCTGTGGTGACAGTCGTGTGACATTGTGGAGGTGGTATTGGAAAGTCCGGGGCATGCAATCAGGATAAGCTGGCTCTGAGTTTGCAGAATGTAGAGCGCTATGGGTCCTGCGGTACCTGCAGACCCAGGAAGGTGGCTCACATGCTGCTGAATTCTTTCAGCTCAAATAAGAGCTCTGAGACCCTTCATCAGTCCGCAGTGGCCAAGGATGGCTGATGAGCACATTTCAATGTCTGTGCAAATCTCACCTCTTGGCAGAAGAAAACTGCCCACTCTGCGCCATGTCCACACAATATGCACCATCAGATCCAAAGTATGGGTTGAACCAAGGATGGCAGAGCGAGCAGAACTCTCTTGCTTTTCACTTGGATGCCTTCAATTTTCCTTTCCTCCCACACTTCGTCTTCTTGATGCCACTTGCTGTGCATCACTCAAAGACAACACACGTACAATTACAGAGCCATCTGGTTCCGTGTTAGCAAACACTTGCTAGCAGTTTGTCCCCGGGGTTCCCAGCTGTCGACAAGGATCCCATCGGTGCCTCCTCAGCTGCACAGAGCCTATCTGTGCTGGCCTCCATGGGCTTTTTTCTCATCTTGATGGAAAAGCGCCCAGTGGGCAATGCTTTCCATTCCCATCCACTGCTCGGTGACCCCAGAGCCTACCCAGCAGAAGCATGTCTCCAGGGATCAGGAGCAGTGTCCATCTGACTGTAACCCTTAAGAGCTCCAGAGAACTTGGTATTGTCTGAGGGAGCACAAAATGGAGGCTGTTCCCCTGAAGTATTTGTACAGAAGACATGGAGAAGACAGGAAAATGAGAGACAAGAACTTGTATGCAGGATAAATAGATATCTGTCTTGCAGAAGGGATTAAAAAAAAAAAAAGAAATGGGAAACTAAAGAGAAATCCATCTTGGCAGCTATTTTTGGATATATTTATTGCGGGCCAAAATGCAAATTGAAGAGCAGAGTGTCAGCGTGTGCCAGCTGCACACTGCCCCTGGAGAGCAGCAGCCGAGGGCTCAGCCTGCCGTCAGCACCCGGCTGTGCAGCAGGGAGTGGGGACGTCTCCTCTTGGGCAGGACTTAGGTGAGCCCCAGGGATGAGCTCCATCCACCAATGGACACTGTGTTCTGAGCTGGCACGGCTGTTCCCTGGCTGGAGAGAAGCATCGCTGAGTGCCATCAGACACAGCAACCCAAACTCCCCAGGACTTACCCTACTGAAGGCAGTGGTGGGTTCCCCACACTGCTGCAATGCCGTTTGCTTTGATTTCAGTGCCTGACTGCAAATTCCTGAAGTTTTGGAACAACTTTGGCCTGTGCGCGTGTTTGCAGGCAGCTATCTTGCCAGAGGCATCTGAAGTACTGAGAGCGTGGTACGCAGCTGGAATCAAAATCACCTCGTATTAAAGAAAGCAATTGCCTCAGCCCGTCATCCATGTAAAACGAGACACTCGGGATGGCAGGAGTTCGCACTTGGCTTTAATCCTACTCAGTTTGCCAGCTTGGAGGGTGGTTTTAAATCAAGCTCTTTAAACAAACATGGGGTTTGGGAGTTTCTCCTTTATTGTATTTCTGCATGCGGATGGCAGCCGTTCCCTCGTGCCTGGCTTTGGCTGATATTGTCCAACCAACTGCAGCACTCGGGTTAGCAGGCTTGTCTGTGACAAGGAACGAGCATGGGCAGAGCGGGCGGGGCCATCATATTAAGAATTCATTGCTAGCTCAAATGCTACCTTTCTCATCTTATTTTCCTGATAGTTTTCAACAAAAACATCCAAGAGCCCCAAGCACGGCTGCCCTTGAGTGTCACTGTGCATCTCACTGGCTGCAGCTGCACCCTGCTGAGCCCACTGCTGAGACAGGGCGATCAAGTCAAAAGCACTTGGCCTTTCCCTTGTTGTGCCAATGAGCACACAGCTCTCAGAAGCTCAGAAATGTACCAACCAGGGAAGAAATTACGTTGAGATGGATTTCTTTTTAAAAAAAAAAGTGAAAATCCATCTTTGTCTGGTGTCTCTCTAATTAGGGATGCAGAGATCATCTTTATTTAATTACAAGCGTTTCCATAGATGTACAATGGCCACCAAATTTGAATACTCTTCTTTTTAACGTTCTTAAAAAGAATCTATAATTATGGCAATTCCTACCACGGCTGAATGTATTATTCATTTGTAGGTCTCAGTCAGATAGAGCAAATACGCAAACTGGAGCAGAAGAACAAGAATATGATATAAATCCTTATAATTATAATCAAAACCCCTCTCTGCAGATGTTTAAGCGTTAGAGTTTTGCCTCCTGCGTTATTAGGCTGGGATCCAATTTCCATAACATTTTGAAAGACAGTGTCACAATCTGCCAGCTCCGGAGAAAGTGCTGAATGCGCTGAATACCAATCTGAAGGCACATCTCTGCTTTCTGTTGCTCGTTTCCCTTGGGAACCTATGCAAGAGCAGATGTAAATAACACACAGTCGTTTCTAATGGGCAGTAACAAACACGAGACAGAGCTGAGGGTTCGCTCTCAGACATCTTGCTCCAATCGGGATCTCAGTGTGCGGAGCCCTCTGGGGAGAAAGCACCATCAGCGCCCTGCAGAAAGCCAGGCTGAGTCCCAGGCAGCACAGCGCCCGGGGGGTTGTTTCGATCCTCCAAACAGGGGCTTTCTTCTAAGAGCTGCCAGGAGCGCCAGCAGCTGCTGCTGGAGAGCCCGCAGCTCCCATCTCACACGCTTCGCTTCCCTCTGCCAGTGCATGGCGTGGTGCCGGCCTGTCCTGCCCGGCGGTGGGCACTGGGGTGGGTCAGTAATGCCCTCTGTCCCTCCAGGCAAGTACTTCTGGAGACTGACCCGCAATAAGCACTTGGTCTCCCTCCAGCCGGCCCAGATCCACCGGTTCTGGCGGGGCTTGCCCCTCAACCTGGACAGCGTGGACGCCGTCTATGAGAGGACCAGCGACCACAAGATTGTGTTCTTCAAAGGTGAGAGCAAGCGATGGTGTGTGCCCCCAGTGCACAGCCCTGCAGCATGGCTCTGCTCCTGCAGAGACCCCAGGGCCCATCTTCTCCCAGTACCCATCTCCTCCCAGTGCCCACCTTCTCCCAGCGCAGGTCCAGGTGTTGCCCACACCGGGGCAGCAGGCACCAGGGGAAGGCAGGCAGAGCGTCCTGAAGAACACGGGGGAAATTGCACTCCAGCCAAACCTAGTGGAAATCTGTGCTTTTTGAGAGCAAATCAGAAAGATAAAACACCCCCTGCTCACACTTCACAGAGCCTGCCTTTTGTCTTTTTAAAAAGAAATCACAGAGGGGACAAGAATGAGAACCTGAAGAGCTTGATTTTGCTAATTATATTTCTGCTACTTTATTTTTTCTTTCCATAAATGATATAATCCTCTCTTTTCTGAAAAATAAGCTCTCCAGTTTCTCCTGCAAGAACTGGAGGAGAGAGATTAGCTCTCGGGTCCTAAACCAACATCCTCTGAGCATCCCAGGTGTGCCACGGTGATGGCTGAAGCTGCATGGTGCCACTGCCCCAGCACATCCCTCCTGTGCCAGCGGCCATGGAGTTGGCGGTGCTGGAAATTGCACTTTGTCTGCTGCTGGGCTGCAAGCAGGGGTGAATTACTGATTTCAGAAGTGCTGAATCACCAGAGCCAGGCTGTAGGCACAGGGCTCAGTAGAGGATCGCACACCACCTCGGTGTTCAGGGAAGTGTTTCCCTGGGGGGCCCTGGGACCCCATCAGACCCCTCAGCAGGGCCATGCCTTCCCCAGCCCTCATTGCCTGCTGGATCCATGCTGTCCCCCTGCTCTCCCCCCTGCCCTCCCACGCAGCCCTCGGTGCTGCTCATCGTCCTGCCTGTGATGATGGAACGAGAGGTTTACTCTCCAGCCATAAAACACTGCCTCATTCTCACTCTCCAGCATCGTTTCATTGATCCCTGGATACAAACCAAAGCACACAAATTAGCCTGGCTTTCGAGTCTCTGCTGCTCATACATAGCCCTATGTTTAAGTGCTTCTTCATGTTTTCTAGAAAATGAAGGGAAAAGCCTGTGCTTTAAAGCAGGCCGGCTGTCTCCCAGGGTGCTGCAGATGCATCAGGTCCCCAGAGACCTCATGCTGACAGAGTGCCTGTCCCCATGGCAGGATGTGAAGTGGGAGAGGAGGGACCATGAGGACCCCCAGATGGGCAGCCCAGCATCAGCCCAACAGCTGTCCCAGCGGGTTGCTCCCCGCTGACCCCATCCTCTGGTGCCAAGAGCCCAGCAGAGGGTTGTCATGGCAATATGTAGTCAAGTACTGGCTCATTGCAGGGAAGGCCAGCCCCGACTGCGAAACTGATGTGATCATTCTACACGCTTCTCTCCTTTCCTCAGGGGACAGGTACTGGGTGTTCAAGGACAACAACGTGGAGGAAGGATACCCGCGGCCCATCTCAGACTTCGGGCTGCCACCAGGAGGGATCGACGCTGCCTTCTCCTGGGCCCACAATGACAAGACTTATTTCTTTAAGGACAACCTCTGCTGGCGCTACGACGACCACGAGCGGAGGATGGATGCTGGGTACCCCTCAGAGACCATTCCGTGGAAGGGAATTCCAAACCCTTTAGATGATGCTATGAGGTGGTCAGATGGTGAGTCTGTGGGATGGGTCCAAAAAGTGAGGAAAAAAGCAACGCTCTGGGATACAGCCCCATGCCCCAGATGGGCTGGCACTTCCCCCATCCAAAAGCTGCAGAAAGAGAGGCAGGCTCTGAGCCACAGCTCCCTCTGCTCACTGAGCAACACTGCCATTGCAGGCAGGGAGCAAAAGCGCCTGGGTGCCACATAATTGGGTTTCATTAGCAGAACAGCTGATGTTGTTCTGTGGTGACTTGTGTCCTGATACCTGCTGGTTTGCACTTGACTGAGAGTGCTGTTGGATTTTGAGCTATATACATGAAAACCTGGGCAAAAAAAGCGTTGGTAAAGGAAGTATCTCTTTTCCCAGGTGCAAGCTACTTCTTCCAGGGCAAGGAGTACTGGCGAGTGCTGGACAGCGAGCTGGAGGCCGAGCCTGGCTACCCCCAGTCCATTGCCAGGGACTGGCTGGTGTGCAGCGACATGCAGGCGGATGCCCCGGAGGCAGCGGGCAGCAGCAGGATTGGGGCACGCTCCAAGCCCGGGCAGCACGACCAGAGCCGCTCAGAGAACAGCTACGAGGTCTGCTCCTGCACCTCGGCCTCCGAGCCGCTGCGGGCCTGCCCTGTGCTCAGACTGCTGGCCAGCCTCACACTGCTCTGGGCTGCAACACTGCTGTGTGTGGCCCTATGACACCTCACCCTGCGGAGAGGACAGTGGTGCTCCAGGACGGCGGGTGGATGCGATCCCATGCCGCTGAGTGTTGCAAGCAGAAAAACATTCCTAGGAACATGCTGGTGAAGGTTTTGAATTCTCCATGAGAAGTGAACAGTGGCTGTTTTTAGTTTGTTTGTTGTTTTTTTTCTCTTTAATTTTAGTTAAAGGTCTAATAACAGAATTTGAGTTCTGCACCTTCTTGTTCTCCCATCCAGCTGAAGATGAGAGCAGCCTAATGTTGCATTTAGAACTGTTCCATAGAGATGTGTAGCTTTGGATGCTGAACACTGCAGAGGAGGGAGGGAAGCGCTGCTATGGTGGAGTGGGGACGGGCTGTGCTGCCACGACGTACACATCCCATTGGATGTACTGGGTAGAAAGAAACTCTGACACCACGAAGATTAACTGCAAGGTGATTGTTTTATTGTCCAATCTGCCATGGTAACTGATGTCTGGGTAACCTGTGTCCATTCTACAGGCCAGTAACAGCTTTGCCTTTCAAAAGGCAATGCAGCTTATCTTTGTATCCAAGTCTTTTGAGTTTAACAGTTTCTCTAATAAACCTTGGCTGCCTATACACAGAGCTCCCAGTCCTCTGCTGGATCAAGCCTGCCACCTTCAGTAAGGTGCTGGCTGCTCAGGCTTGGGCACAGCCTTACCAACAGGACACCATGATGTCACCCCAACAGCCTCATCCCTGCACCGGAATTCCTCTGCTCTTGGAGCTTCTTCCTCATGCTGTTTTACATTTTGGGAGGGATTGAAATGGATGGATTTGTGTTGTTGTCAGAGCTGGATGCACCACAGAGGATGGGCTGTGGGGAAGAGGAATGCATGCAGTCAGCCTTAAGCTCCTCCTGGTGCCTCAGCCACAGGTTTGGAGCGACAGATGTGAGACCAAGAGCTGCATTAGGATGGTCCTTGACTTGGTCTTACTCGTACAGTGAGGCCATGGTGACTGCCTGGGGCGGCCCTTGCTGCACTGGTGCATCCCTGCCTGCTCAGATGGCAGCATCCTCTCAGTGATGCAGTTCTGGATCAGGCTCTTTTGGAGGTCCCTTTGGACACATCCGTCAGTGCAGGAGGAGCACACATTTGCCTCCTGACTGGCTGCAGATAATAAATAACATTTCAGTGGCTTTTAATGTTCCTCTTGAGAAGATGAGTACGAAATATTGTTATTGTGACTCATGGCTGAATGGACAGGGCACTTGGTAGCTGCGTGCTGAAGGATGAGCTGTCCCAACATGCCCATGTGCTGCTCAAGCTGAGGGCAGGCAGGGAGGGACAGCTCTGTTCTATGCCAAGCAAACATCTTATTGAATGTATCCTTGGATTCAGAGCATAAAGCTGTTGAAATCCACCCCAAGTGGTGCACAGTCAAACACAGGGCATGTAACCATGCTGGGTGACGTTTACACCAGGCCCACCTTTGTCCCCTGTTGGTCCTGTTGACACTGGAGATGTCCTGCTGAGCCTCCAGTGCAAATTGCTATCTTGCAGCATGCTTGTGATGCTACTGGTACTCAACACAATGGGAGAAAAGCCAACTGAGATGCTCGCTGTGCTGCCATACCGCCCTGTGAGCACTGGATGTGAGATGATCACACTCGTTGGGATGGAAATGGCAGCCAGAGAGTCTCCCTGGGAGGTCATCGGTTCAGCATGGGGCCAGCGGGGTCGGTGCTGCCCGAGGGTCACAGCCGGAGGGCCGGGGCACTGGGAGCAGATGTCCACAGCACAAAGACACCGTTGTACCAAGAGCCCTCAGCAGTGGGCGGGAAAGGAACCCAAGGTTTCGGCTGTGCCGGGGCATCCCTCTGTTGCCGGTGGAGAGCAAGGTGGCAGAATGGCTCCTCCAGCTCCAGCGGGATGCAGAGGTACCAAGGCCAAACCTGTGGACACGCGGAGGTGGACTGGGTCATCGTGCCATTGTGCTGGGCAGAACCACCCTGACATTTCCCCTCGTGGAGATGCTGCAGGGGACCAAAACCGCGGTGGTTTTGATCCAAAACCGAGAAGGGCGGCGGGGCTGAGCAGCAGGCAGAGGGGCTGCCCGTGCTTTGTCCGCGTCTGTCCCCGGGACGGCCCCGTGCGGCCGCCGGAGGGCAGCAGAGCCCCGGCACTGCCCGCCCTAACCGGCACAGCACGGAGCGGAGCGGGGGGGAGGAAAAAAGACAGAGAAAAGAGAAAAAAAATAGAAAAAAAATAGAAAACGGAAAGAGGAAGAAAAAGTAAGGTGGGCAGAAGCAGTTTTCAAAAGCCAAAGCTATAACAATGTCTGGATTAAAAAATAAAAATGATAACATTAAGAACAATTAGTCTCGGACATGACATGGTGAGAGACATGACATGGCTTGAGAAACACAGTAAAGCTGTGAGAAGGTCTCCTCTGTCCTCTAATTCAAATCACACGTCAAGTGTATGTGTAACATGGGCTGCTGCCTCCCACAGCCCCGGGGAAGGGAACACTCAGCCCTTATCCCAGGAGGTTTTGCCAAAATGAGTCATTCTGATTGATTAAGGGTAAAAGCTCTCTCCCCCAGGTTTATTCAGCAATTGCCCTTGCACAGCTGTGGGCAGGAAAGCAGGTGCTGGGGCTCAGCCCCATAGCTCAGGTGGAGCAGCTCAGCTTAATGCCCTATATGAGCAGGTGGGCAGGTGCTTTTAGCATTTTCCTGCTTTGCTATAGCTTTTAGAGATGGTTTTTGCTTCTCAGGTGACTATATGGGAGAGGGCAAATCTCAGCCTTGCCTCCAGTCCCACCACCTCGCTTTT
Organism: Pavo muticus; assembly: GCA_016647715.1. NCBI lineage: Eukaryota > Metazoa > Chordata > Aves > Galliformes > Phasianidae > Pavo > Pavo muticus. The sequence goes on along the minus strand of JACDJE010000004.1, from coordinate 1,535,793 downwards.
TCCATCTTGTCTGCCAGGTGCACGTGGTGTGGGACCAGGCTGAACCTAGCAGCAAGCCTGGGGGATGCCTTGTGTAAGGGGCTCGTCCTGGCTCTCTATGTTCCTGCAGTTCCTGGTAAGCTTGGTGCCGTGGATCACTTGCTTTTTGCTGTCATTTCTAGGCGGGGCAGTTGGCTGGCCCTCCTGGGCTGGTACAGGCTAGGGAGGAGTATAGGACAGCCAAAAGCAGGGAGTACATGGTAGAGCAACAGGCTATGAGAATACAATCTTGTGCTAAGAATAGGAGAGGCTATTAAAGCTGGATGGTATGTGGGGGATTTCTGTAGGCATGTGCTGGGGCTGTTAGCTGGGAAGCAGAGTCTTCTGCAATACAAGTTGGTATTGCAAGGCCAGGAGCTACAAGGTTACTGCATGAGCTGCCAGCACAGCTCCCCATCCTCCACACAATTTTCTGGTCTTCAGTTGGAAATAAAGTAAAACTCCTAAACCTCTGGTGAGATTTATTGTCCTGTCAGCAGTGAAAACCTCAATTCAGTGTTACGCTGCCAGCTCTGGTGGGCTTGTTTCTCAGTGGTACAGGAGGGATCTGGGTTCAGTTTTCTGTTGTTGTTGTTTTTTATTTTTTTTAAATTAAAACAGCTTTGAGCTGGGATGCACACCCCAAACAGCTAAAGAATGACCCCCAGACCTGGCAGTTGCTGGAGCAGCAATCAGCCTGCTCTGAGTAGCTCTCAATGCTTGGCACTGCATCTGCACCGGGACTGCTTTGTTGCAGTGGGGATGGAACTTCACAAGCTCTGCAAAGGACTGCAGCAATATTTATGGATTGCGCTGCTTGGTTTGTGGCAGCTTCTCTTTGGGCTTCATGTGAGGAAATGTTCATCCTGGGGTGAGGCCTTCCCACCCTGTGTCTGGTGAGCCAACCCCAGCCCACACGTGATGCAGCTGGAAAGCTTGGGGTCTCACTTGAGATCAGTTACTCATTGTGTTAAGAAGAGGTTTGGAGGTGGGAGCACCAGCTATGACTGCAGAAGCCTGTTTGTATGTTGAGTTTCAAAGGGTGGAGGTGCCCTATTTAGCTCACCAGCTCAACTGTAATGCAGAGAGAGCCAAGCCAGGAAGGTCCTGGCATGCTGTGCCTGCAGAACAGAAGAGGGGACTTATCTGAGGGCTGCTCAGTGACAGTATTCCCCTCTCCACTGGGCAGTTACAAAAAACTGATGGCTGCTTTGGGCTGGGGAATAGGAAACTGCGGTGTTGAGTGGTATGTGGGCATTGCTCTTTGCTAGTTGTGTGACTGTTTTGCATCCTGCAGCTCCTCTGTGCTGGGGTACTCACCCTCCTGCTCTGAGTTGATTTGCCCACATTCGCATCTGTGCATCAGTGGGGGCAGAGCTGTAGAACTGGTTTGTCCCAGGAGGGCTTGTGAAGAACTGTGGAGGCTCCTCAAAAGCCTGCCTTCCAACAGAGCTCTGGGGAGAGATTTCCACAGCAGCAGTGGAAGTCTTTTCCTCCACTTACTTCCATCGCTGTGCTTCAACTTCTCTGAAATGTTATCATTATGCTCACCCAAGCTTGTAACTGCTCTGTTTTTCTGAGCATACGAAAGTAAAGATGTTTTACAGCAATTCTCTGCTTTAACTGTCCCTTTTTCTGCTGCTGTGTCCATCTGCCCTTCTTCCCTATCTGCTGCCATGGAGCCCTGTACAGGGAGATGCCCACGACATGAGATCTGACAGATGTTTGTGGTGCAGCTTTAAAACCTCAGTCCAGATGTGGGCAGCAGCTGCTTTCCCAGTCTGCATTGGAAACGGCTGTGCAGAAGCTGAAGCAGGACAGAGCAGTTTGGCAGTGAATCTCTTTGTCCTGAGGTCCCACATATATGGGGGAATTCCTGTTTGCCCAGCCCTCTCTAAGCGAAAGCCATGCTCAGGTGAGCACTGTTTTGCAAGGCTGTGCTAATTCTGCACAATAGAGCACGTGCTGAGTGCTTGGTATGCTTTGTGCTGCAGTAGTGAAGCCATATCCCAGCACCCTCCTGCTCCTGGGGCTGCTGCTGGGCCTGCCCCAAAATAACTTTGTTCTGGCAGCCCAGCAGACTGTTATTCCTAACCTTTGGGTCAAGCAAGGTAGCGGTGGTGCAATGGAAAACCGTGGTCTGCATGTGCTGTCACTGCGGTGGCTCATCCATCAGCTGCACCCTGACCCAGGCTGGGCTGCCCGCAGGGAAGGGCAATAGCCCCGGTGCTGCTTTGCCACTGGGCTTCCCCTGGGCAGCATCTCATCAGTGTGATGCAATGCTCTTCTGCATGCAGTGATCTGGTGGCTGTGCACACCCTGCTGGCACCCGGGTCAGGCCTCCTCACCTCCAGTGCTGCTGTAGGTGTAGGGTCTGTGCTCTTGCCATGCTCCTCTATGCAATTACAGCTTCCAATTTTAATTCAAACCTTCTTCCTTCTTGCCTTTCTGTGTTACCAGGGTGAGCAAACAAACACCTGCCAGCAGGCTCTGAGGGCCACGTGGCTGCCACCCTGTCCTTGCTGTGTGTGTGCTCATGTGCACGCTATCTCTGGCCTTGTTTGGGCTGGTCTCTGCAGGTGTATGCTGAGCTGTTGGGGTGTAACCGTGCTGCTGATAGCAAAGAGAAAGCACCCTGCTGTTCCTGGCTGCAGCAGGGCACTGGCCTCACTTGAACCCAGCATAGAGTGCTCAGACAAATGCTGCAGAATAATTCAGTATTGATGATTATCCATCTTCCCACTGAACTTCTGGAAGTGGATGCTTTGGGTTGCTGTTCCCAGTGCTGCAGCACAGGACCGCTTTGTGCAGCTGCAGCATCTGGGTGAGCCCGTCTGTGGGTGGAGTGGCAAAGATGCTGTTGGGCTTTCTCCTTCACTTCTTTCCTCTTGCAGTCAGGAATGTAGAGAGGATTTTCTTACATGGCAGAACAAAAACTGAAGTGCACTAATTAGTGAACCACACTAAGTTTGGTCAGGGTGAGCAGTAAGGAGGAAAAAAATGGAAGTGAACTCAGCTGCAAATGATGTATTCAGGACTTGTTCTCTGTTGGTGATGGATGAGCAACCCCTAATGGATGCAGAAATCCTGGGGTGGGGGCAGCCAGCTGGGAGGTGGGCCTCTGCAGCAGTGTCTGATAGAGGACATTTTTCTTTCCCCTTCTCTCTGCTCTCCCTGGGCTGCCTGCCAGGCAGTCAGACCTATTGACCAGCAGCTGTGTTTGTTTTTTTCCACGGGCTGTTGGGATTGCAGCAGTGCTATCAGCAGAACCAAACCTCTGGGGCTGCAGGTGGTAGGGCCTCTGCTCCTGGGCTTCTTGGGGATGGTGGGTGTCTCACATGGGGTTCCACAGCACCAAATACAAGGCAACCCTTCTGGGACTGCCTGTAAAGACAAATGGGCCCTACAAGCAGCAGTGGCAGTGCTGTATATTTGGACTTGTAGATGGATGTAAAAGTGGGGAGAAATGGGTCACGTAGCTGAGGTCACTGAGCCCCTCCAGTGCTGCCCTCTGAAATAAGGGCAGGAAAACGCCCTTGCTCTGAAGGTGTTGCTGTTTCACTGGTGCTTTGCTCTGGTGGCCAAGCTCTGAGCAGCTTTGAGATAGGTCTGCATTTGGTCCGCTCAAATGTTTACGTGCGACTGGTGGCTTCTGGTAGCTGGTTCAGTTGTGCACACCCACAGGCAGAGGATTTACTGCCGAAGCTGCTCATCCTGATAAACACCCATCCTTGACCTGCAGCCCGATAAGGCCCCAGGAAGCAGCTCACCCTGGCTGATAAAACCATCCACGCTGGTGCTCCAGCCCTGTGCACGTGGGTACAGCCAGGACAACATCTGCCTCTGTTGTGTGCTACATTCAGCTCATACCTGGGCACTCTGTGTTGCTTCTCGATCCCAGCCAAAACAAATGCAATCTGCTCTTGTGTATACTGCAAGAGCCCTGCCAGGAACAAAAAGGAGCTCAAATATTTGTGCTCAGTTGTTGCTCTTTCCATTCAGGCAGTAAGTGCCAACTGCTGCAGAGCCTGGTGGTGTGGGATTTCCGCTGGGCTGGCTCTGGCTTCACAGCCCTGCTGAGATGAAACACCTATAGTTAACAGCTGGGTTCTAAGCTGGGGAAAATGACTGAAGGTGATTGAAATCGGGCCCTTAAAAAAAAAAAAAAAAAAAAGCCCTCAGACTTTCCCTGTGTCAAATGGAGAATGTGTGTTCTTTGTGCACAGCTTCCTGCAGCACAGTGCTGTCACCATGAATGCTGGAGCTCTGTTACTGCCTGGGCTGCTAGCTGTCTGTCTACACACAGATACCTCAGAACTCCTGGAGAGAGAGGGGAAAAAACATCAATACAAACTGCCTTTCGTTGGAAAGCCCCAAGCTCAAAGCTGTGTGGAGGGCTGAGATTCTCCAGGAGTGGAGCTATTATATGGATGAGATGTTTGCAGAGTAATTACATAATGAGCTTCTGCTCTGCTGCTTGGTCCCAGGGAAGCTGCTGTGCTCCAGCACTTGGTAGGGCCAGGAATAGGGCAGTGAAAGGACCAAGTGTGAGCTCAGCAACAAAGCTGCACTGCTGATGTCAGTGGGCCCCTTCAAAGCTGAGGGGATAAAGGAGGGACAGGCATACCCAGCATCAGGAGTTCACATGCTATCCTGCCAGAATGGAGTTTGGAGAGTCCTGGGAAAGCCCACATTGCTTCAGTGGGTTGGTCCAGGAACAGGATGCTGTAACACAGATGGTGGATACTTCTGCCCTGGAACCCTGCCTGGACCCTTTCTGAGCGATGTGCTGATGGTACTTGGGCTGTACAATAAGCTGTGAGTCTTGCCACTTTTCTTCTTGGTTGTTTTGGGTGAGTTTTTTTTTGTATGCAACCAGTTTTTGCAAGTTCTTGTGCAAGTGATGCAGTTCCGGGGTAAGGCTTGGGCTCTATCTGGTTGGCATGGGCTGGTCACTGAGGCCTGGACATCTCCATGTGCTCTTGTGTGTGAATTCTACCTTTTCCCATTCCTCTTTGGAAGCTTTGGATGCTCTGTTATGCCCGGAGCACCACACTGCTGCCAGCCCTCACTCACTCCAGTCTGTGCTGAGTAACCTCCTTTCCTTGACAAACTCTGATTGCCTTCTCCAGTTAGTATGGGATTTTTCCATTAGCCCCACAATTCTTTTTTTTTTTTTTTTTACTCAGAAATTTCTTATCAGGAATTCATTAGCCCTGAAATGTAAAGGACTGACTCTTCAGTCTTAACCACCTTTTATAATTACCTTCTCTTTGAGCCGTACTTTGGAAGATGTCTCCTGAGTTCCATTTTACACAGCGTGCAGCACTCCCCTCATTTCTGCATTATGACATAAAATTAAATCATCTCTACTTTAGCTAACTGAAAAACTACTAGAAACTTCAAGAGCTTCAGGAAAAACCTACCGTCAGAGATGAGGCTCTTTCTGGCTTGCTTTTTAGTTGCGTGCATTGCACACAACAGATGAGAAGCACTGTTTGTCTGCTTCAGCAGCTGTCTGCACTTCCAAAAAGGATCAGTTTTGGCAGCTCCTTGAGCTCCCTGCTTCTTCCCGAGGTTGCTGCTGAGATGGTGTGAGGGCTGAGGTATCTTCACAAAGCACTGTCCTGGGAGAGCAGCATCCCTAGCAGGGCTGCAAGAAATGTACGTACAAAAATGTAGATATTCCAAGCAGAGTGTAAAGGTGGATCGATTCTATGGGGTCCAGATTAGAAATGCTAAAGCTCAGTATGTCAGCTTGGCCTGGCCCTGCTGTTTGCTGACACTTGAGGAGGCAGTAGAAGTTAAATCCCTCATGTTCCTGGGGCTCCTGCACTGGCAGTGGGTTGAGGTCAAAGGATTGAGTGCAGGGAGAGAACTTTGGCAAACAGCTTTCCTTTTCCAATGTGCCACAAACCCTTTGCAGGGTTATGCATATATTGTCTGGTTAGAAGCAGTTAATTGATAACTGCTTCCGCAGCCAGCACTGGGAGTACCATTGGGAACTTCCTGGAAAACACCTGTACACAGCAAACCTGTTACAATGAGCTGGCTGATAAGGGAAGGGGTATTGCGCTTCAATGGAGTTAATACGTAAGCGTGGGAGAGGCCTTGGTTTCTTGAACAACAACAAAAAAGGGCAGATGTTATGTAAGTCAGCAGTGCATAGCCAGTCACTGTGTGCAGTTACAGAACTGGAGTCACGCTGCCTTTCATTGCAGCACACCATGAACCTGGAACATCCTCGTTATTTATCTTCCTCAGAAACTGCTTGCATCTTATCCCCTGCCAGAGGTGATCAGGAAGGTACCTCAGCAGCCCTGTAGTCTAGCAGCCCAGTGGTTCTTCATTCCCACTATCAAAATAGCCTAATGTTGGCAAGATAAAAGCTGTAGAGCTGACAAGAATTTGCTAAAGAAGAGCAGTGAACGGCCAGCCCAAACCTAGCATGCATGTGCCACTCAGGACCTGCTGACCTCTGCTACTGGCAGGGATGCTAAGGAATTCACTGCTGCCAGCATAGCGATGCCTTTATGTGGGCAAAGCTGTGCTGACAGAGAGAGCTGAGATGTTTCCTGTGTGATGCAGACAGACATGTGCCTCTTCTGTACCACGAGAGATCTGGCTACATTATCATAGGGAGGGCATCTGATTTGTCATGCTACAACAGATCATCTGTGATTCAAATAAGAGTATACTTATGTTGTTAAAATGGCATCATTTGCTGCAGGGCGTATTTGTCTATCTGAATCCAACCACAGAGAATTTCTCTAATCAAACAAGGTCGGTTTGACATGGGTGGCTCTGCGGGCTGCAGCTCATCCTCAGTGCCATGTTGACTTTCAGGGGCTGTTGATGGCTCTATTTTGATTGTTCCTGTTTGTTTTTTTTTTGTTTTTCTGTTTTACTCTGATTGCTGTTGGGGCATCCTAATTGCTTATGGAGGGACGCTGAAGCTCACTGTAAGAAGAATTACACTGCACATCTAGAAAGATGTAATCCTTCCAGCTCCCATCCACATGCAATGGTCAGCATGAGACATGCACACAGGAGAGAACATGAGTGTGCACCTTGCTGTGGCTGCTCTCCCTGTTCGTGCCTAATGGCATGCTCTGTGTCAGCATCACGGGGATACTGCTTCTGTGCCTTATGCAACAGCTGTACCCACACATGTAGCAGCACATTTCTTAGCATGGCCTAATTTGACGTCCCATGACACATTAAACTGATGTTACAGTGGCTGCACAGCTTTCAAGTTGATTCTGTTTCTAAACGCAGACTGGCAATAACTGGGTCCTCTGCTGGCACAAGTCGGTGCAGTTGGCTTTGTTGCTTCTGGATGAGGCTTGAGGTTTGTACACAAGTGAGATGTTACATTCTCTGGTTCCTGCTCTAAGCAGGGCAGCTTGCACAGTGAGATAGGTCTCATCTGAAAGCATGTGATCTGGGGTCTGTGAAGTGCTTGGAGGTTATTTCATTAAAGATGTTATGTTAGTTTAAAAGATGGTCTGTTTACAGAAAAATCTGATTTTCAATATAATCTCTGCGATCTGAAGGAAGTTATGACAAATCCTCATCTTATAAACTACAGGATAATGTCATCATCAAAAAATAAACAAGTTCTCTTATACCAAATAGTTCTAGTGTTCCCCTCTTTCTGCTTGATGCCACTTATACAGTACACTTTTTCCTACTTTTCTTCTTTATCCTTATTTTCTTCTCCAGAAGCTATATTTCTACTAATATCTAACACTGTTGGAATGGTGCAAAGTGTAACTACTTGAACCAAACAGGCCGTGATGTTTTAAATGCAAATGTCCCCCAGCGGACAAGCTTTCCCTTGCTGATCCCCTCGTGCTCTTCTGGATTGATGTCTGTTCAGCAACCAGCATCCCAGGTGCTTCGATGGCCTCTGATATGCAGTCTGGAAGCGTTTCTAAATTCCTGGGTGCAGTCAGACTGCCCTTCCATGCTCTGTGCACAGGGTCAGCTCTGCAGCGGACTCTTCCTGTTACAGAGTTCAGCAAGTGTACAGTGTTGTGGCAGAAGGAAGGCAAGCTAACCTTGGTTACGGTACTTCTCTTGTGGTTCATTTAAGGCTACTTTCTGGTTTCTATCTCTTCATTTTGTTTATTTGCAGTGGAATAAAAGAGAAGTGCATTTAAATATAAGCTAATATTAATAGTTTGTTGCATCTGGCTATGTTTTCTGTAATTGGGTTATATTAATATCGCTGTTCAAGCCTCGAAGCTGCAAAAAACATCCCATCCTAATTGCACAAGTTCAGCTCAGGTCCCCCGTTAATATGTGGGTGGATACAACTCTTCTTCACGAGTTTCTCGAGAGACAAAAAGAGTACATTGGTGTCCTGCTTATTATTCTGTGTTAGTTTTAAACAGCCTCTTGTCAACCAGCAGCCCAGTAGCTTCTCCTCCCTCTGGGTTTTGTGAGGTTAATGCATGAGTCATGGAACATTTGACTGAAACTTCATGAGTCATGGAAAACCTCTGTAGTCCTCACAGTTCTGAATGATCTTTTCCAGCACTGCCAGGTTGGGTGCCTGCATATACATCGTGATCGCATCCAGTAATGCTTTATCATGTCAACAAAAACAGAATCCTCTGCTGGGAAACATTAGGGTTATTCTGCCTTATTAGCTGAGCAGCTCTCCCAGCTACCTACCCAAGGGGAGCACTGTCTAAGGGCAGAGAATTCCTAAATCATGCTTAGCCTTTTTGATCTTACTTCTGTTCAGATATTTGTTTTTATTGGCGACTATACCTCATTGCCTTTGATAAAGGGCAAACAAACCCAGGGCTGCTTGGTGAGATGCATACATTTCTCATCTTTAGTTGGATGTAACAATTACTGTATTACAGTTGCTACCAAAATCAGAGTAGTACAGACCTTGTCATTTACAAAGATGAGAGGAAGAGGCAGGAACCAGGGAAGTTAAGCACCTAAATGCCTTTCAGAAACTCATCCCTCATTTGTCAGCAGGAAGTCAGCAGCTGGATATCTTCAAACCCAGCCAGTTGCTTCAGCTGAGCTGCATGTCCGGGTGTTCAATTTATGGAGCAAAAAGCTTAGAGATGAGCAAGAAAAAAAAAATAAAAGTCAGACATCTTAGCAGGCCTGGGTGTTCAGTTTGGTGACTGTCATTGTTTTGTTGTTGTTGTTGGTTTTTTTTAATATAAAGTAAGTCTGGAAGCACTAAACACTAAAACTTTCCTGACGTTCCACTGAAAAGCTTTCTTTCCCTCATTGCTTCGGGCTTCTGTGCTGGAGTGTTGTCCCTCTTCGCACCTTTCTAGGAAGGAGAGATGAAGGATTGTTTCTCTGGGATGTAGCAGTGAGCACGCTGATCCCAGCTGCTTACTGCTGCAAACAGCACTGTCAAGACTCACTACAGCGTGCACCTGTGCCCAGTTGTACATTTCTTTGAGGCTGCCTGTCCTTGTCAGTTGAAAAGGCTGATTTATAACATATCCAGGGGAAGAGCCTGATTTTTCCCAACCGCTCTTTCTTTGTATCTGTAGGAGCTGATACGATAACATCCAAGGCCTGAGTTAATCCTTACTGCTCTTCTTTTGGTTTTAGAGAGATGTTGTCGGTCTCTGCCCAGAACCAGTGTGAAGAAAAGACCTGGAAAGTGGGAGGGAGCTGAGCATTACACATCCAGCTTGTCCAAGGCTGTGCTTTGACCTTGCTTGTCATTCCTGCCAGATGCTTGCCCAACCTGCTCCAAAAACACTCCCACACCGCAGTGCTCTGCTGCCCAAGCAGCCTGCTTGCATCCAGACCCAACCACACAATGAGATGTTGGGGAGAGAGCTCCTTCATTGCCTGACCTCATTACGTCTTGTCCTATCCCTGTGCACATTGCTCACTGCTACAATCCAAACAGCTGTTATTTACATGTCTGCAAATTTCACCACTGTCTCTATATGGGATGAGTAAGGAGCAATGCCTACCTGAAATTGAATATTCTACTGGGCTTCTTAAAAACAGACACCTCCAAACTAATTCCTCCTAAAAGGAGGAAAGTTTTACTAGTGTTCCCCTCCCAAGGCAAGCTGGAAGCTCGCTGAAAGCTCACTGGAAGCAGTTACCCATCCTGAGTGAGCAAAGCCCTGCAGAACGATGTTTGAAGTAGGAAAAACACCAAGGCCTCTGGTTCATGGCAGGACAGAGGCAGGCTGCTCTGGGAAGGCTCTACTGGCTTCTAAGGTCCTGTGCTGGAATGTGCTGAAGTTGCTGCTGAGGATGCAGTCTCCAGAGGAGCAGACTGCAGGCTGAATCAAGGACCATGTCCTCCTAACAAACCTCAGCTTCTCCAGGATGGACCTGGGGGGTTCTGTGTGTGGCAAGGAAGCAGGTGCGGGGGGTGAGGGTGCTGATGATGGACTTGCTCATACCCTGTCTGGACCCCACCTCATGTAAGGAACTGTGTGATGATAACCTGCTGACTTACAGGCTAGCAGTGTGTGCTTTGGCAAGCAACAGCTTCCAATTAGCCTGGAAACAGACTCCTCTGAGTGGAAGATTTGCAGACTCTCATTCATTGGCAAACCTCAACTTAATACAATCAGCTGTTTGACAGACAGGTTAGGTAATGGTCCTTCATGTGGGCACTAACAGGTTTGAACACTAAGTACAGCCTCACTGCCCTCTGCCAACAGCTGAAATGCATCTGATTCTAAAATGCAGGGGAACCTGTGGAGCCCCTTGCCAGAGCACCTTGCTGAGTGCATTAAAACATCACCTTCAATAATTCATGAAATCTGTTCAGGGAGCTGGTGTGTATGTGTGGGGAGGGGGTAATAAAATATCACAGACCTGGCCTGCCAGGATAATTGAGCAGCTGGTTAAATCTCTCAGTGGTATTAATCAATAAAGGGGCCCCGGTGTAAATAAATCCAGAATGAATATGACAGGGTTAGAGAAGTAGAGGGAAAGCAGTTCTTCCTCTCCTGCATGTGACATGAGGGGTCATACTGCTATAGCAGCTGCCATTGGAGTGCAGTCCGTGCTCTGAGTTCAAACTTTCAGTTCTTCCAGCCATGCCGTCCCGTGTTTAAGTGTCACCTAAAGGTCTGATCCAGCTGTGTGCACAACTGCAAAGCTGTGAGCAGCATAGTTTCTGAATTCCATCACTTAGTTCAGAGCCTCCATCACCAAAAGCTGCTGCTGTGAGTGGAGCATCACTCCATTTCTCAGACAAAAGCACTTTCCTGCAGTTGGAATGCTGTTTCCACAGATCCTGTGTGAGGCATGAACAAATACTCTTAACATAGCTCACAGCACTGCTGTAAACTTACAGATGGTGTCAGGACTCCAAATAAATTCACCCATTCAGCCTCTCCAGAAAGGCTCTGTGACATGGCTGCATTCAGCATGCGCTCAGCCTGGTGCTGTGCCATTGAGGTCTGTGTTTTGCCCTTACTGATAGTCGGGCCGGAATCAAACTCACAGACAGGTATCTGCAATGAGTGAGATCAAAAGATGTAATTTTAATTTTCCATTAAATACAGCCTGCAGCTTGTCTACTGTTCCATTAATGCTAAGTTAATATTTGCTTTTACCACATACAGATAGTTGTGGACCTGTGTGTTTTCCTTCTACCAAGGGATTCTCAGCCAAGCACTGCATATTCAGTTCCTTTGCTCCTTCCTGATGGATCTGGCAGAAATGCCAGCATTCAGGTTGGTTTTGGCTCTGCCCAGATACTTCTGGCTATGCTTGGCTATTAGAAGTTTGTGGAAAGTGTATATGCGTGTTACTGTTTAAATATGCCAAAATTTTAATTCAATTTTTAATCTTCAAAAATAGCATCTGCTTTTCATCCAGATGTGCTCGGAAGCTAAGCCATACTTTATCACATCTCCCGTGCTAGGCTATCTTTTCCAGCTAAGAAATAAACAAAATAATTTTCAAGACGTGATGCCGCCATTTTTGCAAGGCAAATTTATTACCCAGCAGCAGCGCTGCCTCTGTGTCCACCTATGGCTGCACCACAGCTCATCTTAAAGCTCATCTTAAGGTTGAAGCTTCCATTTCACATGAAGAGGAGACGTGTAGCCAATTAACAGTCTCAGCCCATGTGCAGCCACATCTTGCTCATGTGCTCAAGCCTCACAGTTTGGCATTTCCCTTCTTCCAGAAGCACTGGTATGTTTGGCTGAGACCTTACTGCCTTTGTGAGGCAATAACTGTATACAGAAAGATTACAAAGGAGTTCCTTGGAGATCCCCTCTGTGTATTGCCGAACTCTGATTTCAAAAGAGATATATACTGATAGAAATAACCTGCTCTTTACGATTGTATCCAGCCAAGGATTCCCCCACACCTTCCACTGTTGAGCATACAGTTAATTTAGCCATAGGTTGGACTCTGATGAGAACAATTTAGCCCTAGGTGAAAGTCTCTCTTCTGTCTTCCTTCAAAATCTTTTTGCTGGGTTTTCTTGTTCACACGTAATGCCCACGTAATCCTGTAGCTTTAACCAATTCCACAGCACCGAGCCAGGGGCGGAGATAATTAAAGTGTGCCTCTGCAGCCCTGAGGTAAGGATGGCACTCCTGGATTCCTGCAGATAGAAACAGATATATTTACAACTGCTGATTACAACATGGTATTGGAAAAGAGTATCATTTGAATCACCAGGATATCAGCTGTCTCATTGCTTGTCTTCACATGTGAATTACAAAAATGGATAAAGTTGCATGAACTTGCAAAAGAATTTTGAGAAAATATTGTGAGGGTTCCCACAGCTGGGTGTATGCTTGTGTTTTTCTCCACCCATCATAAATCACAGCAGTAGGCCTTACCTCAGCCATCCATTAGTAAATCGAGCTGTGTGTTTTGCCTCCATCTGAGGAAGTAGCTGGATACCTGTTGGTGATAGCATTCACACCATTAGCAAATGGGAGACTACAAGAGGAGAGCAGAATTTACATGCCTTGGATACTGGCCTAAATACATTCTCACTCAATTCTGGACATCAGGGAGGAATTGATAGAGCATAAGTATTTAATCAGCAAACCACAGAAAAAAAAACTGCGAGGAATTCTACTATGAATTAAGAAGCCTTTCAGCCCTCTTTGTTCCAACACCAACAAACATTTTTGCTAATAACATGTGTCTGCAGAATGCACTCCAAACTGAATTTGCTGTCAAGTAGCATTGTACCTCATTAGTTGTCAACTGGAAATCTAAAATCTCTGCAGAAGTTTGTTGAAATCTTTTCATTAGTCTGTTTTTGGAAGACAAGCTGGAGAGCCATTTAAGTGCTACAAATGTTAAGTGGTCAATACCAAGGTCATGCTGGGCACCAGGTGTGCACACAGCATCCAGCACCACCTGGTCATGATCCTTGTAGAGACCTCTGAGTACCTTCAGTATTTTTGTGCTGCTTTGAAATCCCACTTCTCCACCAGAATGCTGCCCAGTGAGCCTTCAGGCCTGCTTATAAACAAAAGCACTTTGCCTAGAATGACAATAAACGTCAGTGGAGAGGAGTTTACTACCTGGCTCTGTGTGCCAAAGGCAACGTTAGAACCCAGGTTTCATAAAACCTATTTAGATTACACATTTCTTTTTGCAGTCCTCAGCACATGCAGGAACAAACAGGCACACGCAGTACACAACAAAGAACATTCACCACTGCAACATTTCAGCCTCTGGTTGAACGGCATTCATATCAGCCTCCTCCTGTGCCGTGCAGGAGCTGCGTGTCTGCTGTGATGGCACCATAGAGGCAGCAGCTGTGGGCACCAGCGGTCCCAGCACAGTTGTGCAGCACTGAGCTTCTGACCCTGGGGCCACGGCTGCTGCCCAGAGAAGGACATGAGATTTGGTTGAGATGGAACGTTTCAAAAGACTTTCTTCACTTCCTGCTTTAAACTTTTGCAACTGTTATGTTCTGTGTTAATGACAGTGGCTCTTCTACAGCTGGCAAATTCCTGTGCCTGTTACTTGTTGAGTAGCTTGATTTTGATTTTGCAAGTTTTGCGATGCTTGCCATTTTACTGTGTTTACTTTTAAAATAACTCCTTGTGATCATCGACAAAAGCCTGAAGTTGTGGGGAGCACAGGCCTCGGAGTGAGAAAGCACACAAATAGCTGAAGCACACCGTATTTTTAAAAGGTAATCTTTTTTTAATTGTGAGGTTTGGCAGTGCTGAAATCACACATAAACCCCAGCCTTGCATTGGTTCAAAGGTCCCAACAGACACTGCCACCAAACACACAAACTGTCCGCTTCACGTGGACAAATCCCACTAAACTCGTGCTCATAACTGCTGGAGTTGGAGGTGCAAATGACCCCAGATCGACCACTGCAATGCCTGTATCGGAGTCTGGGGCACACTGTCGTTCTTCCAGCAGCGTTTTAAGCTCCGAACATACCCGACCGTGAGCTTTGCAGCATGAAAGGCAGCAGCCCACAGCCCACATGCTGCTTCAGAGCGAGGCCTGGTGCGGAGGTGCCGCCTGTTCCCAACTTCTGCCCCAAACAGCGATAACCACAGCTGTTGGGCATCATGACGGGGAGCACCCTCAGCACTGCGTGTCGGCCTTGTGAGAGCAATGTTTTTTGCACAGCCATGTTACAACAACAGGATAAGCTGACGGCATCCGGGTGCATCCCTGCCAGCACCAACCAGTGCCACACCACTGAGCCAAAAAGCAAATTGCACAGCAGGGTCTGAGACGTGTGCTGAAATATTTTGTTCTCGTGTGGGCACTTTGATAAGGATGCAGACAGGGACGTGGGGTGCGTTAAGGGTATAGAAGGAAGACCTGGGTGTGGGGGCTGAGGGCTGTCCTGCTGCTCTCAGAGGACGACAGAGAGCAGCAGAGGTGAGTGAGCCTGGTGTGTGAGGCCAGGAGAAGGAGCACACAGGGGTGCTGGCAGGCCTGGGGCCCAGCAGGTGTTTTTTGGACTAAATGTTGAGAAATTTGCCATTTGTTTGGTCATTCGAAACATTTCTGAAAGACTTTGGAGGACTTAGGGTTGGGGACAATGGGCAGGCAGCACTAAAAGCCCTCCGCAGCGCCAGGAGCACCGCGCCGAGCAGGGGTACCCATGACTCAGTGCCGGCGGCAACGGCGCCTTTAAATGGTCGGGCTGTGGCCCCCAGCGCCTCAGGTGGTCGCCGTGCCGTGATCCCCCACTGTCGCGCACCGCGCCTGCGCGGCGACTGCTGGGGCCGGTGCTGCGCGCCCGTTGGCGCCGCGCTCCGCACAGCTTTGTCCGAGCGCGGGCGGTGGGGAGGCCCGGAGGGGAGCCTCGGAGTGACCCCGACCCACTGGTTACGAGAGAGCGGTGGGCGCAGGCGGCTCTTAAGGTGGATTGGTGCTTAAGGTGGACGGCTCGCTTAAGGTGGACTCGGCGTTAAGGTGGATCGTGTTTAAGGCGGACTCGCCGCTAAGCCGCGCCTGCGGGGCGGGCAGGGCCGGGCTTCGGCATGGGGAGAGGCTCCTGAAGCGGCCGCCGGAGGAGCAGCGCCGGCCGTCCTGAGGAGGAGATGGGGGAGGCCTGCTGCTGAGAGCCAACTTCTCCCGGCCGCCAACAATGAGCAGCACGCAGCCCCGGAGGCAGAGGCGGCCCATGGACGGAGGCGAGGCGGGGGAGCGGAGCCAGATGCCGAGCTGCCGAGGGGCTGACAGGAGAGCGGCTTTCCCCCTCCAGCGACTCTCCAGCTCCTGACTGCTCATCGGGAGGGGGGGGGAGGCCGTTCCGCCGTCTTTTGATTGGGAGAGATTTAATTTTCTTTCAAGGGAGCTCCTCCATCACCGCCAGCAGCGCCCTCAGCGCCGGTTCCCGGCCCCGAAGTTGTCCCGGCCGCGGTCCCCCCGCCCGCAGCGCCATGGAGACGGTGGGGAAGTTTGAGTTCAGCAGGAAGGACCTGATCGGGCACGGAGCCTTCGCCGTCGTCTTCAAAGGCAGGCACAAAGAGGTGAGCCGGCCCTTCAGCTGATTTTTACTGTGTTTTTTCCTCGTCTGGTTCGTGCCAGACTGGGGGCAGCGCTCCGGGTCGCGGTGAGACGGGGCCCGCTTTGTCCTCGCCTCCTTCCCGCGCGGTTCTGCCTCTCGTCGTGCTCCCACCAGGAGGGGAAAGGGGCTCGCTGGACAGCGCAGGGAAAGCCAGCTTGCTGCGGGCCTGCCAGCGTTAGGGCTTGGGATAAACCGTGGTTCCCACAGCGTTTATTTCTAGTGGTTAAATAAGGGGATAATCATCAACAAAACCCCAAACCTCGGGCTTTTCTCCTTGTGCTGGCACAGCTCGGGACAAGGCAAGTCTGAACATGCGTTGGGGCACAGAGCAGAGGCCTTTTCTGGTGCCGCAGGATGCCTTCCAGCAGTGCCAGCACCCTGATGGAGGCTGCTCACCCAGCGTATGCTAACGGGGAAACGCGCTCTGAATTACACATGCACTTTTCCACTTTCAGAAACCTGAGCTGGAAGTAGCTGTGAAATGCATTAACAAGAAGAACCTTGCAAAATCACAGACTCTGCTGGGCAAGGAAATTAAAATACTGAAGGTAAAGGCCGACAGAGCTCATTTCTTCAGTCTTTGTTACCTGTGCCCTTTGTTGCTCTGAGCTTATTGTCTTTAATTTTTTCTAGGAACTGAAACATGAGAACATTGTTGCCTTGTATGACTTCCAGGTAAGTACATTCAACTATATACTTGTACTATGTACTTGTATTCAACATTCAACACAACTATGGCAAAGCATTCTAGATATGGGAGAGGTTGAGTGGAGTTTTTGGCATTTTGTTTTTTCAACAGATGTTTGTAATCAGATATAGGTGTTCTGGGGAAAAGGCTTTCTCTCAAGTTAGGGGAAGCTCTGTTCTCCTTGGACAGTGTGGTAGGCTGTGTATAAACTGTGCTCTGGAGGCTAAAACTTCTGCAGCTGGGAGTTGGGGTGGGGACTCCGGTTCTCGGGATGCTTATGCAGCAAAATGCAATGTGTGGTGAATGTGCTGGAACCTCCTAAGTTCTCAAAACGTTAGAAACTCACAGGAGTTGCTCTGGTACTCCTGCCTCTTATTTTTCTTTCTCTGGTGTGAAAGCTTCATTTTCCCAGACAGTGTAGAAATAGCATGAGCATGACTTTGTAGCATATGATTGCCCTCCGTTCCTGAGGATTTCCATCAGCGTTTTTCTGCTGTCCTTGTGGCAATCAGTAAGTGTTTAAAAATTGCAGCAGGCATTTTTAGATGGCTGTGGTTTCCCACAGCTGCTTTTTCCTTCAAAGCTAGCTCTATCTAAAGGGCTCTGAAACCCGACTGCTCCAGTGACTTGACCTTTCCTGGAGCGTTTTGTTAACCTGCCCCGTGGCCTAGCAGGGTTCTATTTCTCTGGCATTAGCGATGCTTTCTTTAAGAAAAACTCTGCAGGATCTGAGCGTGAAACGGAAACCCTCGGTCTGTGGGCAGAGGGGACGGAGGGCGATGAGCGGCGGCCTGGGGAACGTGGCCCCAGCACAGCGCCCGGCGCCGGGGGTCCCGGCCCGGTGTCACGAGGCCGGTGTTTGTTGACATTCCTCCTCCGCCGCCGATTGGCTGTGGCGGCTCTGCGTCATGCGCGGCGCGACGGCTGATTGGTCGGCCCGGCCGCAATGCCTGCTGGGTGTTGTAGTCCCCTCCCCGGCTCTGAGGCCTGAGGGCCGTGCTGCCCCGCGCCCCTCGGCCGGGCGGGTTCCTGGAAAACGAAGTGCGTGGTGGTCTTGGGGGCAGGTGGACGGG
>JACDJE010000004.1:1286981-1517964 GCA_016647715.1 Pavo muticus | reverse complement strand
TTGGGGTGTTCCAGCAGGGAGGACAGGACGCTGGGAACAGGATCGCTTTTTGGAAATGCCTTCTGGGTGAGAGGCCACCTGTTCGCTGCCCTGGAGCTGGCCCTGCGGCGGGCCCGGCGCTGCCTGCCCCCAGGCTGATGCGAGAGGAGCTGGGGCTGCCCTGAGCGCAGCCCCCTGGGGCTAGGGTTATGTTAGCTGACAGCACCGTGGCACACTTCTCTGTGACCTGGGTGGCTTGGTTTCTCAGGCAGAATGAGGTGATGTATGTTGTGCTGGGGGGGATGTGGCACTCCAGGGTGTGAGATCCCCTCTAGTGCCTGTTGGCCTGTGACCAGACCCAGCCTGCTGCGGCCTGCCTGCACAGCTGGTGTGTAATGCCCTGCTCGGCCTTGCTCTGTGTTCAGGAGTCATGTGAGAGAAAATTACCTGCAGAGGCAATAGTGCAGTGCTGTGGAGGGCTGGCTTCTGCCTGCCTTGCCTTCCTCTGTGGGAAAGACCATTGCTTATTCATCTTCATTCATAGCCGCTTCATTCATAGATGCACATATGTTTACCCTTGAAAATGTCATTGTGGCAGTTACCAGCCCTTCCCTGTAGATTTTCTAAAACTGTGGAGGTTTATTCTTCTATTACAACATCAAAGAGCTAAAAGGAAAAAATAGCTTCTGCAAATCTTACTGTTGCCCTGTGGCTTTGTCTGCCATTGTGTTTTGTCTTCCTTTTCTCTGCACATCCTCTCAGCAGTGACTTTAACATTTACTCGCATCTTCCTTGCACACAAGGAAATGGTTGCCAAACCCACAGTGGCTGTAAGTCAGCGATTGCACCCAGTGATGCTTTTGTTTGCATTTTCCCAGCTACAAGTTAATGCTAAGCAGGCCTCATACAAATCAAGATTTTTGATATAATGCCAGATTTGCCTCTGACAAGCACTCTCAGAGCTGATATTTAATACTGACAGCAGCTCATGCCATTGCACACTTACTTTATTCTTCAATTTGTGGAAAAATCGCCATGTTCCTCCTTGGCTCATAAATACTGACAAAGACCTATGACACAATATCACAAAATAAGGCACTTACAGGGGATAAATTAGTACTGGTGAATGTTTCATGCACAGCAGTGCAGTGTCTGGACTTTTATAGATCCCCTTGCTGGAGTCCTAAGAGCAGCACCATTATGTGTGAGCGGCTCACAAAATGAAATATGCATATTTCCATTACTATGTGCTCATATATTAATGAGAGGTGCTGTGAGTAGTTGAGGAGCCTAAAGAGAGAACCCCTGCTCAAGAAAAGGATAAACCATATTTTGTTGCATTTCCATAAGCACTCTGTGTTTAGTGTCTGTACAGAGTTGTGCTGCAGATCTTTCCTAGGCACAGGAGATGTTTGGCATAAAGTGAAAACCAGATTCCTCTCTGTGCAGGATGTGTTAGTAGCTACTGAACAGCTGCTTGCTCCTCAACTGGCTTGCAGAGGTTGGGATTTTCCAGACTGCTGCAGTTGAGAGGAGTGCAGTAATGAGACATCTGGAGACCAGGAGTCTTATTACTCTTTGAAGAGAGCCAATGAGTCCTTGTTATTTAAGGTGGAAATTAATGGCAACAAGGATACAAACAACTGTTTCCGCTGTACGAGATCTTGGTTTGGAACAGGTTTCTTAAAGTATGGACTTGAAAAGCAGTGAGGATCAGCTCAACCTTTTGTGCATGCTGACACTGAAAGCTTGGCAGCGTGTAATCTTGTTTGTGACTCTCACTTTTGTGTGTTTTTTTCACACTGAATGTTGAATTTGAGTCTGGTCATAGATTACTTGAGTAATTAATAGGGTTGAATGATACTAAGGTAACTTTTGAGCTTGTTGGATCCTGAAAGGACTGTGAGCTGGACTGCTTCCTCCAGTGCTAGTAGGCTCTTATAAAAAAGGTCTTCAGGGCAATGGGACATCCTAGGTATGTTTTCTTCCCTGTGCTCCTCTTGTACCAGGAGGCTTGGTTGAATAGGTGCCAGCTGAAAATATGTGTGACTGTTGCACTAGGGAGCAAAGCAGCTCTAGCCCAGCTGCCCAGGGCATGCAGGAGATCTGCTATTCCTGGACATAAATCATCCTTAGGATGTTTAAAAAGCGTTTTCCTATATGAAATGGGAAGAAGGACCACTTTCCCTAGGTGTGTGCTGTGATCTGAGCTTCCCAAAGCAGCTCAGCTATGACTGTTTCTGTGGGTATTGCTTTTTTTTTTTGTGGGTCTGGTTGTAGTAAAGTAGCTGTTAATATCACATAATATCACACAGGACATGGCTCTGCTGAGTTTCTAATTCAGCCTTGGTTACCTGAGGGTCTGCTTTCCATAGTTTTATGTCGAGCTGGCACACTCATCAGCTAGGCACGAGCTCAGAGAAATGCTGAAATCACTCGTGCAGTAAAGACTCACCTCAAATATGTCTGCTGGGGTGACTGTACCACCTGGAGCACCTGCTGAGGAGTCAGGGACCGGGGAGTTCTTGCAGTGCAGTTTTTCTTGTGCACGTGGATTCAGGCATGGGGTGGCAGAACGAACATTCCTTGGCTGAATGACTAGTTATCCTGGGCTGCTCTTTGGGGCCAAACAGTACAAGGCTTATTCCAATGTTGCTTTCTATAAAGTCCCTATAATCAATAGGATCCTGGCTGTTGGGACTGTGATATTCTGCTCTCTGCTTCATCATCCTTTTCTGATGCTGCCTTTAGCTGCCTGTCCACCTCCTGTGTCCCCTGGCACTGCTCAGTGAGCAGCAGTGTCCTTTGGTGTGCCCTCCAGCACCGCTCACTTCTGCTGCAGTGCTTTGCTGATCTGCATGATGCCAGATGAATCAGTGGTGCTGCAGTGACACCTTCCCCACCGCCACTTGTGCCACCTCACGAGGGATCTACTGTTCCTTGGGCATTACTCTTTGGGTGCCATGTCTCAGGAGACAAGGCTCTGCTGTGACGCTGGGGATGACTAAGAAGGCACTCTGTGTAGGGGAGATCACGCTCCTGAGGTCAGGCAGGCTGCCTGGTTAAATCCTGCTTTAATTCCATCTCTGAGTGAGGCTGGCACGTTGCCTTGTGAGTGGGTGTGCAGCACAGGCTCCCCTGCATGCTGCCAAGCAGTCCTCCTCCTGTTTGTGCTGTGGCTGAGGGTGGTGTGTCTGCTGTCCTGCTCTGTCAGCATCCTTGCATCTGCTGGGGGTGTCACTCTTACTGAAGATTGAGCCTGCCTTAATTTAGAGCTAAAAGGGGGAAAGGATGGAAAATCCATCTGCCCTCTGCCAGTAGCTGTGTAGGATGTTTAGTGAATCAGAATGCCTATGTTTATGGCAAATAGTGTTTTAGAGTCTTGATCTTTGTTTTATGTTGACTTCACTAGCTGAGTACTCCACTGTGCAGGTGACAGAAACATCTAGCAAATGCTGACCACTAAATATAGACCTTAGAGGAGTCATTGGGCTTTTTTTAGAGGGAGTGGTTTTGCTGCATTTCTGAAGTGATGATCCCCGTTTTACTCATCCTGTATGTAAAGCACATACCTGTGTTCCTCTCACATGATCAGGATGTCATGGGAGAGCCAGCAACCTGAAAGGTTAATAGCCTTTAGAGCTCCCGTGGAAGGCAGCATTACTCAGACTATGGTGATGGATTAAGGAATGTTTCCTAAGAGTAATTGGAAACTGGTAGGCTGCTGTGTTCGCAGTTTGACAGCAAGGCTCTGGTAGCAGCTGAGGTTCTATTCATGCAGCTCTTCCTTAAGCTTCATCAGTGTTTCCTTTAGTAAAATTTCCACTGGTCAAGTCCTTGTGATGTCTGAACACATTGGGTTGGAATGGGTGAAGCAAGGTGGTGGAAGTTTGGAAGATGGGTGGGAAGAGGTGCCTCCTAAGTATGTGGACAGGAAGAATGCCCCTGAGTGGTGGCTGAGCAGGACTGAAGTCAGTCTGTCTGCCAGCAGATAACTTCAGAGCTTCTGTTCTGTTGTGCTGAGCATGTTGCAAAGAGGTGCTTTAATGGTGTGAATGTCTCCTGCTTTATGGTGTGCAGGCCTTAAATGCTACCATAAATGTGAAGAAATGCTCTCAAAATGCAGAGTGAGGATCTCAAAGCTGCCTTTGCTTTAATACTAAGGCTGTTTTGGGGGGAGGGCTGAGAGAAATGAACCAAATTCTGCATCACTGGTTGCTTAGGGCAAAAGTATTCTGTCTGGCTGCAGGAACACCTGGCTTGTCTCCTAGCATCAGAATAATGGGAGGAATTAGGTCAGCGGAGCTAGCTGGCATAGTTAAGTCAACCAGACAGTGTGTTTCAATTGCAGGGAATGAAAGATGCTGAATTTCAAGTCTTTAGAGATCTCACTTAGCAAAGTGTGTTACAGGGCCAGGCAAGGAGAGGCCTGCCAGCCCTCTGGGTACGCCCTGGTGGCCTGCAGTGCTGCAGTGTGAGGCGGTGTAAGGCAGAGCTGCAGTGTGCCACTCGGGGGTTTTAAGGCGTATCTTTTGTTTCCTTTGTGAATGCTTGGTAATGTCGCTGCAGGCAGAGCTAACAGTTAGGTAACTTTCTCGTGGAGGCTTTTTCGTTTGTGTGACTGATAGTTATTTTCAATTTAACTGGCAATTGTAGCCAGTGTGTCAAAATGTACTCCATTTTCTTCACTTTTGAAATGCTGCAGGTTATAGGCCTGTTTCTCTGGCTTCTGGTAACTGGATATATTTCCTCTCAAATTAAGACTGTTTTCTGAAAGAAAACCCAGACTCTTTCTTTATGTTCCTTGTTATAATGCCTTTGTGCTGTGAGTGTATGTCTGCTTTCCTAAAAGGGCATGAAAAGGAAGACAGCAAGGGCCAGCTAGTCATGCAGCAGCCATATAAAAAACAAAAACCCAGCGGGGGTTGGGCCTGTGGTTTCTACTGTTGCATTAAAATAAAAAATCTCCTGCAGGATATCAGATTAAGCATTTATGGGATTTGCTATTTAAAAAAAATCCAAGCTGTTCCCAACTCTATTAGTAGAACTGAGCTCACTGATTCTTAAATCAAACTTCCAGACTGAGTGGCTTTGCTTGGACTTGAACCTCTCTCAGTAAGTATGTCTTGGTGCGTTTGACTCCAGCGGAAGCCTTCAGCAGGGCGCCAGACCCTCGGTGTGCAAGGGAGCATGAAAGGAGATGAAAAACAAGCATAGAAAAGCGGATTGAATCCTCAGTATCTTGTTTTCGAAACGTTGAGGTCTTGTCTCTTGACAGCATTAGCACAATGCATTGCCACGTGCTAAGAGGCACTTGCTTTTAGTTCAAAGAAGCTTCCAGGACTTGTTCTTGTTAGCAAAGGAATAACTACGTTTGCCATTCCATGTCAGTATGTCCCAGCTTCTCAGTACTCTGCTGCTCTTTTCCTCTGTGGTCTGTGACATGCTATGAGGCATTTGCACTGCCCTAAGAGCCAGCCAGCTAGGGACATCAGCTGCTGCAGGTGACACAGCCCTACCCCCAGACGGTGCTGTAGGAAGTGACTGTTTCCCTGGTGTCCCAGCAGCAGAAGTCTTTAATTTGCTGTGGTGCATGCCTCTGGTCTCACCTCGAAGCTCTGCGTCTTGTTGAACCTGCCACTTCTCTCTGCTCTTGTGACATTTATCCTTGGTTTGGTTTCTGTGGTTAATGTCAGACGCAGCTTGCAGCTTTGGTTTGCTGTGCTGCTTGTTCTGCAGAGGCCTGGTGTGCCGCTGAAGGAGCTGTGCTTTTCTGTTTGGGCTCTGCAAGTGCTGCTGTCATGTCATTCAGTGAGTGCTCTGCTTGGCAGGGCTTGGTTTGGGGCCCGAAGTGATCCTGTGTGGCTGGCTGCTGCTCAGTGGGGCCATGGCTTCCAGGTGGAGATGGAAGAGCTGGAGCCCACCTTCGTGAAAGGGAGTGGTGGAGTTCCTTCAGATCTCAAAGGCTGAGCTGTATGATAGCTGTCCTGCTGTTTCTATTAGCTGCCTGGCAAACTGTAACACCACAGACATGACACTGCCTGTTCATTTTTAGGTGTCACGTACTCAGACTTCAGGACTGTTGCCAGGGGGTTTGATTGTATGGGAAGTATTTTCCCTCCCTTCCTGAAGCCCGTGCAGAACCAGAGGATAGGTCTCCTGCTGTTAATAGCCTGTGCTGAAGTGTTTGCTGCCCTGAAACATCTCTTCTGTTTCATAAGCAGAAAATAGCATAGTGGCTGGAATGGAGTAGCACTGGCTCTTTGCAACTTCTTGTGATGCTATAGAAACCTACCTTCAGCATGTTGTCCATAAACCTCTTCTGCTTGCCCTGTATCTTGACTGGTGCTGCAAATCCTGGAGCAAACTGTCAGGTCTGTAGGAAGCAGAGTGTAGTCGAGGGCTGATGTAGAGGTCTGTGGGCCTCTCTGGGTCTTACTTTTGTCACCATAGGACCTGCATGAAGGCACTGGGAGCCCTCATTCTCTTGGGAAGTCGAAGATCTGCAGATGATACGGAGCTGGTTAGAACGCTTCCCAGGGAGTAACAGCAGGCTTTACTGCTGGACTCAGATCTCCAAAACAAGCAGAAATGCTTAGTAGGCTGTTGCATGGTGGTGTTTGTTGGTTGCATACCATTTCCTCAACTGTGCTTGTGTGACTGCTGCCACAGCCCAAAGCTGCTCTCTTCATTCTGGTGTAGCCCTGGCACAAGAGGAAAGTGACCACTGGTTCCTTATTATGAAGCAGGACCTTGCTGGCTGCCCAGCTTGAATCCTATAGCACTGTCCTAAAACATGTTTTGTCTGGCCTTTAAGCTTTGTGTGGGTGTAAGAAATGTTCTGTGGCAGTGTGCCTCTGTGCAGAGAGGAAAGTATATTGGGGTGAATAAGTACTTTCTTCTGTTTTCTCTTCATGTGAATTGTTATCTCCTGAATATGAAACTGCTTGAAGTGTTCCTGAGTTCTTTATTGATAAGGTTCAGAAAGAGTGGAGAGAGGGAGCAGGGCCCAAGAACAGGGAGGCAGTAGGCTCTTAGTTATTTTTCATCTTTCTGTGTGGGCTCAGGAGGCACATGAATGTCTTCTACCTTTTTGCTTTAGATCCCTTTTGCTGAGGGTGAGCACTGGTAGGTGCTCCCATAACTCAGATTAATGTTGCTGTTGTCTCTTATCTTGTTTCCATTCAAATAATTTCGTCAAGAGATAATCCTTGCATAGCATGAAGGTTTTCCTTTCCTCCTCAGAGGTTAACTTGGTCAAGCCAAGCTCTGAGCTGGAGTGAAGTCATACTCCTGAGGCTTTGCTGTGGGAGACTTTTTCCTCTCCTGAGAACTGCAGGTTCTGCCTGCTGAGCCCAGCCAGCTTGGGAGCCACTGCCGCAGCAGAAGGCTTTTCCAGGTGCCTCTGGCCTCGGAGGTGATGTCTGTAAAGCCAAATTCTGTTTGTTACAGCTGGTGTTTGTGACTCAGTGCTGCGTTCAGAAGAGGGATGAATAGAGCTCCTATGCCAAAAGGGCACAGGCTTCGTGAGAACCTGGAGGATGCAGCGTGCCTCTGTGCTGAGGTTCTGCTGCAGCAAGCGGGGGAAGTGGCATTTAAAACAAACAAAAAACCCTCAGTGTTAAGCTTAGCTTTCAGTTGGTGTCATCCACTGCCAGGTTAACCCTGTGTTCTGTGTTTTTGTTTGGCTGGCTCAACTGGTGAGGTCTAGCCCTGCTGACAAAGGTCTCTGAGGCAATTATCTTTGCCTGGCAGCTGCTGCAGGTGCTGAGAGGCAGCATTAGGCAGCACACAGTGGTGATCTTCTTGGAGGTACAAAATAGGAGCTCCTCGCTGGAGTGAGACTGACCAAACTGGCACTGATGTGCTTTTCTCCAGGAGGGCAACAAGAGCGGTTCTGAGCACTGGAGTGCATGCACATTCCCTCCTGTATGTGGAAGGAGCCTTGCCAGCCAAGTGGCGTGCAGCACATGGACATAGCACACAGCAGTGCTCGTTTTCCAAATCCTCTTTTTGCAGCCTATTCCTCCTGGAAGAGATGAGTTATGTGAGGTGGAAGCCATTCTTTGTGGAGTTGTTACCTCAGCATCTGTTACCACGCTGGTTCCACGCAGATGGGTGAAAATACTGCACTGCTATGAGGGTTTTGGAGTGTTGTGTAATTAAACTATTTTTCCCTCCCTGAACATGTTTCTAAATTTGGTGGCAGGGTAGGAGCTGGGGTAGAGCGCAGGGGAGGATTTCTCTGCGTTTCCTCTTGCAGCCTTTTTAAGCTGTGGCAGGAGGATGACTAAGTGTGGGTACACCCAGATGTTTCCCTTCAGACACACCTAAAGACAGACTTTCCAAGAAGAGGATCATGCCACCTTCTAGTTTGGGTGGAGAGAAAATGTAAAGGGAGACAGGACTGCTGGGCCTCGGCATCGCTAACCTCATCCCGCGCAGTGCCTCAGCGGGGGATCTGAGCAAATGCTGTCCCCGGGTGATTTCTGCTGTGTTGCTAAATGAAGTTTCTTTATTTCTTTGTTCTCTGTCAGCAGATGTGTGTTATTTGTAGACGGTAGAGCCTGTTGCCTGTTTTTACACTCAATTAAATTGTAACCTCATTGCTGGGGCCTCTGCTGAAAGAACTGCAAGTCAGGCAGTGATCCAGACTGATTAATTATCAGCTTGATGTCTTTGGCAGAGGTCTTTAGTGTTGTTGTGGAGTGCAGTCAGGGTACTGCTGGAGCACTGTGACGAGAGAAGTCAGGGGGTCATTTCTGTGCAGGTCTGTAGGCAAGTGACAGGGCTGGCCTTGTCTGCAGGGCTGGCACATGGCAGTAGGAGTCCAGCGTAAGTTGTCTGCAGCACTTCTTGGACATAAGCCTCTGCAGAAATAGAACAATGTGATGTTGTTCTTGTTACCGGTGTGGAAATGAGTCGGGCATTTTGATGCTTTTCGGAGAGACTGGTGGCCTGCGAAGTTTGCCTCATGGTAGTTTTTTTCCTTGTTCTCCTAATGAACAAATCAAAAGTACTGTGAAGGATAAAAAAAAAGGAAAGAAATAGTTTCTGCTGCTGAATCGGCTTAAGAGAAGTCTGTCAGCCCATTTGAGAAACCAGAGATCTCTTTCCTTGCTTGTTTCCTTTGTTAGCCACCAGAAGCTACTGGCTGAAGGCTTGTACCAAGCATGACTTTGTTTCTAGGGACCTTCCTGAAAAAATGTTTAGTTTTTGTGGTAAAATTCCTACACATCTGTCTGGTGAGTCTTGAAATGCTGAAGTTGCAAGTATGGAAGCTGTCGCATCCCTGCTATAGGCATCTGTGAGCTGAAAGTGCTGAAGCTGCAGCGGGTGTGCGCACTGTGGGGTGTTGGCTCCCATAGCCACGTGCTGCTGAAGCCTTGGCTGTCTCAATTCATGCGGTCTCTGTGCCCACAAATGGGGTTTTTCTTGAAGGAAGTAAAGCTGGAAGGCGGCGGGCTCCAGCAGTGTGCTCACAGGTACCAGCAGCTAGCAAACCATGAGAGCTGACAGTCCCTGCAAAATAAGCCCCTGCAGTGCATTGGTGTTGAAGTTGTTCCATTCTGCACCGCTTCTGTGATATACATTAACAAACTGCAGAACATGTGTAGCCACAGAGAAAACCATGCTTCCAGTTCTCACTTGTGGGCGTTTTTCCAAATCAAAGGAAGGCAGTTTCAGTTCCCACCAGAAACAATGGGTACTGAAGACAAATTTGGTGAGGCTTGTGTTATGCATAATCAGCAAAGAATGCTCCCTAATAAGACTGGGATGGGCTGAGGGTGCTGTTGCCAGCAGATGGTTGGGGAGTTACCTCCTCTCTTTTGATTCCTGTTGGGCAGTGCCTTCTTATCTCCTCACCCTGTGCCGTGAGATGTACCCACTGCAGTCACTGTTGCTAGGGAAGTTGACCAGAGCATCTCCCTTGCCTGCCTGGGTCCTTATTTAACCCTGTCGCTGTATACGCTGGTGACTAAAAATCGATGACTTGCTTTATGATGTGTTTGCACAGTCTTTATTTAAAGCACAGAGGGAAAATAACCAAGCTATGCAGTGTATGCTAGTTGTATCTTCTAAGTTATAAGCTAACTAGTAATAACTTCTGGATTTAGCATATGTAAGCCCTATTGCCTATTCGTTTTCTAAAAAGGTAATAATATGTTAAGCTTCCCTGAGCCCTGCTGGCACTGTACGTATTAATGGGTTAGAAGTGCTGCTGAGCTGCAGTGTCTACAGCCTGTTCAGCAAGAAGCATCTATGAAAAGTACTGTTGTGGTATGAGGAACTGTGTGCAGGCTGCACGCACTGACTTGGAAACACTGCCCTGTGCTGAGCTCGTGGTGCTGAGCTGCAGGTCCTGCTCACAGCCCTGTATCCCACCACATGCTCGGGGCTGGCCTCACAGGGCTGAAAGGCATCGTGTCCCTCAGAAACCTTGACCATCTGCTCTTCCTGTTAAGCACCTTTCCTGTGTGGAGATTGAAACGCAGGTCCCCAGCATGCACTGCTCTTATCTTTTTGTTCCAGGCAAGGGCTGCTCATGTGGGCATAGCTGCTATAAAGGTCTGTGTTAAATGTGGTAATGATTAAGGCTCTAAGATAATAGCGTGCCAGCATCTGCATTGTGTTTGGGTGTTAATCCCAACAGCCAGAAAGGAACGTTAAGATCCAAATCACAATACAGGAGATCTGCTTTGTTAACAGGTGTATGCTCAGGAAGGAATAACGTGCGTTAACTGGGGAGGAGTACTAGGTGCTTAGAAAGGAAGTGACCCTTCAGTAATCAATATGTAACAAAATTCCTCTGGTATCTGTTACTTAGAGAGCATTTCACCTGTTTGAAATGAAACAGAGCTGATGTAAGGCATGTGGAGTATTTCGATGCACAAATCTTTTCTTTCCATTTTCTCTTTCCCCAGGAGGTGGCAAATTCTGTCTACTTGGTTATGGAGGTGAGTGTCTTTTTTCTTTTTATTTGGCATGAATTAAGCAGACCAGTTTATTACACATGTAGTGCTTTCTGCTTAGCATCACATGTGATGCTTTTGCTAATCTAATCTGCAGCTGCATGCCTCTGAGAACTGGAGCAGTGAGGGGAAAGATAGCAGTCAGTGGGATATTTCATACTGCTGTTGTCAGAAGGTCATGCTGGTACAGGTTTAATCAGTTGGATGCCTTATTTCAAGGGCCAAGTAGGTGTTACTGAGTAGTAAGCACTTCAAAGATGCATGGAAAGAAAACTACATCCAAACAAAATAGCTGCAAAGCTTTTGCAAGTTTGCTTCCCTCTTCAATCTTCACTCTGAGGTCTTGCTGACTTTCGCTAATAATATGGAGCATGTTGTGGAGAATTTTGGTTTTCAGCTATGGCTGCTCCCAAATTTTCCTTAGCCAGCTTGCTGGTGCTCTTTCAAGTGATGACCTGTCTGCTCTATTTTGGTTTTGTCTTTCTCTCTGTGCATGTACACAGATGTATACACATGCACACCAAAGCTAATTAATGCCGGTTTATCATTATGCAACGTAGCGTGTAGGGGAAATGTGACACAAAGGGAGCCATTTGGAAAAGCTTTTTTCTACCACTTAATGAATACTTATTTTGATGTATATGCGATTATTTATTACATGTGATCCTAGTGAAGTCTACTGAACTTGAAACCTTTTGATTTTCTTCACGTTAACTGAGCTTTCTGTTCTCCTTCCAGTACTGCAATGGGGGTGACCTGGCAGACTACCTTCACAGTAAGTAGAACAACATGGAGCATGTCTAGTTGTATTCAGAAGGAAACACTGAGAATCCATGGCAGTAAAAGCTAGTGTTGTAGTCTTTCCTATGTAGGTCAGTAGTGACTGGAGGATGTGGACTTTTAAGTCAGCAGATACCTGTTTTAGATACAGCAGCCTTAAAGATTAGTCACATTTTAACACTGCTGGGGACGTGGTTGGCCTCTTTCTTGTCACTGCAAAAAAGCTATTCATACTGAGGTCTTGCACTTCTATAGGGTTGGATTAAAACAGGATCCCAAGAATATATTCAGTTTTCTTCCTTATCTTCCTTAGGAATGTCCCCACACCTAGGACAGAGCACTTTCCTTATTTCACAGCATACTGAAGGTGACTGTAGTGTAGCTGGTAGTGTTGTGGGGGTAATGAAATCTTCAAGCTTCAGGATCTCTGAGGTAATATAGCACGGGTATCTGTGACTGCTGTCTCAAGGAACCTTTTGGTGAAACTGAAGTGTATCTTTGCCATTAAATTGAACAAAGTGTGCTTTCCAATTGTACTGCAGGGACTTGAGCCTTGCAAGTTAGTTTTCAGTGCAGCCCTCTGCAGAGGTACTGCATGCTGGTGTATATGAAAATCAGTTTGTACCCGAATACATCATAGAGTGACCTCATGAATTCTTTGAACCATGGGAGAATAACATATTTAACAAGTTGCTTACATTTCTGCTGGTCTGTGACTCTGCTTTTCTTATTTTAAATTAGCTTTCTTGTTTTTGCATGCTAACTAAAAGATTACTAAATAGGAGGAAATAACTTTAATCTCCTTTCTTGTGTGGCTCTGGATTGCAGTTAAACAAAGTTTTGTTCATTGTTAAAATTTAAAGCTATTGGGCTGGTTAATCCTTCAGGCTGCTTATTTGAGGTACACGATGCTGGGAAATGGCAGAAAATGAAGGATTAAAAGCTAAATTTACATTTGTCCTACAGCTAGTGTTGATATCCTTACAATGATTATTTCAAGCTTGATGCTAGTATGTTGCACGCTCTATTCATGCAGGGTAATGGAATGTGTTTGTCTATGGATTTCAAGTTTTCGGAAGGTATTAGTACTTCAGGCAAGCGAAGAAATATTCTGCTTTTCTTGTCTTTTCTTAGTTTAAAATGTGGATAAGATAGAAGTGACAGTAATTTATTTTTTTTTTAAATCCAGGTTTAGTATGCTTTTTTACATAGGTGATGGTGTTTTGCATCTGTTGGGTATTGCTATGCTTTAAAAGCAACGTCTCTGGGATATTGTTACGAATACCAGGTGGAAATGGCTTTGTATTTGATACCTTCTTATTCAATACAGGAGGTAAATGTTAATAATGCAGTGCTTTTCAAAGCAGTCAAACTTCAGTGTTGACAGTGTTCTGGCTTTTGGTCACATGCAATGAACCTCACTGATGTTGAAGCACTGAGTTGTACATGCTTGTTGACAAAGCTGTGTATAAGTTAGAACACAGCTTCTAGCTGGATGGTTTCTAAAAACATGGCTTTATAGAAAATCTTCCTTCTCATAGTGCTGCTTTTATGTGTACTATATTTTTTCTTCCTCCACCCAAAAAAGTGAAGCATTCTTTACGATTAGCTAGGCTATTAGCACAGCTCATTTCCTTGTTTATCAAATGAGAGTGTTCAGGAAACTGGTGGCTAGTTTGAGAAAGTGACAATGAATTATATTTGCAAAATAAAACTGAGTTTTATCCCAATTTGCCTGGAATAAGGTTTGGTCCTTCCATGCCCGAGTTAGTTGGAAAAAGTTACCTCTAACTCTGGGGTGTTTTTTTTTACTTCTAAAGTATTTTACCCCAACAACTGTGGTTGTCCCTGGGAAAGTGGAGGCTGTTTAGTTTTATGCTAACTCTTTAACATCTGTGTGCCAGTTGCCAGTAAAGAAGAAAGCCGAGCAGGCACAGATCTCCATAAGGAGGTGGACAGTAAAGGTCAGCAGAGAGAGGGTGAATTATTCTCATCACTAAAACAGAAATCTGGGTTTTCCAAGTCCTAGGGCCTAGATGCTAATTTCAGCTCTTCCATCATGTGGCTTTTTCCATTCCAGCACTTGGAGAGGAGTTATCCCAAAGAAGTGCAGTTTTGCAGGCGCTCAGGGTGATTTTTGATGATAATTTTCTCCTGAAGGGAAATTCTTCTTGGAATATCCATGTTTATTCCAGAGTATTTCACTGGGTGAGCACAGGAGCTCATCTTTATTGAGTGCTTATTGTGCTGCTTCAGTTATTTGGATAATTGCATGATTGTATTTCACTGCAGCATCTACTTTCCCACTGACTCCTCAGACGTTTTTGCTCATGGCTCCTGCAGCACTTATGCAAGCAGCACATGCAAATCCCCTGGTTCTCATTGAATGAGATGCCTGTAAGCTTCGCAATCCATTCTGCCCTCTAATTACAAGCATTAGGCAATATGGTAATTCTGTGTTGAATCAAAAGGCACTCTAGTTCTCCTTGTCCTTATAACTGGACGACGTGCGTATTCGCATGTTTTAATGCAACACGCATTTGTGTTGGATTAAACTGTCAGCCTCTCCTCTTTGGTACAAGCTAAGACTGTATGTGCTCTACTGAGCAGAGCTTCTGTGTTGTTTAATGACTTCCCTTCTGATAGATCTTGTTTAAATGAGATCTTTCATTTAAAGCCATCACATGGTATGTTTTAAGCTTACAGTGGTGGATCTCTGCAGTGTATGGTAGAACTGGGAGGTGTTTCAGAAGTTGCTGGTTTTGCTGTGTGAGTAACTGGAGTTCTGTGGTTTATAACAGGAGATCAGTTCTGTGAACTGGCGTTGACACAGGACAGGCTGCTGTGGGTAGCTCATAAGCATGTATTCCTGACTCTTCTAAAAAGCTGCTTCTTGGAGATCACATCTCTGAAGAGAGCCTTGCATCAGAACAGAACTCTTCTTGATTTGACCGTGAAATGTGTGCTGAGCTGTCATCTTCTAGTTGTGGGCAGTGCTTTGTAAGTGAGGTGTGAGGTCTTCCGTGCCACTCCTTCTTGCAGTTGGACAATTAAGAATATCCATGGTGAGACTCAGTTTGCCTCATGGTAGTCATCTGGCTTGTGCAGGAGGAGCCCTTCCAGGAGTCACGCTGGCCACATGCTGGGCGAGCAGAGCTGGGGGAGTTGCAGGATGGACCGCAGATAAATCTGCCTGGCCTCTGGGGCTTAAGTGTGACTGGATCGGGCCTCTGTCTGAGATACCCGTGGCACCTGAGAAGTTATTTTTCCTAAATAACTTTTCCAAAATGGAAAACGTCACGTAACCATCAAGTGTACTCCAGTGCATTGCCCCTGGATCAGCTGCCAAGGCCTGTGTGCTACAGCTTGCCTGGCAGCCCCTTACCAGGTGGAACGCTTGCTGCATCTCTGCACAGAGATGCCCACAAACCACCTTTTTAGGTGGTTTCATCCTTTTTCTGTGCCTCAGGAGCTACCAGGCACGCAGGCCTTGTGCTGACCCGCAGTCGATGTTCGTTCTGATCTACTGACCTGTGAAGCAGCCGTTCCCAGGGCAGTAAGCAGAGTGCCTAGTCACTGAAGTGGAGCCCATGAAAATAAACACAGGGATACTATTACTTCTCAGGAACAGCAAAGTGAGGCTTGTGAAACAGTTCTCTGCAAGAATGTGTTGCTGACCACAAGCCTCCATAGAGAAGCCCAGACTGCAGTGCAGGCTCAGTATTATTCCAGCAGTTTTCTGGTGAGGATGAGAAATTGCCCCCTATTTTCTTTTAACTCTTTTTTTGCAGGGGCAGAAGCGCAAGTTTCCCCATTTGAGGTGCAGTAGAGACAGTGGGTTGTTTAGTTCTCCACATCTGAATTGAATGAGTGTCCTAAATATTGTCCCTGTGCTGCTGGTAGTTGTCTATAGATCTTTTGCAGACCAATGTGCAAATGTTTCTGGCTTTCAGAAATCTTTCTGGTGGAGCATGGCTAATGCTACTTCTCCTGGTTGCTGCAGAACAAGGTGACCTGATGTGGAATTAAATCTGTTAGCCTGAAGAAAATGAGAAAGATGTCTGTAGGAAGAATGTGTCAAAATGAGTTATGGCGAGTGCCCTGAAAAACCCAGATGCTGCAAAGTGTGAAGGGACCAGGAGTCTGACCCTTCAAGTTTCCACGTTGGGGTTTTGAATCCCTGAGCTTGAAGGTACAAGTGGTTTTCCTTTTTGCTGAACTCTTCAGAGTCTCCTGTCTCTGACAGTGACAGTTGCATTTATTTCACTGTCCTTCATTTGGAGATTGCTGCTGTCGTTTGGTAGACTGATGGGCTGAGTATGAGATAAGGGCCCTTGTTTTTCTGTGTTGTGTTGTCTGTTAAGGAAGTGAGGTAAAGGGTATCCCCTGTGCTCCCTACGTAGCTTACTTTTTTCTGTTGCTGAGGGTGGCTTCTTAATTTCACAGCCCTGCCTTGCAGCACTGTAACAAGTCTTGAGACTTCATGCTACCAAGAATCTAGCAGAACTGTGCCCAGTTTTGCTGTGCTGCAGCATGGTGCCTTCTCTGTGCCACAGCAGATGGACTGGAGGAATCTCTGCAGGCTCAGCACAGGAGCTTAAATGCCATATGTATTGGGAGCACAACATTTTTGCAGGGTTAAGAGCTTCAAACAGAACTTCTGTGAAGTGGAAAAGCTGAAATTCTGCAGAGATTGATAACTTAGAGGCCTTATTTTATTCAGATGAATATTTTTGCCTGATCTTGGCTGAGGGATGATGGCCAGCGTTGTGTTAGTCTTGCAGCCACCACGTTATGTAAAAGGGAGGGTAACGCCTGGAGAGATGCAGCATGCTGCTGGAGCTGCAGGTCAGGACAAGGCTCTAAACAAAGCAGCTTCTCTGCTAGAGGCAAAGCATACTTAGCCAGGAGTTTGTAATTGCCTGCTAGCTTAATAACATTAACAACTGCCAAGTTCCACATTTTGTTTCTTGTCTGGGAGAAAATGAGACAACCTGTCCTTTCCTGGGCCTGAGCTGAGTTGGGCAGAAGTCTCTGGAACTCTTGCTGTTCTGTGTGAGGGTGGGGATTTAACTGTTTCTGAATAGGTTTCCCTGTTGCAGTAGACTTAGGGGAAGCCTTGTTAAAGAGCAGGCAGTGCTTTGTCCAGAAGATGCAAGTAGGTTTGGTAGACTTGTGTCTAAGCTGCCTCTTAATATCTTTAAAATCTCTTCAGAGAACCTCCCCTTATTGCGGAAGAGTTCTTTTTGGATTCCAGCTGAGTGCCAGTTCATGAGGGAAGAAGGCCCGGTGAGGGGAGAGGAACGCTGTGTACACGTGCTCTCCTGTCACATGTACGAGTCCAGGGCTGGCTGATAGCTGTAGTGACATTTCAGCTCTGCTTGTGCCTCTTTCCAGAACACCGAGCTTTGGGAGTGGTGGGAGTCTTTCTGTTCTAAATACTGTTTAACTTATCTGTGTCCCTTGCTGTTTTCCCATGCACATATTTCAAAAGTTAGATTTTTAATTTCCTGTGTTGTGTTAAGGCTGCTTGCAACCTCATGTGTGTTTTCATAAGGATTCCTCCCTTCTAGGAGATGAATTAGGGAAGCATTTTGAAGTTCCTGCCAGTTTGTTTTAAGGTCTTACTAGAGAGCAGCTGGAAAAACACTAATGAAGTCCCAAGTTATTTTCAGGGACCTTCTACAAAAGAAATTACTCCATGTGGAATGGTGCTTTCTTTAAGCCTGACTTGCTCAGTGACTGATAAGGAAGCAGGCTGGTAGCACTGCTGGTCTTGTGGTTTGTTCAGCAGGCTGTTCCTGGCTTTGGCAAGAGTTTTGTACCTGTGGCTCGTAGAATAACAAGAGTTTAAGTCACTTCAGTCTCATCAGAAGGTCCAGCTGAATATTATTTTAATCTCTTCAATGTTTCTTAGTTCTCATGCCGTGTTTTTCAGGAAGCCTGTAACTCAGGAGAGTGAAGTGCTGTGCTTCCATATTTGTAGAATTTGATTATTTAAATATGTTTATAAATAGCAATTGGCCCCTGCATACTGTAGGGGTACTTTCATTAGAATGAAGTATATTCCAAATACCTAACACTGGATTTGGATTGGAATTATGGTTTATTCTAGTGGGAAGTGATGCACAAGGGATAGGCCTAGACTTGGATTTGTATCCCAGTGCTACAGATACCTGGTGGCCTTAATGCTTCCTACAGACACAAATTCTAATCCTGTCTGTGTTTCCAGGTTTAAACAAGCTTTCCTTGAAGCTGTAACCTTAGGTGTCTGATTGCTGTTGACCATAGCTCAGAGGTGACCCTCCCAGTCATCAGGCTGCAGGCCCTGTCTGGCTGGAAGCTTCAAGTTAGCTGGCAGCTCTTGCTGAGGGAAGCCCTAAACCTCATCAAATGTCATTTTTGGGCCCAGCTCATAAAGCCAAATTCAGCATCAGTTGCTGACCTGAGTTCACCGTAACCGTTAGACTCTCAGGGCTGAAAACAGCCTTGGCCACAGTATAAGTTTCTTTTAATGTCTGCTTTAATAATTTAGAAGTAGCGTGTGGAGAAAAAAGCCTTATGTGGAAGAAAAGAATGCCAAATTATGGTTAATTGCTATAGAGTACCTACCCTCTGGGCTCTTCAGAGAACTACTGTTGTAATTCTTTCATCTGTGGTTATTTTTTCCTCCTCTGTAGCTATGCGGACACTTAGTGAAGACACCATCAGGCTCTTTCTCCAGCAGATAGCAGGTGCAATGAAAATGCTGCACAGCAAAGGCATCATCCATCGGGATCTGAAACCACAGAATATCCTCCTCTCCTACGCTGGAGGCAGGAAATCAAATCCCAACAACATTCGCATAAAGATTGGTAAGACCCTGTTACAAGTGTCACCCTAACGCCTCTCAAGGGAGTTTGGTTACAGATATGTGGCCAGCCTCAATTTCTTTTGGGAAATGTCTAGGAGGAAAAAAGGAATTTCTACACTTTTTAATATGTCCTAATGTTTTATTGCTTCCTCACTTAGTTTCTCTGCCAGAAATAGCCAAGCTCAGGTAACTTCAGTGAGCCTCCAATCAGCAGAGCTTTCTGCTCTGTCAGGAGACAGATTAATGCAAAATAAATTGAGTGGGCCTTGCTCTGTTTCCAAGCTGAACAGTACCTCTCTTTGTAAAAACAGATACCAACCTGCCCTAATAGGTTTGTAATCTCCAGGCTTACCAAGAAAAGAGCAGCTGCAGTGATTTATGTATGTCTTTTATTAGAACTGAGGGTAAATGCTGGTGTCTTTTATGCCTAAAACTCACTGCTCTTCTGGCTGGCTTCACAGTGTAAAGGAAGTCATGTGCATCTCAAAGCAGATGTTGCCACAGTCTGAATTAGAGCCAGGTTTCTCAGCTGTCTCTTGAAGAAATTCACTTTCTGCATATTTGGTAAGGAAGATGGCAAGTAGCATAGCTGGTCCAGTAGTAGGGACAAATGCTCCAGAAGCCCCACTTATCCCTTGTGGGCCTCAGAAACAAGTCCTGGCTAATATCACCCACAAATACACAGATATCTGTCAGGTCATGTTATTGTTCACAAACTGAAGCTGACACCGATTAAATACAACTATTTCTCACCTGAACCCTGCAGTGTGGAGAAAGGGCTCTCATTTAGTTGAGAAATAGTGTTCAGTGGAAAAGTTTTTTAAAATCTGCTGCCAATTTGGCTCTGGCTGATGCATTTTGTGAAGCGCAGAATTATCTGGAAGGTAGAAGTGACTGGGAATTGTAGACACAGGAGGGCTCCGTGGCTGCTCTTCAGCCTTCTTCCCACTTCCCTAAGAAATAAGTGGTCCAGGGAATAGCTAGCTATTCCAGTTAGTGACAGGTGACAGTATAAACAGCTGTGTCAGATACCTCCTGGCTTGAAATATCTAGTAACCTTGAGGGAACCTCTAAATATCATATGATCAGATGCTGAGTAACCTGTAGGTGTAATTCATATTGGTATTCTTAGCCCCTGGCTTTTCCATCTACCAGGTGAACTAATGGCTCAGCTTTCTCCCTTCTGAAGGAACAGACTAAGACTGTTTTTCAGTAAAGCAGCTCAAGAAATGTGGATTGTGGCAAGCAGTGGTTTCTCTTGGATGCCTGTTACACTTTTCAATGGAGGGTAACTTTCAGTTCTGCAAGTTGAAAGCTGAGACAGCAGCAGGTGAATTGGCTGGTGTGAACTGGCACACCATCTCTGGAGCCAAGAAAATTCTAGCAGCTGACATTTTGGAATGCAGGCCAATAGATAGAAGTTACTGCTGATTTCTGAAAATGGTTGAGAATTTATTCTTCTAAATACTTTAAGCTGCTTGGTTTTCCTTTTTCTAGTGTCTGCATTGTGCAGTGAGCACATGGATGTTACTGCTCAGGGAGAGGTATCTGTCTTATGGTTCAGTGGGGTACTTTACCTGCTGTGAGGACTCGCAGGAACTATGGGAATCAACAGCAAAGGTACAGGCTCTCTAGAACTGCTGTGTCTGATCTTGACCCACCTCTGTTTCTTTTTGTAGCTGACTTCGGATTTGCCCGATACCTGCAGAATAATATGATGGCAGCAACTTTATGTGGTTCACCAATGTACATGGTAAGTGTGCTTGCTTACAAGTTTTTCTGTATTGCTTTTGCTTCATCCTCCCCAGAAACAAAACTTCATTTTTCATTATCTTCCCTCCTCTGAAAGTGAATTTTTATTCACTTGTCTAAAAAAACCAATAAAACCAACAAAAACAACCAAACATCTGTTAGACAGGGATACTTCCAAGTTCTAGCTGCTGGTAGTGTCTGACAACAGGTGCCTGTGTTGTCGTCTTACTTTCAGGTGAGCTGTTCATAGGTAAAACTGAACAGAATATTCATTTCTCTCTGCTCCCAAAAACTGCGTCTCCCAGGGATGAGCAGAGCCTCCCTGCTGAAGGCACTGGGAAACGAAATGTAATTCCTCTGCTACAAGCAAAGCAACAACAACAAGTGAGGGCCAGGATGATATTCCACACATCTGGCTGTATTTCAAGTGTTGCTTCCTTGTTGAAGAACCTCAATAAATCACTGCTTCAGCAGGCCTTTCTGAGGCTGTGGTTCCACAAGCCCGCTGTCACCCTGAGTCGTGCAGTTGTTTTTGTGAATGTTGGGAGGAAGGTCCCAGTGTGAAAGTAGTTTTGTAAAATTCCAGCTGTTCTTGGCTCAGTCTTGCAAAATCCTCTCAGTCCTATGAACATATTTAGGCACAGATACTGCCTTTCTTGCTAACTTAGAGCAAAGTATGTTTTGTACTCAGGGAGTTGATGTAAATGGGGCCTATCTGCTTCTGTTTGCAGTTTGTTTCATTTGCTCTCACTCACTACTCTGGCCACCCTGTGCACACCGATTCTTCCAACCAAACCAACTACTTCAAGGGTGGCTTCTGAGCTTGAGAAACAGATGAGCTTAAAAAAAACAAAGTGGTCCCTTCCACTTCCTTTGCACGTTTTAGTCTAGAACCAGGATGTGAGGAGGTGATCTGCTGTTTGTGTTCATGGAAGCAGTCAGGACCTCAGTGTTGCACCAAGTCTGTGAAATTAAAAATGACAAAACCAGGCTGGAAATAAAGATGTCACAACCAGCCATGTAATAATTCTGGAGGCTGTGGGTGCCTGAGCTCAAAGTAAAAAGCTGTGATAGATCAGTTTAGGCTAAAGTTTTTAGAAGTGCTCTGGGGACCATAGGCACGTTCTGATGCTTTTAAGTCTGAACCCTTTAGGCAAAGGGTTAGGCTGGACTGTGCTGCACTGTACAGAGGTAGTGTGTTTGGTAGTCTGTTCTACAGTACAGACTCAAGCAAAACAGACTTCCTCTCTTTCTTTGAAGTCTGATGTTTATTTGAACTGTACTATATGTGAAGATGATGTCATTTTTTTTTCTCCTAGGAGAGTTTCCTGAAATGTCTATTTTTAGTGGTACTTTTTCTTTCTGAGTCTCCTATGAAAGTAAATCAAAATGTCTGGCTTTTTTTTAAGGCCTGGAAGAAATTACCAATGGCCTCTTGCTTAATTTCAAGACCTCTGGACAAGGAATCTCAGAATGTTTCATGTTCTCCAGTTACTGATAGGTTTGAGGGAAGTTCAGTAGGGAGGGTGAAACTGGGATTTAGGGGATATTTGAAGCCTGTCTCTACTGCTGTTGTGGATTGTGTGCATTAGCTTTGGGAACATCTGCAGGAAGGCAAGCCCTTGTTCCCTCTTAGCCCATTGCTGCTCTTTTCATTTTGCTTCTTTATGAAGAAAGGCATGTTAACCACACCCCAGCAAGCTTTGTGGCTGAATGCAGATACGATCCATGTCACATGAGGCTTGAAACCCCCATCTGCAGTTCTTGCCCTCTGGCTTTGCTTGGTGTCACCCCTCTTTCCCTTGTTGACAGGAGCTTGTCTGTCCCTAACTTTCTCACTGCCACTTTTTCCATTACACACGGCCTTTGCTTCTAACAGAGCTAGAGAATTGATCCTGTTCCATGCTGGCAGTGATGAAATCTGTTGTTACAAATGTGTGGGATTAGCAAGCCTGCCCTTCTGCCCCTCTTACATTGCTGCTGCTTCCCATGCATGCTGTGTGCTGAACCTACAGCTCGTGCTGTGTCCAGCCTCTGGAGCAGGCCTGGGAGAGAGCAGCCAAGGACACGGCGTGGGGTTGGAAAGCAGAGTCTGAGGCACAGTGGTGCTTATGCTGCTGGACTGCAGCACACAGATTTGGCTTTGAAACCAAACTGTGGCCTTGGCAGCAGGCTCTGGAGCATGATTAATATGCTGCCATCTTGGGCTAAATAAGGAAAATACGAGTTATGCTGATCAGGGTAGAGGCTTAAGTTTACCTGTGCAGTGTGAGCCTTTGCTTTTCTCAAGTCATTTACCTTTGTTGCTTGCTTTGCTTCAGAAAATCTGTGTGGTTTCAAAGAGGCTTCTGAGTGCAGGTTGGTTCAGCAGAAAATGGTATGCTTGGGATGGGACAGAACTGCATTTCCCCAAAAGAGGCGTAACAGCATAGGGCTTTTTAGACCATATTGGTGACTTCTGCTCCTTTCTTGCAGCTGCCAAAAATATCTGCACCTCTTGTAAAAGACAAACTTGTGTTCTCTCCCTAAAAAGGCACCAGAAGTCATTATGTCCCAACACTACGATGCCAAAGCTGACCTCTGGAGTATTGGAACCATCATCTATCAGTGTCTGACAGGAAAGGCTCCTTTTCAGGTGAGTTGCTGAGATCTAAGGTTTCTGAATCATTTTTTTTTTTTAAATCCACTATTACTGTTTTCTAAATCCATTTCCTCTAAAGCATCTGTAATCTATATTGTCACATGGAACCAGCCCTGCCCTTGTCTGCCAGTCCAGCATACTGGCAGTGTGGTATTTTATGTTTTAATGCTGGAAGTGATACCAGAAGATGAGACTCCTTTTCCTGGTTATAAATCCTTAGGAAAGGTTATCTCTTTAGGGAAGTTATCATGGACCAGCTAAAGCAGTGGTGTTTCCAGGCACACACTTCCTTTATTTTTTTTCTTAAATAAAGTTTGTTTATGACTGTGCTCAGTGTATGCCCAACAGAATTACAGACACCAATTATGAAAGGACAATTGCAAGTTAACGTTAAGGATGATTTGGTGGTGAAGTGGAGCAGCTGAAGTAACTTTTGTTTTACAGAGCTAATTAGGTTCTTAGCTGAAGGATCTTCTCTGTCATCTCACAGCAATCCTTTCCAACATGAAGCGTTTAAGTTGATCAAGTCCAAACTGCTTCAAATACCGTGCAGTCTAGTAAAACTCCACCCTGTAATTTATGCCACAACTGCTGGCTGAGTTAGAACACATCAGTTTTGAAAAATGTCCTCTGATTTTAAATTTCCAATTGATGGAGAACTTACTTCAACTTTACACAAGTTGCTTCAGGATTACTTCACATACCTTTAATCTTATATATAGCTGGAGTTGATCTAAACTGTGTGTTTGTCTTGTTCCCAGTCATTGTCAGAGTACATTGCACGCTACTTAGTCTTTCTTCCATGCCCAATGAGATCTGCATACTCTTCCTTACAGCCACTTAAAGTACTGTGCTTGTCAGGTGTTTTCCTTGCTGACTTACAGCATAGCAGAGAGATGCTCAGGTTGTTGATGCTGCTTTACTCATTTGATGTTTGAGTTCTGCAGAGCTCATCTGTCTAATCCATGGAAAAACAGGAAACCACAGATTTGCATACTGATGTCAGTTCCAGTTTGTGGCAGTGCTTTGGCTTCACATCAGTTAGGGCAAATGTGACCTGTGGCCTTTTTTTCCCCTCATGTTCTGACTTCTCTTCATCCTGTTTTTTTTTCCCCAAAGGTGAGGAGGAGTAGAATCAATTCTCATGTAGTAGGCCAGGCTTCATGTGCTACAGGATTTTCTGAGCTATAGTTCCACAGCTTTTGACAATTTCATATGAGACCTTGAATGTTCATATAGTTATATCACCAGGGAGGAAAAAGTGAATTCTCTATCTGTAGGAGACAGTGTACAAATACAGAAGTAAACTGATGGTGTGTTTTGGTTTTATCTCAGAGCTAAGAATTCCACCCCCCCTCCTCTTTTCATTTTGCTTCTTTATGAAGAAAGGCATGTTAACCACACCCCAGNCCCCCCCCCCAGGGTAATTTTTTCCCTGTTGCTATATGCCTCTTCCATTTCAGTGCCTTACATTCTACCCACCGGCTTACTCTCTAGTTAGCACAAGGCTTCATTTCCTTTGTATGTTTCCTTTTTATAAACAACCCCACGAAGTAGATGGAAACTCCTGAATGTCTCCAGTTTGCTGGCTGCATCCACTTGTTGTTAGTGTTGGTATCTTTGTTTGAGTGGAGAAAATGACTGCTGGGATGAAAGAAAATATTTGTGCATTAAGGAAAAAAAAAAAAAGGGGGTGGAGAGAGCAAGCTTTGACCCTGTATGTGAAGGGGAGCCTTGCACCAATTAAGTCTTGTCTCTTGGAGCCTTTCAGTCTCTGAAGGCCTGTGATGTTGCACTCCTTCAGGTGTTGTTAGCCTGCACCTGTGTGACTTCACAGGTGTTTTTTCACTTAATTTTTCCACTTAAAATACCTCACACAACCTTGGGGCATCTGATTTCTTTGAAAAGAGTTGGGTAGCCTTTGTTGTTGGTCACTGAAGCACGTCACAGATTTTCTTCTGAAAATGTTTGTTCTTAGAGCAAGGGTTTCTCCCAGGAAATAAAATTAAATACCAGTCAGCTTCATTAAGCTCTCTAGCCAAGGTTTTGGGTGGGAAGATGGGCAATGGACTGCTGTTATTCTGACCATGAGTCCTCACACAGAGGTGAGGCAGTCCTGTAATGCCTGTGTCCCTTTGAGCCATGGCGCTCTCTTGCCTTACATTGGGCAATGAAGTGGTAATTCAGTTCCTGCCCAGCAGTTCCTGATCATTGCTTTGTGCTTGCCTGACCCAGTAACTTCTTTCTCTCCCATATGCATCTGGTATCTGTTGGGCTGGGGGGGTCATTTGTTTCTCTATTTTGATTTACTTTTTTCCCCATGCCCTTTTCTCTTTTGGGGTTTATGTTTTGAAACAAAATGCTAGCCTCATTTGTTACTGCAGTAGCAGCTGTGGATTTGTTTGATTAGGGAGAAAGAAAATCTCAGCCCAGATGGTTCTCTGTGTACCATCTATTTGTTTTGACTGTGTTACAAACTGCCTTCTCTAGGCTACAAGTTTCAGGTGAATGAAGCCTGTCCAGGGCAGATGTAGGAAATCTAGTTAAAGGTTAACGAGCTCTATTTCTTTGTTGGCATGACTATTTTGTAAGAATTTGCTGCTGTTTGCTGGGCAGGCTGCTGTTTGCAGGGCTTTTAAGAGGAGAGAGGGGTGGTTGATAGAGTGGTGGACCTGTGGCCAGAGTTACTGGTGGGACCCCAAAGCTGGTGCTTTGAGGGGTGGACATCTAGAAATAGGTGCAGAGATAACAGGCTCACTTTGCATAGTGCCACCAGCAAACCTGGTTGTACAGGGCAGCCAGGAACTTGATTTCTCATGATAACCTCTTCAGGCTAAATCCTCACAATGTGTTCCCTTCCAGACTGTCCAGGACAGCACCTCACCTCTAGCTAGCTGAGATTCCCATGGGAATTAAACACGCTGCATTTGGGCTCTCTAGCTGTTCATGAGCCAATTAGTCAACTTCATGGGTATGCAAACCCAAAGGACTCCAGTGTTATCTGTAGCAAGGAGGAATTAGGTGTCTAAAAATAAATGGGCTTCTGGGGACTGGGTTAGATGGAGAAAAGATCAAACATGTATGGAAAGGCTGAGGCAGCTGTCAGTCTAGAAAGTGCTTGTAAAGCTAGACAGAGATGTGTGTATGTGAGTGTGTGTGTGGATGTGATTTATAGTTGTCTCGAAGTTTTAATTTTAACTGCAGCTGGGTCACCCAAGGCAACTTCCCAAAGCCATTCCTGTTCCTTCCATGCATGCAGACAAGAAAGAAGCTGCAGATGCTCAGTGTGAACAGTTGGTAGGATGGCCTGTGAAGCTGTCATAAGGAGCTTTT
Source organism: Pavo muticus (assembly GCA_016647715.1). NCBI lineage: Eukaryota > Metazoa > Chordata > Aves > Galliformes > Phasianidae > Pavo > Pavo muticus. The sequence continues at coordinate 1,491,653 of JACDJE010000004.1, read as the reverse complement.
TGTATTAAACATGCCCATAAACAAAACAGCGAGTCTGCCACAGGGATGGGATTAATAGGATTCATAATCCCTATAAACAGATTTGCTGAGCACTGCATTCATGTGGAATTGTTAATTTGCCTTGCCTAATAAGTGGTCTGCACTTGCGTCTCTTCATTCCTGTCACCCAGGACAGGAGTTAACAGTGCATTTCCAGGCCTTGCTGCCATCCTGAGAAATGCCTTGAGCAGCTTTCTCTTGTGCTTAGAGATGAAAAGATTGGGCCATCAGGTCCTGCTAAGGATCAGGAGACCTGGTTGTCTGCTGCTGGAGCTCTTGCATGAATCTCCTCACTGCTGTATGGCCGTGGTGTGCTGTTGATGCATGAAGAGAGCCAAGGAGCAGGGAAAGGAGAGAGAGAACTGCCAGACCAGCAACTTGTGCTGAAAGAGTTAACCTGCATGCGTATGTTCTTGTCCCAGCTAGCTGGTAGATGAAAAATTAATTTCTAAGTCTGACGTACCAAGTCTGCTGCTTTATTTTTGAGTCAGTTCAATTGGCGTAAGTACTAGGATTATATATCACTTAAAACAACTGCTGTGTTGTAAAATGGGCCTTGAAGAAAACTAGGGGAGGGGGACTTCATTCCCAGAGTTTGAACTTCTGGTTTACTTGCTAGGTGGGCTGCTCTTCTGTTCCCAGAGCTCCTCTCTGTGTCCGTAGGCAGACGTATTCCTCACCGAGGTTAAAAAGAGTTGGTAGGCTGCTGTACCAAAGCTTGGCACACTGATAAACTTGTTGCTGTAGTCAGTGAGCAGCGGGCTTTTTGCCTCATATTTCTTCTCTGAGAGAAAAACTTCCATGGACAGCTAAGGAAAAAGGATATGTATATGTGTGTGTGTTTATATATTTCTGTTGCTTGTGCTTTCAGGATCCCCTGGATGCTTGCCACTTAGCTAGAGCAGATACCATTATAGAACAGATACCATTACGTATGCTATGAAATGTTGACTAGACAGTGCTGTTCACTGAGGGTGTGAATGTGTCTGGTCTTTTTCTGACTGAGCTCTGTGCTTTTGCATCCAGCTTTCCCCCAAGCACAACAAATCCAGTGCTCAGTGCTTCTGGAAGCACCGCTGCTTGTTGGGTGCAATTTATTTGCAAGCAGCCAGCACCAAGTGGGATTTGGCAAGGCTCTGCTGAATGCCTGTGTTGGCTAAACATATTTCCACTGCTGCTCAGGACAAAGGAGCAGAGTGGCAAGACTGAATTTGTCTGACTGTCTTATATATAGAAAGGACAGACAAAACCAGACCAGTGCAGCTGCTCCAGAGAAACGTGAGAGGAGGAGCAAGGGCAGGAGTTGGCCTGCTGCTGTGTCTCCTGTGTGTGGGGGAAAATAAATCTGAATTACCCATTCTGTACCCTGGTTTCTGACAGATGGATGCTGTCCTACAGGTAGCAGCTGGCTCTGCATACCTTGAATGGTCCAGTTTTTAGGTGCATACAAGGATTTCCTAGTGTTCTGATTAGATAAGGTGTATCTCCATAGATTAGTGTCTCTCTTGATGAAGTCCTTAATACCTAGAACTGCCTTTTTCAATTGCTTCCTCTAGTGCCTTGTGTGAAGAGGGGATCTTTATTGAGGATGTTGTTTCTAAGCACCAGTTTGGATGGAAATCTCCTCTCCTGAGAGGAGGTTTCTTAATGGCTTTGCATATGTGCTGTTTTTAATGTACCCCATCTTCATTGCCAGGAAAATTTCTGACAAAACAGCGTTTGAAATAGATCAGAGCTTCATTGTATTTGTGAAACAATTGAGTTGTTGCAACAGGAAACACACAGAGAAAACAGCCAAGGCCTGTGCCTCTCTCATGTGAGCAGGCAGCTTCCCTGCAGCAGAGTTCTGTTCCTTCTTGCTCACTGCCTGTCAGGCGTATTTTTATTCTGCAGAGAGCTGTGGCTGAGCCATTTGGTGCAGTGTGTACACTTGCCTCGTTGAAGTTTGCCAAATATTAAGAATCTAATTACAGTGCAAGATCTGCAAGGGGTAAGGTGTAAAATGGAGTTTTACCACATCAGATTGAATGGCAGTGACTGGAAACGCTGACAGAGATTGGCATCTGCATAACAGCATGCTTTGCTGAACTCCATTCATTTTAACGGTTTCTCAAGAATGTATTTCGCGCCTCCTGTTTGAGTCCCTGCTGTGTCTGAGCGATGGAGGATAGATTATTGCAGAATGAACTAGGAAAGCTTGATTTCCTTCTCTTAGGAAGGAAGTAGCTCTGTTTGTGCAAGGATCTGGGTGGGTGGGTGTGTAAACAGCAATGCCTGTTTGGTCTTACTGGTACCAGTTGATAGGAAAGCTAGTAGGTTTGGTTTGCTAACAGTGAGCAAGAAGTGTTGCTTTAATCAGTGTTGCAACAGTTTGTTGGTATTAGCAGCTACCTCTGGTTTCTTTCAGAGTACTCTACTAAGCTTTCTCAGCTGTTCTTAACTTCATGCTCATCTTCAGCCAGAGGGGAGTAGGTGATGTTGAAACAGCATCTTATGTGGCTGCTTTTCCAGCTGTGCTGTGTTAGTGGTATTGTGATGGCCATCTGTGGATTGGCTTGTCTGATTAGCCATTTTAAGCATCTTAATTGACCTTAGATGCTTCCAGTTTTGAAATGGAAGTAGGTGGAAGGCTTGAGGGTTTTTGGAGCCTGCAATGCCAGGAGAGCTGCCTGATGCCTCCTGGTTTACACTTTCCTAAATGTTCTGCTGCACCAATAACTGCTTGCACACGAATCCTTCTAATCTTCCTTCCGTGTTTATATTTACCTTGTCTGTGTCATCCCAGCCTACTCTCTCTTTAATAAAGAGACTTTGCCTAAGCAGAAAAGCTTAAGACATTGAGGTTAACTTCCTAGCCTGTATTTATTCATTGTATAAAACAAATGGAGAAATGACGTTAGGAGATCTTTGTCTGCACTTCTGTACTGGAAATATTTTTAACCTTGTTTGTGCCAAGCCTTTTTTTATCTCCTCTCTCAGAATTTGGGATCTTGTCCGCATCCCCAGCAATTGTGTACATCAGCACAGAAATAGGACCTGTAGCTTGAGACCTTCTGGCTTCCTGGAATTAAGATAGAAAACTGATTCTGTTGCTGTTTCCTAATGTTCCTGATTCCTTCAGATTCCTTGTCTGCCAGCAGACTCCCTGCCCCTTTTCTAAATACCCTGCAGCAGTAATCCATGTTGGCAGCAGGAGCTGCCATTTGTCATTTGGGACTCCTCACATCTGCAATTATTTAGCCTCCTGAGTGAGGCTATTAGCTCAGCTGTGACCTGAGCACCGGAGCCCACTGAAATGAAGCTCAGCCCTCAGAAAGGGGGAGCAGGGCAGATCCAGGTCAGGGATGGAAAGGCAGGAGGCTGAAATACTTTATTTTCTCTCTGGATCAGTGCTGGCTTTTTAGACTAAAGCAAGCTGCAGCTTCTCATTGTGTCTGTTTGAGAAGTGCCCCTCTGCTCGTCAGAGTAACTGTGAAATAGAAATGCTAATCCTCTTCTTTTATTGTCAGCTGTTTCACGCACTGGCTTTATTTTTCCTCTACAGGCCAGCAGCCCACAGGATCTTCGTCTCTTCTATGAGAAAAACAAGATGCTGATGCCAAAGTAAGCATTTCCCAGTGTTGCTGTTCGTATGCACTTGTTTACTCTGTCTTTACACCTATCCCTGTGTGCTCCCAGCTTGTCATTTGAGAGATGACTGTAAAATATTTGGCAACTTGCCTTCCCTATTCCTTAAACCAACGGTGATGTGGCCCAGAGAAAGAGCATTGCATTTCCATAGTTGGTGTTCTCTTTCTATGGATAATGCTACCCTCCTTAATTGCAAAAAAAAATCAGGATTTTAATGATGTCAGGAACCAGGCAGTGGTCCTTTCTGGTGCATGGCTTCCCTGAGGCTAGGAACAGCTATTTATTAAGAATAAAATAAAAATCATGGCAATTCCTGAATCATGCAAGCAGCCAAACTGCAGTCTCTCTCCTGTAACCTGCTGTACCTGACTGTGTAGATCACATTGCTGTTTATCACGTGTCAGGACAGCAACTGCTTGCGTCCATCCTGCTAATAGGAGGAAATATTATAACCTCTATGGAAATGGACACTGCTGCGGTCTCTGTGGGTCATACAGGGAAGATAACTCTTTTCATCCCAGGGGTGTATGTTACCTAGCGATGTAGCTAGCTCAGTGCTCTGATTTGTCAGTATATTTTGATGTTGTTGCTGTGGTCTGTACTTTTGATCTGTGTTCTTAAAGCCGAGCCTCATGCATGCTTTTAAAATCTCAGCCTAGTAGAGGAAAGGACTGAAGTTCCAGATTATATATCCAAATATTGGAAGGCATTTTTACCCAGAAAATTAGCTTCTGTTTGGCAGAGCTGCTAATGCAGCCACGTATGCAGGAAGTTCCTTGAGTTGCTTTGTATGGATTTTTCCTTATCAGTTCAGACAGGTCCAAGAGATGGGGGAAAAAACTGCAAAGAAGCCAGAGTGATTAGCAATGACTTGTGCTAAGCATTTTGTTCTCCTTTAAGTACTTCATATTTTGATCTGAGGCAAAGAGGCAAATTTTGATCGGGATTAAAGTTGGTCTGAATTCTTTTAGATTGAATCTGAGGGTGTGAAGGAGTAAAACACTCAAAACAACTCGGAGCAAAACCACTGACACATAGTTGGAGCCACGCAGTCTGTGTAAACAGAAAGCAGACCTTCTGTTTCCCGTACACAGCGTAAAACGTGGCTGCTCACCTTTGAGGTAGTGACTCTCATTGAAAGAAATAAATCACTGCAATTAATAAGCTCCCTCTCTCTGATCACGTTGCCCTGCTGCATGGTTAATGTGTGCTGTAGGAGACAGCCAAGGGGAGAAATGGAACTCTTCTGTAAGAGGAGTGCATGTCTGTTCTTGTAGGGATTAGTCCTTTTTCTTTGTTGTGAGGTCTCTGTAGACACTCTGCATTTACTGTTTTCACTCATCTCTACTTTTGAACTCCCAAATTTCACAGTATTTAAATCCAAACCCATTATTTCTTTTCGCCATAGAAGTTGGATCCAAAGTGGCCTTTGTGTTACTGCTTTCTGAAGTTTGTAAGTTACAATGTGAGCCGCAATCTTTGCTATTTCCTGAGCAAACACGAATGAACTGCCTCTGCCAGCCCTGCCAGTGCAGGATGGGACATGAAACCACTCAGGACTTCGTTCTCAGATGGCAGCAGTGCCAGTGTTTGGTTTTGTTTTCCTTGGGGCTAGGCGTGCTGGCAGCTGCCTTCCCGGCATCACCATGGAAGATGGTGTGTTTTGGCTTGGGAATGGGGTGGGGAAGAACAGCTGATTAAATGCTCACCAGCAGCCTCTACCTCCCAAGCTGATGCTGTTGCTGACAGGTGAAATGCCATTCTGAGGTGGGGAGCCCGTGGCAGTAGGAACAAGCCCAAAGGCCTCACAATTTTAATAGCACTGATCTAAATAATTAACATTCATTGCACTGATTTGCATGGCAAAGTATATTCTAGATCACAGAAGGAAAGTGGCAGTTATGTTGCTTAGGTTTCTAAGCTTGATGTTTTAGAGGTGAGAGATGGGAGGAGGCAAACAGGCTGTTAATCTGCCATCTCCTCAGTCTGTTCTAGCATCTGAGGTCTGCTACTTGACCTGCCTGTTTTTTGGCTTTAAAATCATACAAAAGCTGAAGTCTTTGCTGGGAAGCGGGCTCTTTTTGGATGAGTGCTTTGTTTTATGGATAAATAAATGATGATGATAACACTGGAGGACTGCAGATCTCCAACACTAATGTATTTTTCAGGAGACTCTGATAGCTGTGGTATCCTGGGTATCCTGAGAAGCACTCTCAGTGCTTCTAAGGCACATGCTTTTTTGACAAGATGTTGTTTTTCTTGGCTCAGACTGAGTCTTAACTGCATCCCGCCCAGGGTCCTGGTGGCCTTCTGTGTCAGGCTGGGAAGAGCGCACAACTGTCTCAGTGTCAGGGGTGGAAAAGCATCTCCTCCAGTACAAACAGGGGTGGTGCATGTTTGCCGTGATTCTCTGTTCTAGGAATCACTGGGTTCAAATTCCTGCACAGATGAAGCTTAGGACTTCACAGAAAAATAACCAGATAGTTCTGAAGCCTATAAATACACACCTTGCCCAACATCTCTGGTTTCACTTCAGAATTCCATTCGGTCTGGTAGCGCCAACTAGCACTCTTTCTCTCTTCCATTTGACCCAGCTTCTTTTCCACCCTGTCTGTGGAAGTGGTGCAGGAACAGTTGCTTCTCCTGGTGTCTGTCAGCCTTGACTTCAGAGTGGCAAGTGCCAGCCCAGCAAAGTGGAGCGCTGCCCGAGTGAACCACGTGCTGTGCTACTGAGCAGGCTCGGGCTCCACAGTTCAAATTACTGTGCTGAGCATTTTTGCCATTACCTCAGCTGACCCTTGAGTGGGGATTGGGAAAAGCCTGGCAGGCTGTGGGGCCATGCTGGGCACAGCCATGATAAACATACTTAATACTAAGAGGAGTTGGAGCCACCTACGCTTAATTTGGAGAACTCTGCTCTGGCTGCACACAGGACCTGCTGTCTCAGCCCTTATCGGTGCTTCTGGTTACAGAGGAAAGTAACAGATCTGAATCCACTTATGCAAGAGCTGAACTCAGCTTTCCCTTCCTTAATCCATTCATTTATTCCCTGCTTCTCACAGTACACTGGGGTTGCAAAGATCTGCCCTGGCCTCTCTCCCATCTGCCTATGGGATTGGGGTGAGAATGATGATTTACTGGCTCTTTTGTGCTGCAGTGAGCACTGAAAGGAGTATTTTCTTCCTAGTTATACTGGAAGGTGGGGAAATTGCTGCACTAATTTTAGCTTGCTTGGGTGCCAGATGTTTAGATCTTAATGGCCTTTGGTTAATAAATGTTGTTTGTATATCAGGGAAGCAAATAGACAAAGGTCACTTGCCAGCTGTGTTTAAAAAGAAATGCCTTAATAAAATGGTAGTAATTGGTGATACATATTCACCACCAGATTCTTAATTGGAAACTTCCCCTCATTAACTGCTTCATTTTAATGACTTCTTTATTCCCACTAGAGCAAGTAGAAGAGATTTTATTCAGTGTGAAATATTGCCTATTGACTGAATTGAGCTGAGAACCAGAGGGATGGTATTGGCACTGCTGCCGAAGGGGAACTGCAGGTGCTCATGGGAGAGGGCGCTACGGCTAGATTAGTTGTAGCCTTAACAGTGACAATGGGGAGTAAAAGCCAAACAGGGATGCAAATAGAGATGTTCCTGTTCAGCCTCTCTCCAGTGAGCCCAGCAGGGACAAAGCGAGTTTGCGTTTGCAGTTTGCCTTCCTGAATATGCAGAAGTAGCTTAAACAGACAGTCTCTTATTTTGCTTTTGTTTTCAATCCTAGCATCCCCAGGGAGACATCAAGCCACCTGAGGCAGCTACTGCTGGGCCTTCTGCAGCGCAATCATAAGGACCGCATGGACTTTGGTAAGAGACCACTCCAGTTTTAGTTCTGCTGCCAGTCTGTGCCTTCTCTTCTGCCATTTCACTGCACGAACCTCTGTAGTTTTGGAGAAGCAACTAGGCTGGTGGTACCTGTGTTTATCTGCCTGGGAGACTGAATGATCTTGGTTATTTTAGTATGTGCTGGAAAGGTCAGTATGGATTCCAATAAAGTTTTGTGAACCCAGAGATTTGGCAGACTTCATCAAATGCTTTCTAATTTATGTTCCCTCTCCTGGCTTCTGCTTTTGTAATCTGTCAGGTTGTCACACACACAATTGGCTGGTTTTTGCAAAAATAAAGTGAATAAGGCATGCTCATGTATACTTTCAGAATGTTACTTTAGAGTCCAACTTGGGATAAAAGGATTTGTTACTTGTCTTTTAAGGGTTGGTTTTCTGTTATTTTTTGTTGCTTTTCAGCTGAGGTGGATTGTTTCCTTTAGGGCAGCATGTGCTAGTTGATGAAGATAAACTGTTTTGCAGCCTTTGTTATTCCTTTGGATTAGAGATAATGGGAGTGACTTTCTGGGGACGCTGTCATCTGGGTAAAGCAAGCATATGGATTGACAAGCCTGATTGTAATTATTGCATGCTGAATGTAAAGGACTACTGTTTACAATGTTGTAGAAATAAGAAAACAAACCTTTTCAAAAGGGAGTTATATTCAAGTCAGTCTGTCAATATCTTCATTTAGTACCTCTCAGTAGTCCCTGCAGATCTTCTATCTGGGTTGTGGATCTCTGCCTCTTTTGTCATGCTGCTGTACATCTCAAAAGAAAAATACATTTGAGGTTCCCATTTCCCTGCTGTCAGAAATGGAGTCTAGTGAACCTTTTTAGCCTCCCTGATAGCTGGTTTTGTATCTCTTCAGAATAGAGCACATGAGTCATTGTCTCTCTAGCACTTGGAAATTTAAGGTAATACACTTTGATTTCACTCAGGACAACAGTTACAGAACATTGCTGGATTGAGATTGTCTCCCCTTAATCACGTAAGGGACCCTTTTCTCTACAGATTGGCATGTTCTTGTAATATCTAATTATTTCTTAGGGAGGGTTTGTGAATGTGTTGTTAAAGGAGCTTATGCTAGAGATGTTCCTTGTGCCTTATAGAAGGATGCCAGACAGCAATTAAGATCTACTCATGTTGTATTACAGTATCTCCCATCAGTCAAGAGGAAAACATGTGCCAGAGCAGTGATTTATTGAAGACCAATACTCTTCTTCCTCATCATCCAGTTGTGTTCTTTGCCTCGTCCCTCCTTCCTTCTATCTTCTGACTTTTTACTTCTGCCTAAATATCTGAGCTTCATCCCTGCTTGTGACCCAACTGTTTTCCTTTCCCTGCTGTCTTCTGATGCTAGGTCTTCAGCTCCTTTACATTCCTGGGGGCTCAGAGCCTGAAGTACACTTGCTGACTGGACCTTTAGTCTTTTCCTTAGAGTGTCAGCTCAGGTGATGCCTCTTGCCAAAACAGTAGCACTGCTTAGCTGAGAGCACTTCCCTGTGCCCAACTATTGTCATGTCTTCAGCTGCTGCCTGTGGCCAGCTGCACACGAAGCGTTAATGTCCTACAGCTCAAGATCCTGTCTGAAGCAGATCTCCCCCCGCCTCCTCTTCCCTTAGATAGTTCTCCTGGTAGACAGGTGCTTTGGCCTGCTGCTGGCAAACTAACCGAAGGCTGCTCTGTTCACCTTTGCTATTTATAAAAGGCCTAATTTGGCTGATGGTCTGTACCTTTGTTAGCTGTCCCCTCCTGTGCTCTGACAGTTAGGATCCGTGTGTGCTGCTGGGCCAGGGCTGCTCTTCTTCAGTCCCTGAGGCCCTCTGTAGTCTCTTAGAGACAGGAGCAGTGCCTTCCACAGAGCTCCCCCACATCTCAGCTGCTTCACACAACTGCACTGCATGAGGTTGAAGCTCTTTACTTGTTGTATGTTCTACTAGGAATGGATGGTCTTTGCAATCTCAAGATTATCTAGAGGAAAGCAAGGAAGGTTTTGAACTGCAAGCTGCCTGTTGATGATTACAATTTTTTTGTTAAATTTTGCTTTGCAAGCACAACTAACAACTAATAAGCAGTTTGGAGGGGAAAACACGAAAGAAATAGTCACTTCCACCCTCTAAGATGTTACTACATAACCAGTTGAATCAGCTGAGCTGAGGGGGTGCTACATCTGGAGGAGTGGGCGAAGAAGTGGCATGGAAGTCAAGTAGACTAGCAGCTGCTGATGAATAAGGATGTTCTCCATCCACAGCAGATGTTATCTGAGATTCTAGCATTCCCTGCCAAAGGTTTCCATTACTTCTGTTGTGCTGAGCACCAAACTAATTGGCTCTGACTGCAGAAGAAAAGGCTGAGGGGAAATGGATTATGTTTAAACAAAACAAAAAGCCCCACAAAATTGAAACCAGTTTCTGCTTTCTGGAAAGCCAAAGAGGAGCTGTTTACAGAATTCAGGAGTCTGTAAACCTTGGGTGTTGCAACAGGAAATCTGTGCTGGGAAAACAAGTTGAACGGCTCGCAGTTAGCCAAGTAATCAGTGTTGATCCGTGACTAATGCTTCTGAAAGGCTGAGTCGCTTTGCGTTGCTGGTTGTGACAGGGGAGGAATCAGTACAGAAGTGCTGTGGATTGGAGATGGAGGAATCAGGAGAAGCTACTTAGGAGGACAGGAAGACAAGTAGAGAGTCTGTAGCAGGCCAAGACAGAAGTATTTCATGACCTGGGTTACTAGAAAATTCTCCCATAATGAGTGAAGATACACCAGAACAAGTGCCTTAAGGAGTTCTGGGCTTGTAATTCTGCAGTGGCCTTTTGGAAAATACATTTGTCTTGAATGCAGGATGAGTTCAGCTCTGTGTATTATGGAATATCACTCAATAGAAGTCATTTGTCTCTTTTGTGGAATTAGTGGCAGCACGATACAATAAATGTATAGCTCCCCTGGATCCCTACAATTAGGGTGACTTGTCATTCTGATCAACTAGGAATTATGACTTTTAATGCTACTTGGCATCTTAGCATTTGCCTTTTCTTGCTGATAAGAGCTTTTAACACAGTCCTGCCAACTCTTGACATAGTCGTAGTTTCAGGCCCTCAGTAGTTGATTCCAACAACTGCAATAGCTGTTGAAAGACAGAATTATTCGCAATTAATTTAGTGAATGCTTCTGGCAGCCCGGGCTTGTAGCTTGTAGCAAAGCTTTACCAGATTCTTTAATAGTCTGTGGGGAAGGAAAAGCCACTTGGACATGCTTGAGACTCACCACCAGTACTAGGCATGCTTTTGGCAAGGCTTTTTTTCTCCTTGCCTTTCTTCATTAATGTAAGTGGCACACCTGGTTTCCCTCCTCAGTCCCAGCTGATGTTGCAGAGATGCCTGGCAGCACAAGAGCTGCTGGGTTTTTTGTTGTTGTTTGGGTTGGTTTTTTCCCTGTACTTGAATAGTGATCCTTAGATCCAAACAACTTCATTTTTTTGTGGAAAAAGTCCCACGTCTTTACCAGTCTCATCTGCATTCTTTACCAGTGCTTTCTGCAGTGGTCAGCTTCCATGATTAAGTGACTAGATTGCATGGAAAAAACACTGTAAAAAGTACCGTACCTTGTTATGCTTGAACTGCTTTGTAAACTTCTTACAGTCTTTTCCTTTCACTGACTCGTGCTCTTGGTTTTTTTTTCAGATGAGTTTTTTCATCACCCGTTCTTGGATGCAAGTGCCTCAATGAAAAAATGTAAGTGTTGCATTTTCATGACAACAGTTTTCAAACCATGACATCTTCCTGTGCTGCTAGCTCAAAAGGAAAGAAAAAGGCTGCTTTATGTTTTCTTGTTGTTCAGGTGTGGATTCAGGGGTGGTTACTGTGTCATGTCCAGAGTTTGCCATCAGAATGTATTTAATGTTGCTGAATTATCTTCAAAGGGAGAATGTGGGGGCTATTTAGAAACCTAATTCAGAAGTAAATGTATCTTTGAAATGCATTCAACTCTTCTCTATGGAGTTCTTGTCCAGTGGGGATACTTGCAGGTAAACAGTATTACGTGGGAAGATCTTGTTTTCACCTAGGTGTGTAGGACAGCTCAGTACAGTGAATGGGCAGAAGGAAGCTGACATTGTCGTCATCACTTTCTAGGTGTGGTACCTTAGGTTGGCTTTGCTGATTTCCAAGTTCCAGTTAAAAATATTGTTTTGGTGTTCACCTCAAAGTTCTTGCTGAATGTTATTTTAGAGGAGGCTGTGTTTTGGAGCTCTGTGAGAACTGGTTGAAACAGCACCACTTTTCTATTGAAAATTCTTTCCTCTTCTGAATCAAAGTTTTTTGAAAACTTTCGACCACGTGTGCTGCGATTCAGAGCTTTACTTTTGGTGGAAAGTAATTCAGAATTGCTGCCAATCCGTGGGATATAATTCTTCTCTAGCCAAGTGACTTGGTTTAATGGAATTCTGTGTAGTCATCTACTTTCTTCTGGAAGGATATTCATGGGCCTTTGATTTCTTAAGTAAGAGAGCCAAGATTTCCAGCAGTGGCTGCTTTGGGGTGCCCGACACGAGGGCTGGTTTTTTTTTTGTTTTTTTTCCTTTTTTTTTTTTATTTTTTTTCCCTTTGTTTATTTTTTTTTTTGTTTTCCCCTTTTTTTAATTTTTTTTTTTTTTTTTTTTTTTTTTCTTCTTTTTTCTTGTTCTTTTTTTTATTTTTTTTTTTTTTTTTTTTTTTTTTTTATTTTTTTTTTTTGTTTTCTTTCTTTTGGTTATTTTATTTTTTTTTTGTTTTTGGGTTTTTTTTATTCTATTATTTTTTGTTTTTTTTCTTGGTAATTTGTTTTTTTCTTTTGTTTGTAAATTTTTTTTCTTTTTTTGTTTTTTTCCTATTCTTTTTTTTTTTTTTTTTCTTTTTTTTCTTTTTTTTTTTGGTAAAATTCTTTTAATTTTTTTTCCTTTATTGGTTTGGTATGTTTTCCTTTTTTTTTTCTTTTTTTTTTTTCTATTTTTTTTCTTTCTTCTTTTTTTTCTTTTTTTTTTTTGTTTGGTTTATTGGTAATCCCCTTTTAATTTTGTATGGTTTTTCTTGTTTTGTCTTTTTTTTCTATTTTTTTTTTTTTTTTTTTTTTTAATCTTTTGTTTCTTTTTTATTTTGGGTTTTTTTTTTTTTCTTTTTCCCCTTTTTTTTCTTTATTTATTGTTTTTTGTTTATGTCCTTTTAATTTGGTTTCTTTTTTTGTTTGTTATGTTTTTTTTTTTTTCTAATCTTTTTTTTTCTTCTTTCCTTTGTTTTTTTTCTTTTTCTTGTTTTCTTTTCTTGTTTGTTTTTTTTTTTTTTGTTTTTTAAATTTTTTGGGTTTAATTTTTTTCCTTTTTTGGTAATCTTTTATTTTTTTTTTTTTTGGTTTATTTTTTTTTTTGTTTATTATCTTTTTTTTTTTTTCTTTTTTGGGTTGTTTTTGTTGTTTGGTTGTTTTTTGGTATTTTTTTTTATTTTCTTGTTTTTTTTCTTTTTGTTTCTTTTTTTTTTCTTTTTGTTTTTTTATTATTTTTTTTTTTTTTAATTTCTTGTTTTTTGTTTTCTTTTTAATTTTTTTTTTATTTTTTTTTTTTTGTTTTTTTTTTATTTTGTTTTTTGTTTTTTTTTTTTTTTTGTTTTTTTTTTTTAATTATTTTTTTGTTGTTTTATGGTTTTTCCTTTTTTGTTTTTTTTTTTTTATTTATTCTATTTCTTTTTTTATTTTTTTATTTATTCTATTTTTTTTTTTTTTTTTTTTTTTTTTTTTTTTTTTTTTTTTTATTTTTGTATTTTTTAATTTGTTTATTAATTTTGTTTTTTTTTTATTTTTTTTGTTTTTTTTTTTTTTTATTTTTGTTTTCTTTTGTTTTGTTGTATGTTTTTTTTATCTTTTTTTTTTTTTTCCTTGGTTTTTTTTATTTTTTTTTCTTTTTTTTTTTTTGTATTTGTTTTTTTTTTTTTTTTTTTTTTTTTTTTATTTTTTTTTTTGTTTTTTTTTTTTTTTTTTTTTTTTTGTTTTTTTTCTTTTTTTTTTTTTGTTGTCTTTTTCCCTTTTGTTTTTTTTTTTTTTTTTTTTTTTTTTTTGGTTTTTTTCTTTCTTTCTTTCTATGGTTTTTCTTTTTTTGTTTAAATTTTTTTTTTTAAAAATTTAATTTTCTTTTTTTTTTTTTTTTTTTTTGGTTTTTTTTTTTCCCTTTCTTGGTAATTTTTTTGTAATTTTTTTTTTTTTAATTTAAACAGTGAAATTTTGGAATTCAGAATGACATTTAGGAGCTCCACATTTTCCTAAGTGGAGAAGTTTGAAGTTGCCAGGAAGGGGCAGGCTCCCTCACTTACATGCATTTTCACACTTTTCAAGTTGTTTCAGCAAAACCGCCATTTCTGTCAGCAGTTCTCAGACACAACATTTCTGACAGGCCCATCCTCTGCTCTGCAGTTTCGAGGGATGGTTGCTCTCATCTCCCTCCAATCATCTCACTCTGAAGCGAGGACCTAAATCTTCTGACACCCAGTGTTGACCACAGAGCTCTGATTGCCACCAGCTTTAGCCTGGAGAGCGGATTCAGGGCCTTGGGTTTTCTTAACTGAAACATCCACTTTTTCTCTGTTCATAATTAATTTTATATTGTGGGTTTTGTACCTGTGACTAAAAGCGTACTACAGAAGTGTACAATTTTGTTAATAAAGTCTTTACAATACCCTGTCTAGTCAGGATGTCGTCTTTCTGTAGCCAGGCTTCTGCTCTCCGTGTGGTGTGGGGCAGTGTGTTACAGTAATAGGGTGTAATTAGGTGCTTGTGTAAGGTTGCTCAGTAAACACACGGTAATTGGTACCTGCACAGATAGGAGCAAAAGAACTCCAAAACTGTCTTTAATGAATGCTAAGCTGGCACCTCCTTTACTCTGACTTCAGAGTATAAATCATGAGCAGTTAGTGTTCATAAGCAAACACTGCAGCGCTAGTGGGGTGGTTCAGTGTCTGGGAGAGCTGTCTGACTTGGTGGCTTTTTCCATCTTTATAATCTTGGTGTGCCTCATTGCCCAGGAAAATACTAGCAAAAAATCACCTGAACTTGTACTTGAACAAAATGGTGGTGGTGCAGTTTTCTAACTGTAAAAAGCAGCTTATACTTCAGCAAGTGCTTTCCTCTTAAACTATTGCCTTGTCTGCAGTTAAGTAACTTATTAATGACTGCTTCTGATTACACTGAAATAATTACTAAAACATTTCTCCAAATGTGCATAAAATTCCGATTCCAAATAAAGCTGAAGGAAAGCTGGAGGATCAGATATTTTAGGGCAGCCAAGTCCCTTGCAGGATGATGTGCCAGCAGGGATTTCTGCAGGTGTAGGATCTGGTATCGGGATCCACACAGCTGGAGCACAGGCTGGTCTTTGTGGGCTCCTAGCTCTCTAGTTCAGAAACCAGTTGGTGCTGGATATCCTACCAACGTACACTATGACTGCTTTGTTGCTGGAACAAGTTGGAGAGGACAATTATGAAAACAGACTTATTTACATTACAGTTACAACCCAGCAATTTCTGGATCTGGGTGGGGGCCTACCATTCATGTTAACATTCCCCACATTCAGACTTGAGCTGAAAACATGATGAGCCAAGTGTTTGCACCCTTTTTAATTTTAAACTGGGAGTGCCAGGGTGTGTGGAGGAGATGGAAGAGTGTTGTGCTTTCAGGCTGTCCTATGTGCCTTACATGGAAAAAGGCACCGACGTGTGCACAGAAGGCAGAGATGCATGGACTGAAAGCCCATTTTTAGCATCAGGACCTTTTGTATTTGACCTCACGGTATTACAGTGTGGATTTGAGGAGCTTGCTGTGTTTAAAATGAGAACATGATTAAAAATGCTGTGTCTGAAGGTTGGGCTTTGAACAGATAGCATTGTAATTTGAGTTTCAGTTGGTCGTGAAGTCTGCCTACTTGTCTGTCTTTCTAGATTAATGGAAAGCTGGCCAAAGCAAACAGACAAAATTAGAAAAATCTCAACTCCAGCCAGGTTTAAATCAATAATAAACACAAAACCAAAATTAGAATGGAAGGGACCTTGAGAGAGAACTGATATGACTCTAATGAAAATACCAATTCCAGGAAAAACAGCGCTACGAGTTTTGCAGCGGGTACATGCGGACGCAGTCCAAAAGCTGCTGACTTTTTCTTAAGAGCCTTTGCGTAGTGGGAGGGTCTGTCTCTGCAAAGGTGAGTGGTCCAGAGCAGCTGGCAGAATAAAAATGGGGAGATTCACCTCTGGTTCCTATTATTAAGCAGTTGAGAAAGGTCTTAGAGATTCCTCTGTGGGAGTCTGTGAGATCAGAAGCGGTGTGGTATAGGCAGGACAGAGCTCTCTGTTTTGCAGGCAAGTTCCCAGACCTCTGTGTGTGTTCCTTGAGCGTGGGGAGTGCGAAGCAGCTGTGCTGGAAGCCTGGGGAGCTGGAAGGGGATGTGGGTGGTGTAGCTCTCCATGCCAAGCCCCTGACCGACCTCCCAGAACGTCCATCTTCAGGGCACCGCACTGCTTGCTCCTGTACTGGATCCAGAGCCGTGTGTTTTAACAGCGCATTGCAGGAAGCTAACCAAGCATGGAGTAGATGCGGGGGGTAAAAAGGAAAAAAAAAGAAGTACTCTCTCAGAAGCTTTAGAAAGATTTAATTAATTCTGGATCTACCATGCAGTGTTCTGGTGTGTGTTGTAACGCACTGGCGAAGGCACCTGTTTGTGTGCACGTCACTGCTGCTGGGGCTTCCTATTGCACAAGCCCCTGAGCTCTGAGTTGGTTTCTGTTTGCGGTACAACTTAAACATTCGTTTTTTGTTTATGTTAACAATTAGGGGGAGAAGAGCACCATGACCCTGTTCCAGTTAATAAGTCTACACTTTTTAGGCTTTGTTTTCCTGTTGTTGGATTTCGTTACATCTCCGTCAGACTAAGGAGTTCAGCCTCAAAGTGGCTGTTCTCTTTGTGCTGGGAGACAGTGATCTCACCATCCTTTAACCCTCTTTGATAGGCTAAAAGGGAAGACCTTATAATGCCTTTTATTAGAATGATTGGTCTCCCATTCTTTCATCATTAAAACACCGTTTCAGCAGTTAGTTGCTGAGAGGTGTAGTTTTGGTTTACTTGCTCTACTCTGTTGGCTAGAACTTTGCAGTAGTTAATGCAAAAAATGACAGAGTTTTACTTCAAACAGAAGTGTTCTTTTAGATATTATTGCCCCTCCTTGCATTAACGAGCATGGAGTCATGAGCACAGATCCTGTAAAGGTAGAAAATGGCACAAGATACTAATTCTCTGCCAATTCAATGGAAGAAAAGCAAAGCAAAATGCTCTTCTTGCTTACTTGTCCAATCTGATCTCTGTTTAAAGTCATTCAACTACCAAAATGGTTGCACATTCAAATTTGATCTTGGTTGGGTGTTCTGAGACCTTCCACCCTAAGAGCTGTAATGGTGAATTAGCGTGTGGAGGAATGGATGGATGCAAGTCCTAGAACTGAACAGAATGCCTGTTTTTCTACTGTTCTCCTTTAGTTGGCGTTATCTGGTGTATGAGCTAGACCTGTTGTAAGAAGATGAAAGAGGCACTTTAGTATTGACTCATGTTGACAACTTATTTTGTATTGATATGTATATTTTTCTTTTTTTCTCTTTCCCTTATGTTTAGCTGCTTCCGTGCCAATGCCTTCTTACCCCAGTTCGGGCTCTGGTAGTTCCTCCAGCAGCTCTTCTACTTCCCACCTGGCATCACCTCCTGTAAGTACAGCTCAGAGGATGCACCACTTCTGTTTGCAGGCTTCTTGCTTGCTTCTTCAGAAGTGCAGCCTTTGCTTTTGCTGTTGTCTGGTGTGAGTGACAGAAAACCTGAGTTCTGCCTGGGTTTGGTGCGCTGTGTTTTCCAGTCTGCTTTTACTTGCATTCTGAATGTTTTCTGTCTCTCCACAAGAAATGTTTCAAAGTGTTATTGCCTGTTTCGTGAAAAGCCTTTGTGAAAGGAGTTGGTGTTAATATTGCTCATGTTGGCAGGGATAGAAAGCTCTTTGGAACCAAAAAAAGTCATTAATTCAGGGCATAGCACTGCTTGTTTGGCTGCAAGTTCTCTGTTCTCAAGCAGAGTCTCTGCAACTTGACAGCATATCGACCCTTTTTTTGACAGATGACACTCCTCCCTCCTGACCAGCATTCCCAGCCCCACAGAGACACATTCAGCAAGGCTGTTTGCTCACACCAGGCCTGCCACAGTCTGGTGGTCTCCTGAGGGTTGATCTGAACAGCTTTCCCTCTGCTTACCTGCAGTTACGAGAGCTGTCTTGAAGGGTAGGACATGAACTGACCAGTGCAGTGACATTCCTTCAGCTCGCTGAACTGAAAGCTTGTTTTTGGAGGCTGCTGGTAGAAGCTGCCCTTCGACTTTGAACAGAGGGATGCTGGTAGTGTGATGAGTAGTGGAAGGGAGAAAGACTGAATGTTCTTGTCTTCTCCCTGTTACTGGTGCTTTTTTGCTTTTTCGCTGAGGTTTCCCCATGCCAAGGCTTCTCAGCTCCTTCAGGGAGTGCTGTGACTGAGGCTTCCTTTCTGCATTTGTGGAAAATATTGTATCTGCTGTGAGGAGCTGCTGTGGGGAAGGTGTTAGGGGCAAAATCTGAAGCTGATTTACGTTCTCATGGTGCGGGCTGCATGGAGAGGGAAGGTCTGTTCTCTAAATGTCACACAATTGTGTCCCTAACTGCACTTTTATCCCCCTCAGCCCCAGGCAGAAGGGTTCTTGGCTGGGGTGCTCCTTGGCCAGAAGGCTCCAGGGGTGGGTGGACTATCAAAAACAGACTCTCTTCCCTTAAGCTTTTCTGGTTCAGGGAGCAGTGCAGACTCATTGCCCTACTGTGGGGTCTCCATGTTAGAAGTATACTGCACCCATCCCGGTCTGCATTTGGAAGATATGCTGACAGAGCTATGCTGGCTCAGCATGTGAAAAATGCCCTGTCTGCAGGGCAGGGCTAGCATATTGCATGGAAAAGAGCTTTGATAGCTGGGAAATTCCTTCTGCTTGTGTGTACTGCATGTGCAGTGAGAGTCAGTCCCTTGTAGGGACAGCAGGAGAAGCTTTATGGGCGAACAGGGCCTAAATAGGGCTCAAGAAAAAGCTGGTTCAGATCTTTCTCATGAAAAAAATGTATTAGGATGAAGATTGTCTGTGATCTGCACAGCGGGCAGGTCTTAAACCATCCAGCCTCCTCCGTCTGTCTGTCAGAGGTGAGGATTGTGGGGCTTTCCTTCCTCTGGCTGAAGAAGAAATGGAGCTGCCTAGAGCCTGTTGTGCCTCTGAGAGCAGGGTGGTGTTCATCTGCAGAATACTTGGCCTCCTTTGGGTCTCTCTAACTCCTCATATCAAAACAGCAAAACAGGGTTGTCCCAAAAGTGCAGACACACACTGTGTATGTGTTTGTGAGTAGAGACTTAGTGTGATATTAAAAAAAAAAAAAAAAAAAGCTCTGAAAGCTTTTCTATTTCTCAACCTCACCAGACTGAGTTGGTATCAAATGCACTGTTGACCCAGAAAGCCTTAGCAGTAGCAAAGGGGTGCAGTACCTGAAGTGAATTCTTCTTATCTGAGGTGCCTCAGACATGCTGGTACTACGTTTTGTATAACAAAAGATGCACGGCTCTGACACTGACATAAAAAGCTGTTCCTTTTTGGTAAACTGAACATCTGCCTCTTGCAAGCTACCAGCCCTGGTTTATGAGAGAAATGCTGTCTGTAGCCTTGTGCAGCTCAATTTAAAGGATCCAGCAGAATGATGAGGTAGCTGTGCTGAAGCCAGTGTTTGTTGCTTCTTGAATTAGCAGTCTCTTGGAGAGATGCAGCAGCAGCTGCAAGAGAAGGCGTTAGCTTCTCCTACCCAGGATTCCCCTGGCTTTCTGCATGGATCGAAGGACTCTGCTGGAAGCAGCAGTAAGAATTCATCCTGTGACACTGATGACTTCGTTATGGTCCCTGCACAGTTCTCAAGTAAGTTGGCTTCTGGAAATTGCAGACGTTCTGAGGGAAGGGGGATGTGGGTCCTAAAGGTAGTTAACAGACAGTTGAAACATTGATTAAAGCTGTTTCGACTGAGTAGCGGGAATGTTCAGTTCTTGTGTTGCAAGAGACATCTGGCTGGCTGGTTAATTTCACA
Source organism: Pavo muticus (assembly GCA_016647715.1). Lineage (NCBI taxonomy): Eukaryota > Metazoa > Chordata > Aves > Galliformes > Phasianidae > Pavo > Pavo muticus. The sequence continues at coordinate 1,471,928 of JACDJE010000004.1, read as the reverse complement.
GGATATTTAGTAATTATCTTCAAAGATAGGATGTGAGAGTAAAGGTTATTTGGGGAATGCAGTGAGAGATTGAACCTGGAAATCCAATTGGAAAAAGAGAGAAGTAGGCTCACAGAGACGTGTCTTCCTCTCCCAGAAGATGTTCCTGTATTATCCTATGTTCAGCTTTGGATCCTATGTTCAGTGTTGGATTTTTCTTCAAGTATCTTGAATTTGTTATTAGTACCTCTGTGTGTTTGTACTTTGGTAGGAATTGCATGAAATATAGATGGGGGCCAGAGCTCCAGTGCGGCTGCCGACCTAAGTATGTTTAAGTTTAAGTACTTAACCAGCAGAAGGATGTTGTTCAGTCTTGGCCTTGTGTATGATAATTTGCTGAGTTGGGACTTGGTGATAAATGCTGTGATTTCACTCGAGGCTTCGTGTTATGAGGAGCAGCAGCATCCACAAACTTCAGCCTGCGTGAATTTGGCAAATCTCTGACTTCTGAAGCAACTTGGCAGATCTTGGAGGAGCAGGAAATTCTACCCCGAATCTCTGTTGCTCTTTTGGGGGTATGATCACTAATGTTTCTTTGCTCCATTATTCCTCAGGTGAAATGACTGCAGAGGCTGCAGGAGGGAAGCCGATCCAAGACAGCCTGATGTATAGTGGGTAAGAGCACCAAGGCACCTGAAATTTGTTGAGTGTGTGTATGCTAGTGTGAACACGGCTTCTGGAGCTGATACTCTTTTATGCTTAGCTTCCTCATCCATTAGGACTAAACTGCAATTCATTTGCTGTAAGGCTCTTTATTCCCGGTTAAAGTGGCATAAGAGAAATGCAATCTAAAGGGCCTTTCAGTCCTATACCACTGCCAGGTGATCAGTGTGTGGCACCTGAATACTGGAGTGTATGTGGGGCAGCATGACAGATCCAGGGCTCCTATTATTAGACTCAGGGGAGGGTGCTGGGCAGACACAGCTCTGTTCTGTGTTCTGCAGGGGGAAGCAGGGTTGTTTCACAGATTTCTAACAGCTTGGTTCTATCATTTTTTCAGGAGTTCTCTGGTGACTTCAGCTGGCTTGGAAAGCCAGGGAAGAACACCATCTCCTTCTCCCCCTTACAGCAGTTCTTCTAGCCCCTCCAGGTAAGAAGGACTGTTTTGTGGTGACTATTAAACTTTGATTATTTAAACTCCCATTGACTTCCAGGATAGGAAGAGATGTTGGTGTGCTGAGCAAGTTCCACTTCTCTCCTTTAATTAAAGGGTAACAAGTACAACCTAGGAGAAACTTCCCTTGTCTATGGAACGTGATCACATAAACTCTAGAGCTTGAAGCTTACGAGTATGTACTTGGTTTACAGGGAGCTGGCAGGCTTGCTTCCCACCTCATTCTCGTCTGCTGAGGAAGCAGGACATCTTTCATCTTCTATTCTGTCTATATGGTGGCTGCTGGGGGAGGAGAGTTGGAAGGGAATTCACACTCAGGGAGGAGGAAGCCCCTAAAATCTTACTTAAAAAGAAAATGTAGTCGCAGTCTGTGTTGAACATGCTTGTCACATAAACAGAGCCCAGAAAATGACAAAACATAGCCTGAAAGTATACAAATACAAAGGAGAAGAATATAGCTCAAAGCCTTGCTGACGTGATCAGATTAATTGGCAGATATATACCACAGTGTGGAGTGTAATTGCATGAGGCTTCTTATGCCATTACCTGCTAAGCTTTTTAACAGCTTATTCTCAATAAACTGATTCCTTTGCATTCTGGGGATCAGTCCTTATTAAAGGATTTGGCCATGTTTCTGGAAGGCAGTGAGTAGAAATTCATGGCCGTTTGCTTCAATCGCTGCCTTCCCTTCACCAAACCGGCCTCGTATTCTACGGGATCACAGGGTGGAAAGTCACTGCCAGTGGCTATATTTCTGCTCCTGCTGTCTTTTCTGCTCTAGAGCTCCTTCCCACTTTTGTTGTCTGCTTTAAAGAAACACCGAGGCACTGCTTCCTAATGTGCCCAGGATGGGAAATAAAAAATAATTCAGTTCTGCAGCAGCCACCCTGAGTCCGCGGTGCAAAGCATGATCTTTGAACTGCTGCCACCCAGCTACGCCCTTGTTATTAGCATGATTTTCAGTGCTCTTCACCGTAAGTTTCGTGTGGCCCACTGGTTCAGCACTTGGCTTCACTGGTGCAGAGAACTCCTGGTTTTCTCTCCCTCTGCCTTTCCTGCAGGCAGCAGTTCTCCCTTTTCATGTGTGGCTCTAGGCTAGCAAGCTGTGTTTGGATGTAGTCCAAGTAGGACAGAAAGCAGAGTCTATGGCTGGCAATGGGCTTTCCTCAGGATATCACGATATGCTGTAGAGCAGCTCTCCTCATTAGGATTAGGTATAATTAAAATATGCCAACAGTTTGAGCTGCTTCTTTTTTAAAAACTCTCCCACGTTGAAGATCTTTGATAAGTCTAACCAAAGGTACTTCCTTTATGTATCCCACACCAATGGATTAATGCAATTTCAAAGAGCTTTTAATTACTGCCAAGTAATTAAACACTCTGTTTCAGGTTTATCTCTTTGTCTTTGCAAATTTATGGTCAATTGCAGCCTTTAAGGCTTGAGGCCAATTAGCAGATTTAGTCTGTCAGCTAATTTGAGTGCTTTCTTTTGCAGCTTGCACCTCATGTAGGACATCTGGCTCCTATAGGAACTTGTGTGACCTTTGGGGATATGGAGAATGCTTTCACCCCAAATCTTCTTTTCCCTTAAAGGATTTTGGCCAGATTGAAGAGACAGTGTTTGAAATTTGTGTTGAAAGTCAGGATGTGTACAAAGTCTGACATCAGCCCTCAGATTTGTTGGTTAAAGCTGTTTACTGTGTCTGTCTGACTCCATGTCTTATGCTGATGGAAAGCAGCGACAACAAAACCTCACTTTGCCACTGAGGAATTGGAAACCTTTAATGCCTTTATTTTAGTGTATGTACCAAGAAGAAACAAGGCTTCCATGCTGTCTGTTAGAGACAGATAGCAGGTGGTGAGTCTGTTCTCCATTGAGAGAAGTAAGAACAAACAAGGAAGAATATGTACAACTTAAAAAAATAAGAGACCTGTTGAGAAAGGGAGAGAAATCAGAATCACTTGTTTCAGCTAATTGACAAGTACTGTCATGTGCACAGTGCAGAGGATGGCAGTCACAAGCCTGCAGATCAGCTTTGTGGAACACTATTGCCATAAGCCAGAAAGTACTGCTGACATTCTCCAAAAAAGAAATGCTGCTGATAGGGTGTTTTGAACTGCCAAACAAGACACACATTCTTCTCTCTTCCCATATGCACATATGTATGTTCTTGCTGGATTTACGTGTCTGTTTTCATCTTCACCTCATGTAAAACACCTCCTTTCTGAGAGTTAGACCTGAAGTGATGCCTCCTACTTCTGAGGGGCACACACAGGTGTGTTGTACATTGGCAACATGGAATACTGTAGAAGCCTTCATTACCATTAAGATCTTTCTGTAATTGTGCAGCCACCCTGCAATTGATGTTGGCAGTTGTAAATAACATTGCCATGGCAATTAATCCTAGAATACTGGAGCCTTTGGGAAAAGACTTTAGGCAGCTACTTAGTTAAATGTGATGTTTGCATGGGTTTTGTGTAGCGTGTTTTTTGTAGTTGTATACAGATTAAGAATAACAGACAAACTGTCACCTGGGGGAACAGATACCAGACATGAGTTTGTTAACCTGCTTGGATGGAAGTGGAAAGAAGTCTGAAGTTTGCAGAATGGGTCTATCCCATTTTGTGGATGTGATATTCCTGCTGATCTTGATGGGCATAGAGATACTGGCTCCTGTCCCCTGGATTTATTCTCTCCTGAGTTGCTTTCTTCACCCTGCAGTTAACTTGCAAATGCACTGATATGCTCCAGAAGTGTGTTTTCTTCATCATATGTCAAGACTTTCATAGAAATACCACCGCTGCAGCAGTGCCTCTTGGCACCAAAGTCTTTGGTGGTGTCCTGTGTGAGCCACGAGCATTCAGCCTTTGTTCAGTTATGTGCTCTTTGGCTGTGGATCTGAGGCTGTAGGAAACTGGGCCAACTGTGGCCTGAAATAACAGGGCTCCCATTTTGCTGATGGGAGCGGTGCGCTTGGGTGTATGTTTTAACTGTGGGTGGGAATCGTGTTGGAAGAAAGGTGCCTGCTTCCAGGAGGTGTGCGGTGCCACTTCCCATTCATACAGCTTTGAACTGCCTCCCAGGATAAATCCACAACCTGAGAGGAGCAAAAGGGGCACTCCCTGTGTGTGGTTGCCTTATAAAGATAATACCTCCAATTACCTGCCTGAAGGTCCACCCCTTACAAGAGGCTTTGTCTCCTTTCAACAGCCGGCCAGGTCAGTTTTCCAGCAGCAAATACGGACACTCTGTGCCCATCCCAGTTCCAACACAAATTCATAACTACCGTCGGATAGAGCAGAACCTGCAGTCTCCTCACCAGTACGCCTCTCCTCGGTAAGTGCTGGGGCTGAGGGCTGACATCAGTATATTACACTCTGTTACATCTTGGGGCTCTTTTATGGTTGTTCTCTGTATCTCTAGAAATTTTCAACATCTGTCACAGTGTTGAAATTTATTTGTTGCCAAGTACTGTAAATTTTGTCTACATATGTATATGCAAGACAGCTCCCATAAGTTTTCTGTGCAGGCTGAAAGGCCTTTGGGGTCTGACTGCTTTTCCTACAGTTCTGGTGTCCAAACAGAGACAATCATTCGTGTGGCACATTTCTCTATAAAAGAAAAAAGCTGAGGTAAACAACTAAAATGGGTAGGGATGCAGAACTTACCTGACTTGAGCTTAATTGGTTCCCGTAGCTAATCACACCATCGATGACGCCTCTTACACGAGTTGCATGGTAATGTGGTTATGCAGTCTGATTAAGTTGTGAGCAATCCTTGCCTGTGAGGCAGAGCATGCTTTGTGAAGCCCTCAGGAAGAGCTGGATGTCAGCCTTCAGCCGAGCTCAGGGGTAATGTCTTGTACCTTCAAGAAATTCCAGGCTTCTGCCTCTTGACATGTGTAACTGATGGTTCCTATGGCTTTGAGAACTGGGTTAACAGTGGCAGCCCATGCCATGGGCTGGTTGGAAGGAGAATTATGCAGGATCTTGAAGAGTTTGTACAGCAAGGGCAGAGAATATTCACAGTATCTGGGTTAGTTCAAGTTTAGCTGTCAGAAGTAGGATAATGCCTATGACAGCTTGAATTTGGGCTTCTACCAGCTTAATTAAGGGTAAGGCTTACTTGTAGTTGGCCAGAAATGAAGACACGGCGTTGATCTGAAGTGTGGATTGACAAAGGTGTTTGTTGTCTGCCAGCGTTACTTTAGTACTGTTCTATACTCAGTTATTTGAATGTGTGATGGATTGGTGTAAGCTCCTTCCAGTTCTCTACATGCCTGTATTTCATATTGCAAAGCTTATGACAGGCTGCTGAGTTGAGGCTCACAGCCTGCAACTACCTGCCCGGGATCAAACTCCTGTTTTGCTCCTTTTAGTCAGCACAGTGTAATGGTGTGATTAGCATTGTCCCTGCAGAGGAACTCGAGGAATGGAACCAATCAGATGATTCATGCTCTGCTTTTAGCATCACCTCAAAATCTCTGGCGTCATGTTTTTCTTCTGCCCCAGGAAGCCATATTTATCTCTCATCATCACTTCCTCTAATCAGCAAATTCGTTAGACATACCTCAAGAATGGAAGGAGAAAATTTCATCAAGCATTTTGTATGTCATTCCACTTTTCCATCAGCTGTATCAAACAGGTTATTCCAGCCAAATGACTTGTCGTGTTTGGAAGTCGTTTGACTAAAAACTGTGGCATACACTCAGATTCTGAAATATCGACCACTGTCATCTGACTGGCTGGTGATGCCTGTGTGGCACAGCTTGTTTGTGGTCAGGTATCTTGCGTGTTGAGGTGATAATTATGTGTGCTTACTTCTGACCACATCACCTGTCCCGTTCATCTACTTACAAGGCAGTATTGACATTCCACATCTTGCAGCAGCTTCGGTCAGCTCCTGTTTTCTTTCTGCACGTTCACAACAGATAATAGTTAGCCTCCTGGATGTTGATATTTTGAAGAGTTGAAAACTTGGCAGAGCAGTCAATACCTTCCTTCTGCCACTGAGCGTCCAGGTGTCTGCTTCCTTTTTGTGCATTCAGTTTTGCTTCAGGACAGGGTGCCCAATGAGAGTTACGCCTCCAGATCTGGAGCAACCTGAGCAGAAGTGATTTTTAGGTTAAAATTTTAAAGGATTTCTTTTTTTTTTTTTTTCTTTTTTCTTTTTCCCTGGCATGTGAATGTAGTGTGGATGCGTTTGACTGAAAAACAGTAACAGATTGGAGTGAGGCTGGAGAGGAAGAAGGGAAAAGAAATCACTCTTATCTCTATTACTGTTGTTTTTTTTCCCTGAAACATGACATCAAGTAACACATATACCTAGCAGTGCTGTTGAATAGATTTATTGACAATTCATCAGGGCATCTTTGCCTCTACTGTAGTTAGCCCTGCTTGTACTGCTGAAACCCATCTGGCTTTGTTCCTTCTGCTCAGGTGCATATGGGCAGCTTGATACTGCATTGCTGGGAGGGGAGACAGGGTGCCTTGGTGATAGCATCCTTCAGTGGCTTGAGCACTGAGGTGTTTTTTCCAGTGTATTCATTGATTCCTGTCCAGAACACCACCTACTGGCTGGGACTGAGGTCCTTTCAGCAATGGAAAAGCTGTTTCTAAATCAAGAGTAGAATGAAGTATTTGGTGAAAAACTGTTTTCTCATATAGAGGCATGTAATGGGAATCTTGGTGAAGGAGCATGCAGAGGTAGATGGGCATTTCAGTAGATAGGATTTAGGCTGTGCTCATGAAGTGTGATGACACCGTTCAAAAATTGAGGAATAGTTAATATTCTCAAATCTCATTTTTCTGCAGAGGGATGGTGTGGGTTTATTCACGTTCTCCCTATTCTACTTTCCTCTTTGTTTCTTTTTAGGCTAGGTATACTTGAGGTTGCTGCTTGTGTGGCACAAAGAATTTGATTTGAATTCTCCAAGGAGAGGTTTCATAAGGTGTTACAGGAGTTTGGCACCCAGGCAGTACTGACCATTCCAGCCCAAAGAGAAACTCCTCTGGGTGTGATCTGTATTTGTGTAGTCCTGGCACAGTGGGATTTTGTTCCAGAATAAGCAACCATGAAGCTCCATGTCTGTGGAAGTAGCAGTGTGTGTTTGAGTGTGTGGTTATGGTTTTTTCCTTACTCCTCTTTGTTAGCAACTGGAGTAATGTGTATCTTGTTTCCTGCAAGGTCTGGTACGGTCCGGAGATCTAGCAGTACAAGCCCTCTTGGTTTTCCTAAAACTGGTGCTTCCCCTCCTTATCCTGGAGAGCATGGATCTGTGCCTAGCTCTAGAAGGCTTTCCTTTGGTGGTGGCAAGCCATTTACTCCATCACCACAAGGTAAGATGTCAACTGGCATGTTACTGCTCTAATAATATCATGTCTCTTTCCTGTATAGAGGAGGTTTTGACCAGGTGTAGCTGTCAGGTAATGGGGAGTTCAGATGGTTGTGTTCTCCCGTGACTCTTCTCAGTATAGTAACAAGTGTTTTGGCCTTGGTAAAATGGAGCAGAAAACACTTACTAGCCTCAGGAGAGGTAAGCAGTGTTCTAGTGTCTGTGTGAAACATGTTGCTGTCCTCTGCAGAGGGCTTTTCTAGGGACAAAGCATCTTTTTTACCAGTTTGGGCTGGAGTGAGAAAAACATGATCCAACTGCTGTCAGAGCAGGATTCTGACTGGCTCTAGAAGGGCTTGAAACTTCAGTGTTCCTACTGAAAAGTAGCTGTCTTAATATTCATACTCTAGCCCTCTGAATTAATGTCTCTGCAAAGTCAGACTAAACTTGGCTAAACGAGTACCAGCTAGAACTTTTCTCCTTATTTTACTATACAACCATGGTTGAGATTACGGGAGAGATAAGCACCACCCTTTTAAAATAGGTGGTGAGTAGTGTTGTTTACTGTGGAAACTGAATACCAAATAAACTTTTTAATTGTGTTCACTTAAAGTTGGAACGATCCCAGAGCAGCCCAGTCAGACTGTTATCCCCTCTTCTCTTGGAGCAGAAGTGAGAAGCCGGATTCCTGCAGCTGGTATGTTGGTCCTTGCTTTCCTTCATTACTCCTGTGGGTAAGGCCAGAGCCATAATCTGAGAGCTTTCAGGGTGGGGTATGTTCCTTCAGCATCTTCTCTTGATGCTTGGCCACCAGGATTTGTGTGAGCTGGTAGGGGTCAGGGGTGATCCATTCACATTCTGCCATCCATCTTCTAGTGCTGACAGATCTTGTGACATACAAACTCTAATTTGGAACATTGCAGTTAATTGATTGAGTGGAGGAAAGCCATCTCAAAGCCCCAAACTCTTCTTCTGCCTTGTTACCTTTTTGATATTTAATTTCCTCTGTAAGGGCTGCAGTAAAGGAAAGAAACTACACTTTTATGTCCCTGTTGTTCCTTGTGTTCCTCCTGTGGAGTCAAAACCCAGTCAGGCATAGAAGTTTTATGTCACTGATCAGAGTGCCATCTTTATCCGTTAATTGAAGAGTTTGATCTGTGGATGCCTGGTACAGGCTTACCTTCTTGGGTGTCTCATCAGTGAATCTTGTGATCAATCTGACATTTTCTTTTAGAACCAGAAAATGATGTGGTTTGTCACTGTGTTTGGGCCCCCAGGTGCCTCCGCACCCGAACACTCTCCTCGAGGGATGGGCTCCCGGCTCCACAGTGCTCCCAACTTGTCAGATTTGCATTCCTGCAGGCAGAAGATAACCAAGCAGCACTCTGATCCTCTAGTTGCTCAATTTGGACATACCCCAGTCAGCCAACCTCTGCAGATTCATGGCCTGCAGCACTGCCGGCAGCTCAGATCCTCACCAAAGCTGTCTGAGTTCATGCAGAGAAGCCCATTGCCAACTATCATGGGCTCCCCTACAAAGGTAAATCAAGGAGTCTGCTTTTGGGTTTCTCACAGCTTGAGCTGTTGTGTTATTTGGGGGTGAACCGCTGTATGATCTCTGAGCTGGATTTATCATCACTCATTCACTGTTCTTCAAGGACTGCTTAATGATCTGTGTGAAATGAGGTGGCGTCCTAGTTCTTTGTGGGCAGATCTCACTTGGCAGCAGTGTTTGCAGTCTGAGTAGGGTCCAGAGTTCTAAACAGGCAATGAAAAGGAGCTAACCAGATTAGGACAGAAGCGCATTAGTGGACTGCAGTGTCAGGGTTGATTTGCACGTCACGGCTTTTGACACAAGTGTGTGTGCAGTAGGAATCCCCAGCAGAGACAGCAGGCTGTTGGGTGGGTGGCAGCCCTGGCGTCTGATGTGAAGCTGGCGCTGGGACAGCATTTTCTCAGTGCTTGTGTTAAACTGCAGTGAATTTTCAGCAGTTTGTTGTCCTTTCATTTTAGCCTTTCTGAGACAAGGAAGAAGTAACTGTGGGCTGGGATTTCTACCTCTTCATTTCAGACATGTTTTTCTGTGTACAATTTAATTTTGATAAATAAATGAAGGATGAGGGAACCTTTGTTTTTAAGACAGTTCTCTTTGTGTTCTCTCTCTCCTAGGCTGTGTCCCCTTTTGAGTTTCCCAAAACCCCAAGTTCCCAGAACCTCCTCACTCTCTTGGCCCATCAGGGAGTCATGATGACTCCAACGCGGAACAAGACCCTGCCAGATCTGAAGGAGATGGGTCATTTCCACTGCCAGCAGACTGGCTTGGGGTTGAGGCCTGTGGAGGAGATCAAGGGCAGGTGAGCTGTAGTCCGCATTGTACACAGTGGTTTTTCCTTCCCTAACATGGGATGGATGGGGCAAATCTCAAATGTCAGCTATTTCAATCATCATGTATCTGCAAGCATTCAGCAGTCATCTCCTAGCACCAGTGGGTTGCAAGCAGATGTTATGCAGATTTTTTTAAAGCCTTTTCTCTACAGGGCAGGCCATGGCCTAGATTTTACGACATGAAAGATTGCTTGCAGCTTTACACTGTTACTGCCCAAGGTTCCATCAAGTGGGGATCAAGGATCTGGTTATTAGAGCAGACTCCCTGCAATTATGCAAATGTGCGCTTCGTTCTTTTTGAGGCGTGCGCCTGTCATAAGTGAGAGGTGTGTGTTCCTTGGCTGTCTGACAGCGGGCACAGGTCTTCAAAGATCTGTTTGAAAGCCAGGTACTGACTGTTGTGAATGTTGCAGAATACAGAGTTGCTCAGGTGTTTGCATTAAGTTTTTCTTGCCTGCCTCTTTGCATATTTCTTGTATTAATTTCCATGTCTTCCATCAAAGTAAAACTATGCTACAATAATGCTGTACTCTGTACTTGCATACTGCAAGTCATGGTAGTCATAAGCTTTCTGCAGGTAACAGGAGGTGCTTCAGATACTCTGTTGAAAGAGGAATGGGGCTAGTGGTTATTTCAGTTCTGGACTATTTGCTGTGTAGTGTTTGTGGACCAGCAATGGCACAAACTAACTGAAACCCATGTACCTTGCTGGTGAGTTTCTGCATCATCTTGTATGTTCTCTTTTTAGATCTCTAAGCACAGGCAGGCTTACTGACCTGCTTCTCAAGGCAGCCTTTGGGGCACAGATCTCAGAAGCTGGCAGCAATGACAGCCTGAACAACGAGAAGCCAATGGAAATTGCAGGTAAGTGGGGAGGCGGGGCAGATCTGACAGGATGGGCTTGTGCTGGGGGAAAGCGCTTGCCTGCATGCCTCCTATGAAAGGGAGGCTTCTTTTCTGATGGCTTTTGCTGTAGGAGGTGACTGCTTTGTGTGAGGAGTGTTGTGATGCTTGCTTTCTTTTGTGAGCGCTCGAAGGTTTGTGGGTTTATGCATGCTGTGTAATTGCTGGCTAGCAGTGTGATTTTTGTAGGCAGGGCTTCCTCTCTTGGCCCCTTCTGAATGAGTTATCATGTGGAAGTGGGGACTTTCTGCCAGGCAGCTCGACTATGAATGACTCTGCAAGGGCGGGTCTTCCTGCGCATGCAGGTTGGGAAGTGAGGAGGGAAGAACAGCTGCAGCGCCATGTATCGCTGCCCAGGCTCACGTCCTGCTGTCCGTGCCAGCCTGCCTGGTCGTGGGATGCTTCTAAAGGGAGCGCTGGCCTGTGCTGTGGCCACCATCTCCTGAGAGAGTCTGCAGGAACGTAACACCGCTGGGTGAGGCACGCCGTGCTCGGAGTAGCTTTCCTGTAATGTCAGTCTGCACCTTTCAACTGTCTCCCCAGCTCCCTCAGGTGCTTACGGAGGGACACTGCACTCTGGTGCCCGGGCGGGGGGCTCTGCCAGCCCATCCCCAGTGATTTTTACTGTTGGATCCCCTCCCAGTGGAACAACTCCCCCACAGACCACGAGGACCAGGATGTTTTCAGGTAAAGGGCTGATACCTGCCTGTTCCAACATCTGGGGACAGAGCGACGTGCTGTATTCCTTACTGCTGCACACTGGTGGTGGAAGGAGGCTGTTCAGAGAGAGCTTGGTGGTCTAAATGCCTTTAAGGTTCTTGTACTGGCTCTTGCCAACCCCAGTTACTGCTAATAATTCTTCATGCTGGCACAAGGACTAATGCCTTATAAGAGTTTCCAAGACTGGAAGAGGGAAGCAAACTGTCCTTTTGCTTCATTTCTGTTTGCTTCAGGAGTAATGCTGCAGCTGTTCATAGATCCATTGTTGTTGATAGGTCAACAGAGATAAAGATTGCTCTGTGTTCTGATGGTTTTCCTCATAGGTTTCGGATAAGTTATAAAAGGCAAGCGTGACCATTCATGCAAAGCAGTCTCAGTACACAAGTACCATCATGAAAGGGCTCTGTATGCAAAAGTACAAGTGGTGTTACTTATGCTGTGAATTACTTAAGTAGGAAATGGGGAAGTGCAGTCCTGATTGACAGATCCTTTAAGGTGCCAGCACTCTGGCCTCATCAGCCAACAGTTGAGGCTGCAGTAATTGTCCATTTTGGGGCCATGTGTCTGGGAGCTGGAATCTGTAACCAAGAAAATACTTGGATACTTCTGTCTGCATTTTTGGCTGGTTTGAGTTCTTGTCCTGGCCATTCCTCATCTGAATGTAGTCGACGCTGTTCTTAATTACTGCAGGGAAGGTTTGGATGCAACTATGAATAAGGTGCTTGACTCAGACTAGGGGGACGTATGGGCTCAGTTCCTGGGTATGGCTTGGATTCCCATCATAACTAAAACCACTCAGATCCTTGTCTGGAAGTTGGGTCTATAATCCTTCCTTTGTCTCATTTATTTAGAGTGTAAGCTCTGTAGGGCAGGGACTCACACAAAGTGACTGACTGTCCTATAGCACAATGGGGCTCCTATCCTGGCTAGCGCCTCTAGCTGCCACTGAAACGCTGTGAATAGAGAACTCAGTCTTCCTGTATTGCTTTTGAGGGAATAATAGCAATTTGGAAGTAGATCCAAGTGCCACTTTGGTGGGGTGATAGTTGGATGTTTGAGAATCTGCTGAGCAGTTAACATTTCAGATGGAATTCCTGGTAGAGAAGACTATTGAATAGCAAGCCTACAACACAACCACAGCTTTGGATAAAGGCAGTCAAAGCAATGCTGCTGACAAGCTTTGTTTATTAGATCTTTGCAATAGCTCCTTATGTTACAGTTGATGCATAAAAGTAGATGGTGAAAAAGGGAGCTTTGCAAGCCAGAACTCTCCACCCCAAGTGTGTTGACAATCCATGAGTAAGATCACTTGACAGATACAAAGACAGAGCCCTTTCATGAGTCATCACAACAATTTCTGTGAACAGTACCACGGAATTACAGGGTATCTGAATGTGGTGTTGTTGGTCTTTTCCTTTCTCTGAAAGATCTGGAAATACTTCACCAGTCTTTGATGATCCCCACTAAGCTTTGAAGTGTGCCAAGTGGGAGAGATCTCTGGGAGGAGAGGAGGCAGCACGTCACTGCAGATCAGTTGATGAGATGTGCATTGTGTTGCTCAGCCTTTCAAAGTCAGGGCAGCAGATGAAGTTTGTGGATAGAAGAGAAAAATCTTCCTCTGGAGGATCAGTGGAGAATTAGTAGAGTATTATAGCTGGTGTTGGCATCCCCCTGACAGACAGAATATATCCCTCTGCAGCAGTGTGTTGGGGATATGAAGCCCCCTGGAATTGATGGATGTGTTATCAGTACCCTGAGACAGAAGCTTCTTTTTGAAGTGTGCATCTTTTATGAGCAATATACTCTTAGGGTGGATTCAGTTGCTAAGAAAGGAAAAAGACAATGGTGGTGGAATTGACTGATGAACACAGTACTTAAAGACTCCTGAATCCTGAGGTTAGGGTCATGGTGCAGCTGAAATTACTTGCTTTGTCCGACCTCCTGCTTGTAAAGAGAGGGAAGCAGAAGTACAGGGCGTGTAACACAAAGCTCTCCTGGTTTTCGTGCAAGTGGTGAATGTTTTAAAACTATGATTAAAACCTCACTTATCAGAGGTACTCATTCATTGATGGAATTAAAGCTTTGGAACCAGGTTCAAAGTGTGCTGATCCATGATAAGGCTGAAGCTGATTTTCACAGAATCACAGATTATGGTGGTGTATGAAAAATTCAGCCCCAGATATTGTGGTGTGGCAGGATTCAGAAGGGATTTGAGGGGGAAAAAAAGGTGCTTCTGGAATTGTCACCATAAATCACTGACAGTCAGGAAGGTGCATTAAATTTGCTTGAGCTTGTAAACTGGTCTTCCTGGGTCACTGAGGATCTTGCATGTGGAGTGGTTATTTTGCATAGTCTTTGTATCTTCCTCTAGAGTACCCGTTGCTGGCTCCTACCAGAGCCAGGATCCTGGATCCCACAGTGACAAGTATCCCCTGTGCTGGGCGAGAAATAGCTCGCCTAACATTAATATCTTAAGTAATCTCTTTCTTTCTTTTTCTTTCTTTCAGTGGGGTCTTCCAGCTCTCTCAGTTCTGGAGGCTCATTCACTGGCAGGCACTTGGCAGTGGGAACTGGTGGGGATGCTCTGGAGGGCCCTTCAAGTCTCCGGTATGCTTTTGCTGATCCAATCACCGCTAACCTGGAAGGTGCTGTTACATTTGAGGCACCAGAGCTGCCTGAAGAGACACTCATGGAGGTAGGTATATCCCTACAGGGACTTGTTAGGGGCAAAGGACAGAGGACAGTAAAAGGAAAGTGGAGCCAGAGAACCTCTGGATTTGTAGCCAAGGCAGTCGTTTCCAAAGATGGTGTGAACTGGCTTCAGGAGAGCTGGGCAACACAGTGCTCAGGAAATTCAGGGCATACTTAGTGCAGTGGCTTTTGAGCCTGCTGTTGAGCTTTTTATTCCTTGAGACAGCCCATGAATGGAGTTAAATTCATGATTTCAAAAGCTGAAATTGCAGGTTGGAAATAGCAGTTACCTGGTGTGTTCTGCATCATGAGTTTCTGAAGAGAAGTGGCATACCTTGGGCCTTTTCCCTTTTGAAAGGCTCAGAGTTAGTAATAGCTGACCTGAGAGAGTGAGTAGCTTGGGTATATCAAATGTCTGCCTACTGCATGCACTTATGGAGTCAGTCAGTGATACAGCCTCAGCTGAAAGGCTCTGAAAAAAAGTAAATGTGACACTTGTGTTACCGATGGGGGGAAGGGGAACGTGACATGCTTTGCACAAGAACAGCTGAACCAGATTGCTGAGCTGAAAGGCTGCCAGGCTCCCCTTCTCTGCAGGCTGAAGGCTGGCTGAAGCAGAGCAAATGCTTTTGTAGCTGAGATATAGTTGAAATGTAGGTCAGGGTGCCCGTTTGCAGGAGAATCATGGATTCAGCTCTGTTTGTAATGCCTTCTTGGACTGCCTAGGACTGGGAAAGGCTCTTTGCATTGGAATCTTGCTGGTGTTTCAAAAACCACTTGGATACCTGCAGACATCTGCATGCATTGTTTGTAGAGTGTGGGTTTGCTCTTCTACTTCGAATTTCTAGCTCAAATTTTTTGTCAATTATGCATTGAATTGCATTAATTTGCTCAATTAGCTGCAGAGCTACAGGGCTATAACTTAAACACTGATGCATCACAACAGTACTGAGTTTAACTGAGCATACTGTCTTTGTGAGGCCCAAGAAGGATGGGTCCCTGCCAGCTGTCACTGCTCTTCAGGGTCTGAAGGGTTCTAAAGAAGTATCAGCCTGATCTTAATCCCATTCAGTTCAGGCTTCTCATGTCTGTAAGGAGTCGTTTGGGTTTGGTCACAGTTTCTGCTGGGCACAGCAGCCACTCACATGCACTTCACAAAGCCTTCCTGACACTGAACCTTTTGGCATTTTTGGAGACCCCTTTGTGCTCTGTAGAGTCGGCCAGAACAGAAACCTGGCAGATCTTCTGCTTTCTGCTGATGCTTTCATGGCAATGAAGTCTTGCTATTTAAGCACCTCTGTTTGTCTTGAGAAGAGCTGTTGCATTCAGATAGGTGGTGCTTGCTTTCATCATTTGAAAATGTTTCCTGAAGTACAGGCAAGGCAAATTCAAGGTTTTTGTTGTTTTGCAGTGCTTTAAAGGCACAATACGTAGATGGCTTTGGAAGGCAAGACTCTTGTGATGCCTAATGAGGCCAGAAATGCCAGTGTAATTAATACAAGCTAACTAAATAAGCAAAGGGAAAGGACTGTACATTGGTTAGAGATAGATGAGGCTGAGGTTTGAAAGATCTTAGGAGATTCCTGCTCTGCCACAAGATTCTTGTATGATGTGGCAGCTCCTTAATCTCCAAGTTCCTCCTCTGCTTTTAAAGAAAATAGAGGAAGATGGAGATAACACTTCCTTGCCTTGCTGGACTGTCCAGATAGTGAGATAGCAGAGGAGAGATTAAAGTTTCAGATAGTCAAAGCTCCTTCGGCAGCCAAGTGCCTGAGCTGGCGAATGAAAAACATAAAGCATGTTTTTTATGTTTGTGTGTTTGGTTGGCTTTTGTTCCCTCATAGTCACGTTGGAAACTGCCTTACCAAGCCCCTGTGGGAGATCCATTCCTCTAAGTATTTGAAGGTCAAGCATGTTAGCTCTTTTACTACACAGAGTACACACAGTGGAGTTGCATCTGACCCAGGCAGCGAGTCATTTTGCAGGACACACAGCTACTCATTTTACCACAAATACTAACTTCCCAAAAATGCTTGCTATGATTTAAGCAATACAGCTTCCGAGAAATGGGATAATACCCTTTGGTCTATAACAGCAGAGGGAAAACTGCTTTGAAATGGACCTACTGCTTTGAGGATGCGTCTCTCCCCTCACCAGCTGGGAGGAGCTGCAGATAAAGGCTGTCCTTGCTGTCCCTTCAGAGGACCTCACCCAGGGCTCCCTGCGCTGGGCCAGGAGCAGCTGGAGACACAGCTAAGCAAGGGCTGGGGTGTGGGATGGGGACACACAGTTAGCAGGTGTTTGTGTTGTAAGGGGTGGTGGTCACTCATGAAATGCACACCCGGTTTCAGTTTTGTACCAGCATGGCTGTGGTGGGATCTGGAGTTGGAACAGCGGTGCTGTCCCCTTCCTGCCTGACTTTCCAAACAGTCCAAAATTGCTGTGAACGCTCCTTAGGAAGGCGGCCTGTCATTTTGAAGCAAGTCTCTCCAGCTTCTGCAGGGACTGGCCTGGAATCTCTGGCTCGGGGCTGTCACTTGCTGCCTTTAATGCAGAGGAGGAACTGGTGCAGTGTGTGGGCTCGGTGCTGAGTTTGTTTTCCTTGCACAGAGAAGAAGTGTAGGGAGGTTTCAGGCCAGATGTTATCTCTTTCATCTCGGATGAGTCTCTGGCATAGCTCTACATGAGCTGCCTTCCCCTTGTAACCCCCACCTTGGTTTTCCCTTCAACAGCAAGAGCACACCGACATCCTGCGCAGCCTCCGCTTCACACTGGCCTTTGTCCACTATGTGATGGAGATTGCTGCCCTGAAAGGCAGCTCCAGCGAGATGAGCGGTTCGGTGGCATCCGAATACCAGCTGCAGGAGAGCGTGGTGGCCGACCAGATCAGCCTGCTTAGCCGGGAGTGGAGGTAAGGGCTGGGCAGAGGGCCTGGAGCTCCCATGTCGGCTGCTCCTCCCTGCCACCGCGTGTATCTTTGTGCCAGACATCCTTCGGACACGTACTGCCAACTTGGTGATCGGTTTGCATTGCAACATGCTTTCTTTGCAGCTATGCAGAGCAGCTCGTGCTGTACCTGAAAGTAGCAGAGCTTCTGTCCTCAGGCCTGCAGACAGCCATAGAGCAGATCAAGGCTGGCAAGCTGTGCCTCTCCTCCACTGTCAAGCAAGGTAAGGGGCTGCTGGGCACACAGTGCGATGAACTTGCCTGGAATGGAAGGATGAAAAGTGTATCACAAAGGCAGGGAGGAGGTTGAGATGTGAGCACCCAGCAGTGTGCGCTCAGGCTTATTGCTCGTTGTGCCCTCGCATAGCCAGGCCTTTCAGGGTATTTTCTGGGAGGAATCTTACTCTCTCAGCCTTTACTTCAGGTCTTCAACTCCTGCTCATGTCCCCATGAGAATCTTCAGTCCTGATTAGTGAGAAGGAAATGCATCTTATCTGATCCCTTGTACACCCCTATCTCAGGTGCTTATTTGTAGTTGACGTCAGTCCAACTTAATTATACAGTACGTGTCCCTGTAAGTGCTTACTTGGCGAATTGAGACACGTCTTGGCTATGATGATTTTTCAAATGAAGCAAAAACACAGGAAGCAAAACTCTGGTAGTACAGGAGTCACTCATTTGTTAGTCGTACGGCTTCATGTTTGCGTCTGGACAGGTTTAGCTACACTTCTTCCACATGTTCAAGCTGACATAACACAAATTAATTATTCCCTTTCCAGGGCAAATTGCAACTTGTAGGAAGAGTTATGCTATGAATCTAGTGTGTGGGAACTGGATAAGGCTGTCTTTTCTTATTTCTCTTCCCACAAAATACTGCTCCCTTGAGATTTAAAGGGCACCTTGAGGGCAAGAGAGTTCTCAAGGTACTTGTGTGCCTTCTTTCAGTTATGCGTGGAAAAAGCTGAAGTGCAACAAGATAATGCCCTGGAGCATCCTTGGGCAGTGAGTGCCAGGCAGGGTCCCTACCCATAGCCATCAGCTTCCTGGCAATTTGTGCACAGCCCAGAGCTCTGACTGAATTCCACAAATGAGGATGTTGCTTTACTTGCTTGTATTTTGTTGTTGTTGTGGGGAGTGTTCTATTTTTTCATTAAATGTTTGGTTTTTTACAAAGTCTTTCTTGGCTGCCCCTCAGCAGGGTGCTGAGGTTCCTTTACCTCCCCCTAGGAGCAAGTTGTGCAGCGTGGGGGTTTCAGACGTGTGTCACAGTTACTGCTCATCAGGTGGTGGGAGTTTGTAGCTGGTACATCGTGTAGCCACACAGCTAGCAAGTCTCGAGCTGGTGGCTTCGCATGCTGCTTTGGGTTGTTATTCAATCCCTTTAAATCATGCTTGACTCTTGGTTCTCTGTCACATAATCTTCCTGTCCTAGCTGCTGTGATGCAGGAAAGGAGGTGACCTTTTGCGGGCATCGGTGTCTTTCCATTCTGAGACAGCATTGTCCCAGGAGAGAGATTCCCTTGCTTAGTGCTGCTGAGCCACACTCAGCTCCAGCAGCTAGCACATGCGAGTCACGTACTTCTTCACAGCATGTCATCACCCATCAGGTAACAGAAGCTTTGCATCTGGCATGTCTGTTGCTTCTGGTGACGCGTGAGACATCTTGCACCATGCAAACTGCTCTGTATCCTGTGGCAACTGAAGGAAACAAAAACTGACCTGGCCTCAGGTGAACTGGGCATGTAGGTGTTGCAGTGTGCAGGCTTGTCATTGGTCAGGGCGACAAAGGAAAGGAAAAAGACCTTATGGGTGCAGCAGGTACTTTGCTGCCAGTTTTAAGTTTGGATACAGCATAACTTGGTTGCCTTGAAGTTACTTGTTTGGAGTCCTGTGCGTGGAGGTTGGGAGACACAGGGAGAACTGGAGCTGGTGCCCAATGCATTTCTTTCTTTTATTCTAGTTGTGAAGAAGCTCAATGAGCTATATAAATCCAGTGTTTCATCCTGCCACTGCCTCAACATGAGACTGCAGAGGTTCTTCCTGGACAAACAGAAACTCATGGATCAGATCAACAGCATCACTGCAGAGAAGCTCATCTTCAGCTATGCTGTGCAAATGGTAATAACTGTATAGAGCCAGGGAACAGGGCTAGCACAGAACAAGTGCCAGGTGTTAACAGTTCCTGCTGGTGGTGTTAGCAGGTGGTTTCGTTCATGATGCTGGGTGCAGCCACTGGAGGTTGGGTGAGAAAAGCTAAGGAACCGTGCTGGGAAAGCTGGATCTAGTGTGGGAATGACCTTTTGCATGGGGTTGTTGCCTACAGGTGCAGTCTGCAGCCCTGGATGAGATGTTCCACCACAGAGAGGACTGCGCACAGAGGTACCACAAGGCTCTGCTGCTGATGGAGGGGCTGCTGAACATCATCACTGAACAGGGGGACATAGAAAACATCAATAAATGTGAGTGCTCGGGGGCTTTTTTTTCCCACCAGGTCATGTCGTGTTGTTCTAGCTGCATGGATCGGAAATTTTAGTACCCAGCATCCATTTTTCCTTTGGCTACATCTTGATGGTCATAGCACAGATCTCTTGATTTGCTATAGCAGCCTGGCCTCGTGCTTTCCCAGTTTGAAGACTGTTAGAAATACAAGTCACTGAGCCAGATTTTGAGATCTGTCCTGCAGAGCAATTGCCGGGGCTTTGTTGGCGCTTTTGATGCATGAAAGAACATGCTGAAGGAAGTGGTTTGGCAGCATCAAAGGGCTGGGTTTGGTTTCCATCCGGAACCATCCATCTGATTGCACAGAGCACTTGGGAACGTGAAACTGCGGTGCCCGTCAGGCAGAGATGGTCAATCAGCACAGCTAGGGCTCCTTCCAGCTCTTCTTCTAAACAGAGCTGCTCATCTGTGTTCCCCAGGCCAAGCTAAGAAGGCAGCAGACAAGTATTTTTCTCTTCAGCAATTGATCGTGGTAGCTAAGCTTTTACCCCCTTGCAATCACTTGGCTTCCTTTTCCAGAGACAGATGGATCCCTCTGCTGCTCTGTCACCTCTTCTGCACCCTCCCTTTGTTAAGCAAATGTGTGCGGAGTGGAAAGGACTGACCTCACTTGCTCAGATTGAACTTTCCCTGCCCTTCTGGCCAGGGCTTAATCATCTTTGTTATCTCTCTCTATGGGAGGAAGGCAGAGGGGCTGGGAGACAGCTATTGTCCGTTAGAGCGGCTTGACTTGGCCTTAGCTCTGCTCTGTCACAGCTAAACCGGCTCATCGTGGCACTGCGGTGTTGGAACAGCTGAAGGGAAAGGACACAGCTGGCAAGCCATGCCTCTCTCCCTCTGCTGGCTAGTGAATGCATTTCTCGGGCCAGCATCCAAAGTGCTGCCAGGCTGCTCCAGTTGTCCTTGTGGACAGAGCTCTTGGGTAGTTAATGAGAGGAGAGATTTCTGGCTCGCAGGCAATCAGTCAGTTAATTATCACCAACTTTAACAGTCCACATGAGGCTCACTGAAGGAGAGCAAAAGGAGATTGGCAGGTGGTGTGTGGTACTGGAGGGCTGAGTGAATAGGGAATACTAAGTAGTTCCTATTGTACCATTTCTTAACAAACCTAAATCACATCTTTTGTCCAGAGATACAGTTAATGCATCTAATGAATTTCTTCTCCCAGTTGATATCCTGGTATTCCCTATTTTACCCAATGTTCCAGCTTCCTGATTGAGTTGTTCCCTGGTAGGCTGTAATATGTATGCATTTACTTTCAGATCTCAGGTACTTGATGATGTTTTTCTGAAAAGGAAAGTGATATGAACGTAGAAATAAAGCAAGTCCTCCTATTAGAGGTCTGAATTCCACCAAACACGTAGCTTTTGACAGAGCGTCAGGCACAGACAGTGAGAATCTGCAGTGACTGCTGGGCTGTGCCATGCCTTGTATGAACTGCTGGTGGTGGATGATAGTCCTTTGGAACAGTTTGATAACACTGTCAGAACTCACAGCTCACAGCTTTCCTTCTTGGCTCTCTATTCATCTCTTTGTTCTGTCCTTTCCCAGCATGTTTGTGGTTATGTCCTCACCTAGACTTAGGTCAGTACATGGTAATGGTTCTAGAAGGGCTGCTTAGTCTTGCTGAATTTCAGTTGTTTTTTTGATTTTCTTTTCCAAATCTCCTGCATGTTTTGTCATCTTTATATTGCCAGGAAAAAGAGAAGTTGATTTCTTGTGTTTTTGGTTTTTTCTTATCGTAGGTAAACTGTGCATCGAGCGCAGGCTGTCAGCTCTGCTGTCGGGGTTCTGCGCCTGATTTGAGCAGCGTTCTCCAGCACCTCATCCCAGCTGATCGCTTTGTTTCCAGTGCCTGCTGCTGTGGTGGGAAACCATTCTGGCAGTAGGACACCTGCAGGATGAACTGCTTGATGTTCTGTATTCTGGCATTTTGGGAAGTTGTTCCACAGACTTCGATTCTTTTGTGGGGCTGTGTGACTGTAGTAGCACGAATGCTTCCCTGTCCAAAGGCCTGGGCGAAGACGTAGCTGATGTGGAAAGGTTTCCCTCATTGGCAGCAGGGATGAAGGATAGCAGTCTGCTTCTTCCCAGCACTTTGAAGGATAAGACTGCCGCCTGTCCTCTTGCTTAAGAACAGGGTATTCCAGTGCTGTCTCCATTGCAGGCAATGGATGTGCCTAAACTGCTGGCTTCAGTTAATGTTGGAGGCTGTCGTTCAGAAATTAAGGCCAGTTTGTGTACTTTCCCCTACCCCAGCTGACAGCCAGGCACCTTCAAGCTTCCTGACAGCCCCAGGCTCCCCGCCTGTCTCCTTCGTCCCGTCTCATACTCGCTGAAGCCTTGGATGGCCGAGAGGAAGGAAGCTGCGCTTCGCCTGAGCGTGGCTGAAGTCGCTGCCGCCTTCTGCAGACGTACTGAGCGAGGCTGGGAGCGAGCTGTCCCTGGGGATGTTCGCATCTCCCGTGGCTGTCGCGTGGACTGCCTCTGTCTGCGGGTGGACAAACGGCACAGGGAAAGAGACTGCACAGAAAGCAGGTAGGTGACAGAAAACATAACCTTCCTGTCTTTCTCAGAAGCCAAACGAATCCGTTCCTCCCTTGTTCCCCGAGCTCACTGGGGTCAGCATTAAAGACTCCTGGCTGTCAGTTCAGCCCGTCAGTCCATATCTACCACGAGGGAGCAGTAGCGCTGTCCTGCTTTCAGCTGTTGGCTAGAGACCCTTCCCAGAGCCCTCACCCCGAACTGAAAACACTAGCTTTGTGAATCAAAGGAGCACTTTACACACTATGGGAACTTTCAGAAGTTGACTTTGCATCACACAACAACCCAGGAACATCACGACTGTTAGGAATGCTGTTCTTTTTATTCCTTTCCTTGTTTCCTGGTTGTTTTATTGCACTACGTGTGTGCATATATTAATATGTATTCCTGAGGTTGAATATATATTGATATATATGGTTTGTGTGTAACTGTACGTATTTAACTGTACTGTATTTGTGAGCGTGAGGCACTGCGGAGTCTGTGCTGTTCCTCCTCCATACCAGGCAAGGCTGACTCGCAGTCTGGCAGTACCAAGATGTTTCTGTTTGTTTGGGTTTTTATTTAAGTGTTCTTTTAAGGACAGTCAGTATGAAGCTCCGTGCTTTTTAAGAGCTCGAGAACAGCTGTAAGATCCTACACACAACTAGAAACGGATTCTTGTTTTTTAATTTTTATTTGCTGCTTCATTTTTTTATAAAGAAACCCGGGAGCGTTCGGTTCCGTGTTCAGCATTTCTTTTCAGGAGACTCTGTAGCCAAATGAGACTGCAGGTGCGAGTGGCTCGAGTTCTGGTTGAGGCTTCGGATGCTGTGAGCAGATGTGTGAGAGGATCGCCGGCTGCCTTCCGTCTGTCTGCGTGCGCATGTGTGTGTCTTAATTTATCAGTCATGGCAGTATTTGGGTAGCGCTGGGCAGAAAAGGATCTTTGAAAGCAACTCGAAACCTCAGGCTTTGTTTCAGGGGATTTCATAATACTTTGCACATGGTGGTTAAGTCCTCACTGCTTTTTGTTTTTCTCTCGATATTGGCACTTTCAGCATTGATACTTTACAAGGGTTTCAGGAGCAACTCGATTGGCTTGAGCTGGTGTCATCTCTGGCAACGTGGATATTTCTGATGGCGGAGTAGAAATGCCAAGGAGGAAATTAAAAAATATTTGTGATTCCCGCAACCAGGGAAGCTTAAGCATAGCTCACACAGTCAGTATTGGGCCTCTGCTGCATTGTGCGTTCGCAGCTTCCTTCCGCGGCCGCTTCTGCTCGTGCCTGGAGGAAGAAAAGACAAGGCAAAAAAAACAACCAAGAGACGACCCCCAGCCTGTGCCCAGAACCGCCAGGAGACACAGACCGCTTCCAGAGGGCTTGGGCCGGCTGTGCACAGGGCTGTGCTGCAGGCGGGCAGGCCGACACGCAGCGGGAAGGCTTTCAGCCAGGACTGCCCTGCCATGCACACGCCTGCTGCTGGCCTGAGCCCTCTGCAGTCCCACGCCTGCACTGATTGCTTCTGCCAAGGAACGCAGCCCGGTTCCGTGGCTGTGCCGCAGGTTTCACGGTCCGTGTACGTGGCAAGCTCAGCACTAACCTTCCAGCTGTACTTAATTACTTGAATGTATCAAAATTGTCCACATTCAGTGTACACAAATACATATTGCTCCAAAAAATCGTGGTTTACAGCCCTACAGCCGATATATATATGTATGTGTTTGTGTATATACATACGAGTATGTGTGCGTGTGCATATGTACGCACACAAACACAAACGTGTATATATGTTTTCTCTCAATACTTGAAACTTAGCCACTGTGCTTGAACTTAAAAAAATACATAAAAAAAAGAAAAACTAGGAAAAAAAGGAAAAAAAAAGAAAAAAGATGAGACAGGTGATTTATTTTGCCATCACTTCGGTGACTTTGTTTTTTATCTAAGTGCATGTAGCGTGAAACCAACTTTTTTTGGTGGAAAATATTTATTGCTTTGTAGACAAGGAGGAATGCAAAAAAAAAGCAAAGAGAAAACCCCCCAACACTGTTGAAGTTGCTCGCATAGTCCTTGCTGTTGTCATGGCTTCGTTACTGTTGCAGCGTTCGTGTGTAGTGTCTTAATAGATTTCAAGAAACCTCAGCCTAAAACACGTACCTTCAGGTTTGTGAGAGCGTATGACGATGTTCTTTATAAGGTAACGCCTGATACTTTGTCCACGTTTTTTATTTGTGTTTCGTGTGACTTTTTTTTTTTTGGCTTTAAATTGTACAACACCGATTTAAGAAATAAAATTGTTTTGAAGTTGTTAGCAGCCTGTTCTCAGTGCCTGTGTAACCCAGCAGCATGGCTCCGAGCGTGCCATGTCAGGTTTGCGTTCGGCTCAGCCTGCACAGCGGTGAGGGGTAGAAGCAGGCGGCCATGGAGCATCCATTGAGGTTACTGAGCATCCGTCCTGCTGAGCACACCTGTGTGCTGACACTGCTTGGATGGGTCTTTGTTTTTAATACATGCAGTGTCCTTCAGTGGGAAATCTGAACCCACAGCACTCCTCACGTGCAGCAGAGCAAAGGGAGAAAGTGCTGGCTGGGAAGACTGAACAACGGAACAGAATAGCTCTGAACCACGAGGCCCCAAAGGTTTAAAAGCCACAGTGCAAACAGCACGGCTTTCTGCATGTTCATTGTGACGTTCCGTTGCTGCTGATCCCAGGAGAAAACAATCCCAAGCAATTCTCAGTGCGTCTGCCTTTGTTCCCACGCGTTATATTTAGCAGCTGGAAGGACGTCAGCAGCGCCGCTCCCTGGGCAGCCAGCAGTCAGATACTGCCTGGTGACATCAAGGAAGCAGGACTGGGCGGGTGCGCTTTAAACCACGGCGATAACATCAAGCACTCCTCTTCTAGTCACCGACCCCTGTCCTTGTAACTCAACCTTTCTATAACCAATGCTCCTCGGACCCCAGCCCTGCTGGGCACGCAGTGTGGATTCCCACAGAACCCACTCACAGCGGCGGCTCTGGATGTGACTGAATTTCTCCCTGCTCGTCATCTGCCTGTGTGAAAACACACAGTTAAAAAAGGACCAAATGAAAACAGGACAATAACCTTTCCTTTGTAGGGAGCGTTTAGACCCCCTGTGAGAAATGTGCTCCCAACCCCACCTGGGAGCTCTGTGGGCTGCGTTCCAAGGTAGCACTGCTGGCAGCTCATCAGTTCCACATTGCTGCAGAACCTGAGGGAGAAAAGAGTGATTCAGAAAAGCTACGCCAGCCGTTCCTTACTGGGCTGCGGGGTCCTGGGGGCTGTCAGCCGGCTGATGGCATGGAGCTTGCTTCTCCTTTGGACTCCTTTAGCTACCTGGACTCCAGCTGTTGTGCTTAACTCAGTAAAACTCCGACATCCCCAGTGCTACTTAGCGGTGCCAGCGCTTGCCACGGCCCAAGGCCGGCTGCAGTGCAGGCGTGGGGTCAGGCAGGACTCGGGGCAGGGAGGCAGATCACAGAGCTCCATCTGCCTGGGAGCAGACGAAGCACGTCGCTTTGTGAGCGGCGATGTGTGAGCGGCGATGTGTGAGCGACGTGCGCGCCCTACAGGCCGGCACCTTCCTCCAGCTGGGACACCGCAGCTGGAAGCGGGTGGTACAGCCTCCCCTGCCCTGCGCCGACACCGTGCCCGTGTCGGGCATATCCGCCCCGCCTGGGGTCGCCGGCCTTTCCATTTCCCACCTGAACGAGCAAACGGCGCTTCCTTCTGCCAACCTCACAGCCGCACCGCGGGAGCAGCGCCTCTTCGCGCGACTCGGCTCGGCTCGGCTCGCTGCCACGGAGCACCGACCCGCCCGGCGCTGCAGGACCCACGCGCAGCCGCACCGGCGCACTGCCGCCCCGCTCAGCACGGCGCAGCCGCAGCGCCGCCCCCGCCCGGCCTCCGTAGCGCCGCACGCGCGGTGCTCCGTAAGTGGCGGCGGGGCCGGGCCGGGCCGATGCTGGCGCTGCGCTGGGGGCTGCGCGCCGCGAGCGGAAGGTTCCGACCGCGGAACGTGCGTGGGGGCTGGGGGAGATTGGGCCCGGGGGAGGCGGCCCTCCGCACCGCTTCTCCGCCCCCGCTCTGAGCCCGCGCCCTCTGCTCCGTCCGTGCAGGTGCTGCTCGCGATGGCGAAGAGGTCGAGCGGGACCGGCGAGGGACCGGAGGAGAACGGGCAGCAGGCCAAGAGGCTGAAGGGAACCGCGGGTGAAGGGGATGCGGAGGATCAGAATAAAAGGACGCCCAAAAGGAAGATTGTGTTGTTGATGGCGTACTCGGGGAAAGGCTACCACGGCATGCAGGTACGTGGCCGGGCCCGGCGGCTGCTGTGCGGGGCGTGCAGGGGAGGAGGAGGAGAGCGGGAGGACGAGGGGCCGCCCCTCGTGCAGTCGGGCGGGGCGCTGTGCTGGGCTGGCACCCAGTGCAGTGAATGTGGTTGGGACGGCAGCCGTTCCCCTGCGGGCACTGCAGTGATACATCATCGTTCTGCTTCGTGCACTAAGGTGGGTGAATTACCGGAAAACTGCAGTGTAGGAGTATTTCACAGGGGGATTAGGAATGCCCCATCTCTTGCAGCGACAGCAAAGGCTGAAGCAGGATGTACGTATTTTCTCAGTGTGCTTTGGTGGAGCTTTGCAGGAAGAAGTTGGCTTTGTAGGAACAACAGCAACTGTCAGCACCAGGAGGGAAGATGTTAAGAATTTCACAGTGACGTTCACTTAACAAAACGTTCTGGTGGTGTCTTTCAGAGCGGTTACTCCATAATTACCGTTTTATTCCTTATTCTTTCTCAGAGAAATCTGGGCTCTTCGCAGTTCAAGACAATTGAAGATGATTTGGTGTCTGCCCTCGTTCAGTCTGGCTGCATCCCGGAAAACCATGGTGAAGATATGAAGAAGATGTCGTTCCAGCGGTGTGCTCGGACAGACAAGGTACGTTGCACAGGGCTGCTCGCAGGACGGGAGCTGCCCCTCCAGTGCTGTTGGTGCTGGCTGGCAAAGCGTTGTTCAGCATGAGATCCAATAGCAAATACTATCTGCAGTGAATAGTATTTGAAGCTCCTCCCTTCGTCCCCTACTAAACTTGAGTACAAAGCAAGCGTTTAGAAGTTGTGGGGTATTGATTAGATGGTGTGTGTAAAGCTGGTGCTTTGTACTTAAGCTGTGTGTTCGCCTTTCCCTCCCATTCACCTGTTCCAGCTTCCCAGCCTGATGCTGCTCCTCTCTGCTGCTGCTGCTTGATGTGGAGCTCAGAAACTGACCTGCATCTCGCTTTATTTTTTAAACCACCACATCAAGGTGCTAAGCCTGAACTGGGGTTCCCGGCTGACCTTATGTACAAGTCATTGCTTTACTGCTGGTGCTTCACAGCAGTCAAATAGCGGGATGTGTCCTGAAGGGGAGTGCAGCATTCTGCTATGTGAGATTGCTGGGGTGCTTGATGGCTGTACTGCACCAGGTGGTCTTCCAGGAGCATTCCTGTTCAGGTTTCTGCCTTTGCCTCACTTCAGCCTGAAATGACCAGTGAGGAAAAAAAGGAATAAACTTGTTCTTCAGCTCTTTCAGTTCTGCACGTGCTAACCTGGAGCTTCCGAGGTGCATAACTGTCCGTGTTTTATGATTCTTGTAGGGTGTGTCTGCAGCTGGACAGATTGTGTCGCTAAAGGTCAGGCTAATAGATGACATCTTAGAAAAGATCAATAACCATCTTCCTTCTCATATCAGAATTCTGGGTAAGGATACTGGAACGGGCTGAGAAAATCTTGTCAAAGAGGAGCTTCTCCTGCACGAAGTCTCTCCCTTTTCGTTGTAATTTTACTCAATAGGGGTTTAGTTTTAACAAGAATCCGGGCGCTTACGCTGGTTTGAAATTGGTGTCCTGTAAAATAAACCACTGTATCTTTTGATTGCATTTTATTTTAAAAAGAGCACATCTGTTGATGTAAGTGAAGTCACAAGCAGTTTGTAGCTTACTGATTCAAAACCTTGATGTCGCTTTTAAAATAAGGGCTGAAGAGAGTCACTGGGGGATTCAACTCCAAGAACAAATGTGATGCCAGAACCTACGCCTACATGCTGCCCACGTTTGCCTTTGCCCATAAAGACCACGATGTGCAGGAAGAGGCTTATCGACTCAGCAAGGAGACCCTTGACAAAGTCAACAGCCTGCTTGCTTGCTATAAAGGAACACACAACTTCCACAACTTCACTTCTCAGAAGGGACCCAAGGACCCCAGCGCCAGGAGGTACATAATGGAGATGTACTGCGGGGAGCCCTTTGTGCGGGAAGACATAGAATTCGCAGTGATCAAAGTGAAAGGGCAGAGCTTCATGATGCACCAGATAAGGAAGATGATTGGACTGGTGATAGCTATTGTGAAAGGTTATGCTCCTGAGTCTATCATAGAGCGCAGCTGGGGAGAGGAGAAAGTGGATGTCCCCAAAGCTCCCGGGCTTGGTCTGGTCTTGGAAAGAGTACACTTTGAAAAATACAACAGGCGTTTTGGAAACGACGGGCTGCATGAGCCGCTGGAGTGGAAGGAGGAGGAGGAGAAGATTGCTGTTTTCAAAGAGCAGCATATCTATCCTACTATTATTAACACAGAAAGGGAGGAGAAGTCCATGATGAGCTGGCTGAACACCCTCTCCATTCATGACTTCAACTCTTCCGCTGCTGAGATGGAAGCTAACAACAAAAATTCAAAGGTAATGATTGAAGCCATTATTTTTTACAAAGGGAAGCTGTTAAGTTAAAAAGGCTTTACCTTTAAGAACATCTTTGTTTTCCACGCATATACTGTGGAAGATGGCAGTCATCTGGAGTACAGAATGCGTTCGGTTGTTTCACTGTTTGTGCTTTTGATGATGGTGGAGCAAATGATACGAAGTGTTACTTATGTGGGGTTTTGCATGGGGCAGCTGAGAAGGAGAAAGGGAGGAATGCTGTAAAACACAGGCTGGTTTGGCTGCGGTCATAAACCAGCAACAGAAGTTGTGGAAACAGCACCAGCTTTTGCTGTTGGGAAGCTGCTTGAGAGACTAGTTTTGGGGCTGCGATTTCCTGCTGGCTCTGTGCATTCTCTGGTTTTCAGGCTGATTCCCATTTTGTGTAGCGCTGTGTTCATGAGAAAAACTTTTTAACTGGGAGAGAATTAGGAGCTGCTTAAGTAAATCTGTTGTGCGCTCAGAATGGGTCATTAGAACAACTCCGGCTGAACTTTCGAAGCAAGCCCTGCTGCAGTGGGGGATTGGGCTTGATGACCTGAAAATAGCACACAGTTCTGGTTGTAATTAAAATCTGGTCAGTGGGATGGCAGTTCTTGAAGAGAGGTTGATGGGCTGGGCTGAAGTTTCCGTGTAGTACAACTCGGAAGAAAATAATGTCCTTTTTTTGCCTAATAGAATCATTAAAATTAGCTTTATGTAGATAACGGTCGTGCTCTGAAGAACATCAAGTTTAATTCTCTTGTCCATTTTTGAGTATGAGAAAGAGTTTCAATATATAAAGCATACAGCCATGTTGAAAAGCACTAGCAATATACCAGATATGTCTCATTAGCCTTTTTTTGGTGTTTATTTCAAATACCAGCATTTCATGCTAATTACCCACTTTTAAGTTTCCCACATACTACAGGTTGTATTCATGCAGTTACAAATAGAGAAAAGTTCTTCTCTTGGTGAGTGTAGTGCAGCGTACTGCATTTTCTTATATCCAAAGTGTCGTCTACCATCACAGAAGTTTGTTGCATTAGATGGATCTAAGCCATGAAGCTGGGACCTTGCCCCATTTCTCATCCTCATGGAGATGTTAAATTCAATGTCATATAAATGAAATACTGACAAACCATTTTCCGTTTTGCTTTCCAGAATGGTGATGTTGAAGGCAGTGATGGTTGTGATGATGATTCTGACTGAGTCAAAGCGTGGTTGGACCTGGTTCCCATACTGCTCACAGCTCACTTTGTCTACAGAAGAGTGGCCTTCCTACTCTGAGAATCCAGTAAAGCAGGGGATTACGTACTTACAGAACAAGAAGTAGATGCCCAAGGGAAAATGAGTGGGGCAAAAAAAGCAAACAGCAGGAGGAAGACTAAGAGAGGCTGTGCCATTGACTGATACACCCGACTGGTATACTTGAAAACAGTGTGATGAGAAAGCGGCTTTCTAAAGGGTTCTTGTAACGCAAGATGTCTTAATTGCTATTTGAATAATGTTTTTATTACACGTTTACCTGGAAATACTATTTTAAATCTGTGTAATCTCTGTGTGAAGATGAGACAAAACATTTTAATACACTTTTTTTGGATTATTTTTATGAAGTTATGACTCCATGAACATTTTTTTCCCCATTTTCTTCACCTTTCATTAGTCCAGTCTCTAAACATCATGTTAAGCTTTTATTTTTTGTGTCATTCATGGCTTTCATGTGAAATAATACACATGGGACAGAAATTCATTATCATGCTAACTGCTGCACATTTTTGCTATCGAATTAATCCTTATGTTTTCTCGAGGTTTGCGGGTCTAAAGGAAGTGATTCCTTGCTCAGTGAGAGATCTTAATTTTGTAAGGTGGCTTGAACCATGTACTTCAGGACAATGCCTTTTATTTGAAAGGTGTCACCCTCCCGTTGCTGACCTCATGCCTGGGCAGGCTCCAGAATGTAGATCCACAGCTACGTACGCAGCTGGGCATCCACTGCCTGAGGTGCTGTTTCACAGAGCTGTCGTTGAGATGTAAGGAATACATGCACATTAATTGGCAGGATTGCAGTTCAGAGTGTGCCACTGTGAAAGTTTCTGTGTTGCCTGGGGCGGGTTGCTAGATGTGTGTTGGTGCTGGTTTTAGTTTTTCTGCTTTAAATGGAAACTAGCTAGCCATCTGCTGGATTTGGGGTTGAATCAACTTGGCAAGTGTAAAAGGAATGGTGCTGACTTCCTCTGGGCTTAATCAAGCCTGCGTTTGATTTGTATGTGTGAATTCTTAATTTCTATCAAGCTGCTAAGAATAGAGGAGGATGTGCAGTGCTATGGGAAGCACGTGCCCGAGGACTGTCTTTCTTTGGGAATCAGTTCTTATTTTTTGTGTTTTGGGAATCTGTATACTCTGGAATTCCTCCTCTCCTTTCCCCAGCTGCGGTTTGAGTCCTGTTTCTTTTTGCCGAGAAGGTGGTGAAAGGAGAAGAAAAAAGCAAAAATAAACCAAAAAAAAAACCTAATAAGTAAAGGCAGCAGCTCTCCTGCCCTCCCTAATGGTAGGATCCTTTGGAAAGGGGTGTAACCAGGCTCTGAGCGTTGAGAGTTGAGTATGTGTGCTCAGCAAACCTCCCTGGCTGGGTTTGTGTGGCAGCTTGCTTTGTGCCATGAAAGCTCACGTGGGACAAATCCAGGGCTGTAAGGGCTGTGCTCTTGATTCAACCTTGGGACACAGACTGGATGTGCATGAGGAGGTGCATCAGAACTCACGGTCCATACTGAACATGGAGGTAGTTTTCAGAGCAGATGGCTCTGTGCTCCTTTATGCAGTGGTTACTGATGTTACAGTTCCCTGTGTGATTTGTTCCAGAGCTGTTCTTAGCAAAGGATTGCCTTGTTTCATATGGGTTTTTACTAGAGCTTTTTATATTTCTTGTGAAGGCCTTACTCTGTTTTATCATAGCGTGACTGAGTGTTCTGAGGAGGGACTGTGCCTGGGTTTTCTTTTACATCCTTTGCTAACTCATACAGTTGACACAGTCTGCATTAAACCTTTTATCCAAAGCTCTTTCTGTCTCTTTCAATCTGAGAAAAATACCTTTATTTACGTATAACAAAGGCACCAAAACTGACACAAGTCAAAATCATCAGGAATTTGTTTATTGTCTCTGGAGAAAATAAAGAACGGTTATTTCTTAACTCTTGCAGGTGTGCTTTTTTTATTTGCTGGTCTCGGTGTGCCTTCTGCAACATGGCCGTGATTTGAGGGAAAAGCGCCGTTCTTTCCCCTTACCTTCGCTCCTAGAGCCGGAAATCGGAGCGTCGCCGCTCTCCCTCCGTTGGCACTGAATCGCGCATGCGCCATGCTAGCGCGCCGCCCCCCCATTGGGACCATCAGGCGCGGAGTGCCGCCACGGGCGCTGCCGCCAGGGGGCGCTGCCGTCCCGCCTGGCGCTGCGCGGGCCGAGCCCGGCCGTGAGGTGCGAGGCGGGAAGCGCCCTGAGGCGGTTGAGGTGGTTCCACGCCTCGGGCCGTGGGAGGGTGGGTATAGAAGTTATAGTTTGTTTTGATGACAGTTTGGAGAGGAAAAAAAAAAAAGCTAAAGGCTGTAAAATAACACTGATATGCCTATTCCATGTTTTAACGATTTGTGGTAAAGCGTTCACTCTCAAATGTAAATTTTTTTTTTTAGCGTTGTAATTAAAGGTAATTGCTTTAGTGAGGTCTTCTGTAAGAATCGGATACCAATGAGTGCAAGCTTTCAAAGCCCTGAGGAGCACCCCGTCTGGCCACAAAGGCAGTCCCTCAGCCCCTCCGCCGCTCTCCCTAATGGGCGCTGTTGCACGGAGGTTCTCTTGTGTTTTGTACTGAGGCTGCGACTGACGGCATTTATTCCCCCAGCCTGAGGAGGAAGGAGTGAATAGTTTTACCAAGCACTGGTAATCTGCTTCAGATAGCTGTTGTATAGAACAGCTGGTCATAGATCTTCCTTTGCAGTGAAACTTTGTGTTCAGTTAAATTTAGAATGCCCTATAGCAGCTGTAGCTTTCCTGTGCCTTTAGAGATGCAGATGTGCCGTATAAATTTCTCTTCAAGGAAGAAAAGGAATGAGAAGGAATGAGGCAGATCCTCTTGGGAAACAGAATTTGTTTTTTTAATGGCATTCTAGAAGGAGATTTAATTAAACAGAATCAATTATTTTAACGTTTTATGCAACATATTTAGATTAAAGGGAGAAAGATCACAGTGGGAATTTGTGTTGCTTGTGCTTACTCACCAGAAGCTGCAGAATGCTTACATGGGTAATAACAATGCTGTGTGCTAAATACATACAAGTTTTTTAGGTAATGAATATGAGCTTTTGTGTGACCTTTTCAGGGAATTCTGTCCATCTGCCATTTGTCAGGGCATCTTGTGAAAGTTCTCAATGAACTTCTCAACAATCTCAACGTCTCCAAGGACTGCAGAATCATTCCTATTGTTTATTCATGTAACACTTCTTACAGCATCTCTTGGTTTTTTATTGTGCAGTAAAAAAATAAAAATGCCTCCTTGAAGGAAAATGAAATTCTGCAGTGAATAACAAAACAGAGGAAAGAAGGTTTGTGGTCTCTGAAATGTCTGCCCAGACTCCAAGAAGACCAAAATACAAATCACTCCATGATTATCTCTTGGAAGAAATGCAGGGTATGGCAACAGATTTTCTTCAAGAAAGAAGACGACATCTGCCAAGAGTGTAATGTGAATTATATGTTTCCTATTAGAAAAAAAAAAAGTGAGGGGTGTGAAGAATAGCGACATATTTCATTAGCTTTCTCTCTGCCCCCTCGGCAGTGAAACAATTCCTGGCACTTCCTTTAAACCTTGCTGTTGTGCCACCAGCACAGCCAGCCAGCTGGGCCTTTGTCAGTGATGGTGTCCAGTCTTGCAAGTACTTTTATGGCTCTACAAAGCAATGCCAAAATCATTACATGAGAACATCTGGACCTACAGAAGGAAAAATGAGTTTAAACTGAAATATGCATTGCATTAAGACTTTCAGTTTGCTGGTCTTTAAATTCCACACTGCTGTTAGTGGGCCAAGCCAGTGTTTAGTAGGCAGAGTCAGAACGGTATTTTAGATATTTTAGAACAAGTAGATGCTACTAAATACCTTCCCCTGTCAGTATCACTGCTGTAGGATGTATTTATTACAGTTTCCTTACACTTAAAAATATTCATTCTCCCATTGTTGTGTCAACAATGACCTGGGATGTATCACTTACCATTAAATCAAACACAAGGCAGTAAAGCTATTTATTTTACCTCTTATTTAAGTCACGGGATATGAATTATCTTCAGTCTTGACTCATTTTTGAGGCATTTATGACTATATTTGGTACCTACATCTTCAATACATACAGAAGAAGTACTCTCACTTGTCTTCAAACTCTCCATAGTTATAGCTTTGTAACCAACCATTCTCTAACATTTACCCCCAGATGTGTTTGTGAGGAAGCCGCAGGAGCCCAGCCCTGCCCTGCGGCGCCGCTCTGGCACCCGTTCCACCAGCACAGATGTTATTGTGGTGGCGGACATTAGATACCGCTCACAACTAGGCCCCGTGCCCCCTCCCCTCCCTGGCCGTACCACTCCATGCCTCGCTGCCGCCTGGCCGCCACCGCAACTCCCGCGAGCCCACATCGCGCATGCGCGAGCGTCGGCGCAGGCCCGGACCGCCCTCCGGCGGCGGCGCATGCGCAGGGAGCGGAGCGCGGCGCAGGAGGCGCGGTTTGTCTCCTGCCGGCGCTGGTAGCGGCTGCCGCTCCGGCCGCCCCCCGCCCCCGCTTCCTCTGAGGAGCGAATGGAAAGTCCGGCCCCGGTGCCCTAGGTAAGTGAGGCCCGCCGGGCTCGGGGGGCGGCCGGGCACCCTTCCTCCCTCGTCCCCTTCTCTTCCCCCCCTCCTCCGGTCCCGTAGGCCTAGGGCCCGAGGCCCGACGGCGGGGGCGGCCGCGGAGGAACGGGCCTTCCGCGCGGGGCGGGGCGGGGGGTGGCCGGGACGGGCCGCGGCCTGTGGGAGGACCCGCACCGAGCTCTGCCCGGGCCGCGGCCCCCGGCCCGCCTCGGTTCCGCACACAAAAGGCGCTCCCCGCTCCTGGCAGCGCGCTTCCTATCAGCGCGTAGTTAATTGGATGCTTTCGCTCGGCCGCGAGCGTGACCGAGGTACAATAATCAAAATAATAGGGCCTTGTTACTGGCGACAGGCGATATCGTTTAGATCTTAATTACTCGGTGTCGGAGTTACGAAAGAGTCGCGGTGCCTCTCGCGCTGTGCAGCCTTCCGGTGGAGGCGCCGCGAGGAGCGGGACGGCCCCGTGCAGGGTGCCGTGCAGGGTGCCGTGCTGCCGCGCGGGGCTGCGCCGTGGCCGGGCACGGGGAAGGCAGCGCGCAGCGGCTGTTTGCGCTGAGAGAGCAGCTCTCCTTTCCTCGGACTGCTGCACGAGTCCCAGTGCCGCGCCAGCTCTCGGTGCTGTCAGCGGAGTTTTGTTTTGGTCAGTGGCTGCAATTGAAAACCGAAGTGTTTTGAGGTTTCTGGATGCCTTGGCTAAATAAGAAGCGCTTTAAGTGAAATGCCGTTTGCGTTTGCTTTCGTCTCGTTAAGGGGTTGGTCTTCTGAAGGAAGGGAAGGCGGAGGAAGGTACTAGGTACACTGCTTTATCAAACTTCGAGTTTATTTGATGGGGAGATTTTTCACGGCACGTTTTTTCTTCAAGAGCACCAACAGTAGTCACACAATGTATGTCTGCGTTTGACGTGTTTCTAGTTAGCATTGACTGAACCTACTTTATGTTCTAAGTGTATTGCATTCTGAAGAAGATAGTACTAAATGTTGTGAACAATGACGTGTTAGGAATAACAAACATAGAAGAGCAGGTCCTTGGGATAACGGAGACCATTCGTTCTTGAAGCTACAAAGAAAGTGAGAGAATATATACTTTCTATTATTTAAAGTCAGTTTAGCTAGCCTGGAGGAATGTATAATTTACAAACTATTCAAGAGTACTTTGTTAGTTAGAGAAACGTATGAGAGATTGAAGTGAGTTTGTGGCAGTGAAGATTTCACATGATCTGAATGAAGATGTATAACTGCAAGGACAGGGTACTGAATTCTTACAAAAAATATGTTCTTTCATGTAGTTACTGAAGAGTTTCAGTTACAAACGATATTTGCCTTACCTGAATTTCTGTTTCTGTGTGTTTCTTCAGCATATTCTGTAAAAACAAAACCAAAACACCGTATACTATTGAGAATGCACCATGGTAATGGTCCTCAGAATGCCCAGCGCCAGCTCCAGAGGTCCAGGTCCTTCACGGGCAGTGAGGGAGAAGAGCAACAAGCAAATCTACCCCAGTCCCCTGCAGCTTCTTTCGCACCTTCTGCAAGTCCATCTGCACCCCAGTCCCCCAGTTACCAAATTCAGCAGTTTATAATGAGTAGAAGCCCCGTGGCTGGTCAGAATGTGAACATCACGCTGCAGAACGTTGGACCGGTGGCTTCGGGAAACCAGCAGATCACACTGACACCACTGCCGATCCCAAACCCGACATCGCCCAGTTTTCAGTTCAGCCCTCAGCAGAGGCGGTTTGAGCATGGATCCCCATCGTACATTCAAGTCACGTCGCCGCTGCCCCAGCAGGTTCAGTCTCAGAGCCCCACACAGCCCAGCCCTGTGCCGGTGCAGACGTTACCGAACGTTCGGGCAGGGACTCCAGGCCCCGGCTTGGGTATGTGCAGCCAGAGCCCTACTAGAGGATTTGTGGATGCCAGCGTGCTTGTGAGGCAAATCAGCTTGAGTCCTTCGAATGGTGGGCACTTTGTGTATCAAGAAGGGCCGGGAATTGCACAGATTGCTCAAGGAGCTGCAGCACAGGTGCAGCTTCCATCTTCTGGGACACCTGCTACGGTAAGGGAGCGCCGGCTTTCACAGCCTCATTCGCAGTCTGGTGGCACCATTCACCATCTTGGTCCTCAAAGTCCTGTAGCTAGCGGGGCAAACATGCAATCCTTGACTAGCCCGGGCCATATTACAACAACGAGCTTGCCACCCCAAATCAGCAATATTATCCAAGGGCAACTTATGCAACAGCAGCAGCAAGTGCTTCAAGGACAGCAGCTGAGCAGACCCATTGGCTACGACAGGGCTTCTGGGGGATTAATAGCTGGAGTTGGAGGCCCTGGCGCCTTTGGAATGACATCGCCGCCGCCTCCCACGAGTCCTTCACGGGCCACGGTGCCGCAGGGGCTGTCAAGTCTTCCTCTTACGCCTACGGTTAATACGGCAGTGAAAAAGCAACCCAAAAAACTGGAGGAGATACCTCCTGCCAACCAAGAGACTGCCCAAATGAGAAAGCAGTGTTTGGATCACCACCACAAGCAAATGGAAATCCTTAAGGAAACTTTTAAGGAATGTTTGATTGAACTGTTCTTCCTGCAACATCTTCAAGGGAACATGATGGACTTTTTAGCTTTTAAGAAGAAACATTGTGTTCCCCTGCAAGCATACCTGAGGCAAAATGACTTGGATCTAGAGGAAGAAGAAGAGGAAGAACAATCTGAGGTCATCAATGATGAGGTAAGAGTCTGTTAATATTTTGGATTAAAATAGCGTGTGAAGTTGGGGCACCTGAATTGCAAAGCATTAGCTAGTGTGATGGTACCTGAAAACTCATGTTTACTGGTGAAGTACGGCCGTTTTTTAAGATGGCTGGTTTGAGAGAACGCCGTTCTGCTTGGTGGTGCGATTGCACTAGTTGGTTTGAGCATGCCATCAGCTGCAAAAGCAAAACGAACAGAGAGCTGAAAGCAACTTCCACTGTCCTAGTTAGTACGTAAGCCAGCACACAAATATAGGTGGCTTCTCTACGGAAGCTGTTCTGAGCTTTCAGAATGAACGCATCGTAGATTAAATTTCACATTCTAGACTTACATAAACCAAAAAAGAGTAAGCAAAAAGTCTCTTAAGAGGTTAACCTTTATTTGGTTCTTGTGACTTCTAAGTATAGACGTTCCTGAGGCTTAGTGTTGCTGTGGCCAGCAAGAAACCCTGAAGTAATCTAATTATAATGTGTATGGGTCCATAGTAACGAATTAATTCATTTAGGCTGTCTTAGAGCTTTGTGCGTGCATTGCAGTCTGAATGATAAAAACCAATTTGTACTTGGACATTAAGTTAACTTGATGCAAAGATTTAAAGTGACTGAAGAATTTGGAGGCACCGTTTACTCCTGGCAAATGACTTGCAGTAAGCTTGCTGCTAAGAGTTGCCCTCTTTGCAGTACAACTTTTCCTGCATGTTTGCACCTACTTGTGTAGATCCTGCAGCACAGCACGCCTTTGGGTGCTGGAGCAATGCCTGTCTGGCCAATTACATGGCAAGTGGCTGCAACAGTGTTGCTGTAACTGATGGCACTGTGCAAATTAATACCTTCTAAAATCTGCAGCAGTAAATAATGGGCATAGATATGTCGGTTTGCAAAAAGATGAACCCAAACCAGTTGTGTAAGGAAATTCATATTGCTTTGAGATATCTGTTAGAAATCAGGGAACGTTGGTGCTTTTATGTGTGATTGCAGCTGGAATTTGTGCAGAATTTTAATGTTATAATAGAGACAGTTTAATTTGTTCATTGCTTTGCAGTTAAGTTTCTTAACTAGGAAGCCATTTCTTTCTATATTCAATAAGCTCAAAGCTACTGACAGTGGAATCCAGTGAGTTTTCACTTGGTTTGCATTTTGTCCAGTTGTTTGGGTGTTCTTGTTCTTGCTTTTAACTACAGCGGGTGAGTTTTGAAAGAACTTGGGTGGGTGTGAGTTGTGCAGGGTCATTGGCATCAGTGGCACTGCTACAGTTCACATCAGTTGAGGCTTCACCCCTCAGTCTGTGCTGTTCAGACCCTCTCGTTTGTGACGGCCGTGTGTCAGTTTAATGCTGCAGAATTCTGCAGTCTGCAATGGCAGAAGTCAGCGTGTTTTCAAACGGCGAATCCTTTTGAGAGATTAAGACTTCTTTTGAGTATGTTCTTTGTATTTTTTTTGTCTCCTCTTTTATTTCCCCCTCCCCTTCTTTATCACTTCCTGCTCAAGCAACGCTCTTCATCCCTTGCCTGGAAGGGCGATCGCTGGCGGCTCCAGGCGGAGCGAATGGTGGCTGTGCTCATCGCTTGAATAAATGTTGGAGCTCTCTTCAGTTCAAACTGTCTGTCGTGCTGATTTGTTGTCTGTTAGGAGCAGCAGTCATTAAATTTAAACCACGCTTTTATGTAAACTGGATTTACGGAAGGTTTCCAGCGGTGGGAAGCTGCTGTAGGTAGTCGAGGCCGGCTCTGCTGTTAGCAGCGAGGCAGAGCTCTTCCCAGGCCGCGCTGCTGGCTGCCCGGCTGTCAGCCCCTCTTCAGTGAGGGGCCGTCCGCAGCGCCGGCGCGTTGGGCAGTTGATCAGAACCAACAACAAACAACAAAGCAACAAAGAAGAAAAAAACTTTTAAAAAGAAAATGATTCTCCCTTCTTTTTTTTTCCCAAAATATTTCTCTCAGGTAAAGGTTGTGACAGGAAAGGATGGGCAGACTGGTACTCCTGTCGCTATAGCAACCCAGCTTCCTCCAAATGTTTCTGCTGCTTTTTCATCCCAGCAGCAACCATTTCAGGTACTTTTCAATGGTTCTAAAATGTAGTTTCATCCCAGATTTTTTTTCTTCATTCAGATTTGATATTTCTTAGATGAATTAGAGTTTTCCCTAGAGCCCATCCCTTATCATCTAAACAAAACCAAAAACACTTTGCAATCTTCAAATGCATCAATATTAATGAAGCTCTGAGGAAGTTACATCTTTGTCTCCAGGTTGCTGGCTTATTTCATTAACTTTTAGCTTGAATGTTTTCGCTTTGGTTTGTTTGTCTTTTGTTTCCCTAATGCATTTGTTTCATTTGTGCATTCTGCATAGTGATAATATGGGTTCTTTTGTCTGTGGCATTGTAATTGTGGATTTCTTCTAAACTTTCTTTCTTTCTTTTTTTTTTTTTCTTTGTGTGTTAAAGGTTCTGAGTATGACTAGAGAAGGTTTTGGTGATTCCTCTGTGCAATGTTTCAAATAATGCTGATAACCCTCTAACAGTATTTTTTGAATAACTGACTCCTTTCCGTTAGCTCTGACATAGATGTTGGAAAGAAGAAACTGAAGTGCTTAACTTCATGTTGAGGTCTTTTTTCTTTTCACACGAAAGAACTCTGAACAAAGCAGAGGAATAAATCTAATAGGATTTTGTTTTGTTTGGTGGATCAGTGATGGTAGAAACTTCACAGTGGAGCTGCTGTGTGCTTATGCAGCTGCCCTCAGCTCTGCGTTACCCAGACTGAGAAGTCCCATAGCCGTACCCTGGTTCCCCTGCAACCACAGTTTTTACCTGTTAGAGGAATTGCCCACACTTAAAGATGCCCCACAGTGAGTTACTTTCCTGTGCCTCGCAAGCTGTATGGACTGCGCTGCCTTCCTCCTGGATTTGGAACGGGGGGAGTTCAATGCAGTGTAGGGTGGATTGTGTACTCGTGTGTAACAAGCAGACTGTTCTCAGTGTGATTTCAGCAGGGAGTTGCACAGTGACAGCTCACACTGACAGCTTGCTGTTATGGTCCATGCTGACACTTTTATGAAGTCTCCTTAGGTGCACAGGCTTCATCTAAGCTGCTCAAAGTATGTCACGCTGTACCAGGTTACTGATGGCAGTGGTTAGGTTTACCTTTGGGCCACACCAACAAAGAAGTACTTCTAGAAGCATTAGAGCATTCCAGAGGTGTTCTGGGGTATGTGCTGACATTGTATAAAACTGAGTGGATGTGATAATACCCTTCAGCCCCAACTGTTAGCAGCAAGTATCAGCTCTTCCCATCGGGCTTTGTCTTTGTAACTGTTTACATAGTAATAATCTATCCTGATCAGCATCATTCAAATTGGGTGTGTAAGTGCAGCACTTGGAATGATTACTGTGAGTGTGCTGCATAATCATGACCTCTGGAGAACTACGTTATTGTAATTAAACTTAGGACAGTTTTAGTCTAACCTAAGCGGTGTGTGACTGCAATTTGTAAAGGCGTCGTTCTTTGCTCTTTGAAGTGCCTGGCCTGAGTTAGGCGGTGATGATGCAGACAGCTGGAGGCACACGATTCAGAAAATGCCAGTGAAAAATGCTGA
Organism: Pavo muticus; assembly: GCA_016647715.1. NCBI lineage: Eukaryota > Metazoa > Chordata > Aves > Galliformes > Phasianidae > Pavo > Pavo muticus. The sequence goes on along the minus strand of JACDJE010000004.1, from coordinate 1,430,831 downwards.
AGTAGACGAGCATCCTGAAAATGTCAGAGTATGGTCATCCAGAGTAAGAGTGCAGATAAGACAAAGCAGCTTTTGGAGCAGTTTGCAGAACGCATCTCTTCCAATTGGTGCTTCAGAAAGCGCTGATTTCCAACAGCACATAAACAGGATTTGTTAATTAATTCAGGAGCACTGAACAAAATACATTCCTGTGACTTATTTTGAATAATTCTCTAAATGTTTATGCATCTTATGTTCTGCCAGACGTTGGCCATTGAACTTGAAATGTTCTGCGTGTTTGCCTTGTGATGAAACAAACCCTTGAAAACTTGGTCCATACTGAGTGTGATACGGCAGTGAGCTGTGAGCGCTGGGTGTGGGTGTGAGTCAGGAGGCTTTAAAACCAAAATTCACATCTGAGAGTGTGGCAGTATCACCAGAGCAGCCACGAATGTCCTCACAGCAGCAAAGAGATTGAACGTTATTAATTCCTAGTTATTGATAGAGTGCTGGGAGATGTACAGACCTCAGAAAGCACTGTTTGAAACCCAGCCGCTCTGGGTGGCCCTGGTCTGGTTGTTGGTACTGTTCAGTGAAGCAGTGGGGATAAAGGGTGGTGGCTGCTACAGTTAATTTCAATATAGACTGGTGTTTATTTCTGTAGGCTTAACTTACATTGGCAGAATTTCTATTTAAAAATTAGAGAAAAAAAGACCTGTGAGTAATCTAGAAGATTCTCCTGGGAAATTTCTGTCTTTGCTACGTTGTCGTAATATTTCTTCACAATGGTTACTGCAGATGGATGTGGTAGAGGCTCTCACTGCAGATTGCGTGTAGAGAGCTGGAGGAGGCTTAGATGAGCTCATTTTCAGGGCATAGAGGTTACAGTACAGAAAGGCTGCTTTTTTATTTTCCCAGAATCTGTGAAACCCTTTCTTTGGATAGCCCTTATTTTTCTCGTGGTAAGTTTCACAGAAGAATACTGGACGTAGCATGGCAGAAATTGAGGAGAATTAAAAATAAGGTTCAGAAAGATGCTGAACAGAGCTGGACTCCTACAAACACTGGTGGCATTAATAACTTGCCAGTGGAGCTGAGAGCCCAAGGAGCATGGAAATCATCCTGTAGACCCAAGTTTGTTTTGGTCAACCCTGCATGTGAGTCTGCTGTTTGGGTCTGACACTGAACGGATTTTCCAGGATATGTTATCTGCCATCTTTGTCAATATTAACTGTAGTAATATTGAAGTTTTCATGCACTGCATGATCTTGCTGAAGCTAAGCTCCAACTTGCTGAGTCAAAGCCCCGTGATTTGTTTTCCATCTCGACCCCAGCAGTGCTTCTCAATTCGGACTGCTGCTAATCCATAGCTGTGTGATATTTATGCTCTGACAAAACGTCTGGCATTTTCTGACATGCTCTGAGGTGACATTAGAGTTATAGCAATATTGTGTTTCTCTTCATAGCATTACTTGACGAGTGCCATTTTGCCAACAAATACAAGTCTAGTGGCTGGAAAACTGGAATCGAAATTGGCAGATTGGCTGAGATTCTTTTATTCCATCTTTTATTCTTAGCCATTATTCCTGAAATACTTCAAGTCTAAAGCTTGCGGAGCTCTATCCTGACAGTGACAGTGGTGGAGACCCATGTAAGCTTAAAACTATCTCCTGGATGAGAATTAATTAGTTTATGATGTTTTGCAGTGAAAAGGATTAGCTTTCACAAATGCATTGACTCTCTTATTTTTGTATTGTCTTAATTATGACAGTTTCTGCGTAAATTCTTTTTCCTCATCTGCTTTCCCTTCTAATTAATCCTATAATGAAGACACAGTCTTTAATTTCTCTTGTCAACCTTTTATTGCAGCTCTAAAGCTATATGAATATGTTGTTCTAATTTCATTGCAGCCTTGTGCAGATGATAAAGAAGGGGTGATACATTAATGAAAACGTTCATTTATTGAAAATGGAACTAAATTGTACTGTGTGTGACCACCTTCTTCTGTTCAGTTGCAATTTTGAAGTTCCAACTGGTCAAAGACTATCAGTGCAACATGGGCATCTGAAACTGTCTGGCAGATACTGAACCAGCCTTGCTTTCTTCATTGTACCACTGTTCTGAAGGCTTTGTTCTGCGATGGTCTCTTTAGCTCCATTTGTAAATTAACATCTTGGTGCCAGACTATCTACAGATTGAACTTTTGTGATTTGTTTTCTTTTTCTCCAATAGCAAACGCATACAGGGACTCCAGTAACAGGGGCTGTGAACACCATAGAAATGGAGGCTTTTAAGAGGCAGCAGACGCTGGCACCGGCAGGTACGTTTCTCAGGAAGAAGTTCACTTTATTTTCCTTATTACTTCTTTTTCCACACAGTTAACGGAGCCCACTGGTCAGTGGTTCTTGAAACACAATTTTTCCCAGGTCCTTAGGACTATTTGTTGTGAATGGTGCTGCGTTCAGAGCGCGCTCTGCTCACAACACATAGGACTGGATCTGGCAAGCATGGAGGTGCTGTTAGGTTGCTTGTTCTGGCTAAGAAGATTGGAGACGGCCAACTGGAAGTTAAAGGGACCCTGCCCTTGGAGCATCTTCTTCATAAATGCTACACATGTCTAGTAGTCATAGCTTTCTGAGCTAGTGTTGGAATCATGTGTAGTAGATTGCTTTGTGAAACGACCCATTCCATTGTACCATGCCATAAATGGAATTTGAATATCACAGATTCGTCTAAGAGACCACGAATTGAAGTGGGCCGTCATGGGATGGTTTTTCAGCATCCGGGTGTGGCTTCAGGAGTTCCGCTTCAACAGCTAATGCCAACGGCACAAGGTACTGTGTCACCACATGCCAATTGCACATTAATTTAACGAGGAGACGTTAGTGATGGGACTAGAAACTTGGGCTCCCGGCCTTCCAAGATCCTGGCCCCACCACCTACCTCTCCTTGTAAATTAATACTTGGTATGCAATGCCTGGTTCGTTTACGGAGCTGAGTGACGGGCTCCAGAAGTGCATGTGGGCATGGAAATACGTCACAGATGCTGATGCAAAACATTTAATTTGAGAATTCTGGACCTGAGCCAATGGTTTGTGAAAAGGAAAACCTCCTCTAATTTGCAACTTTCAAGAAGAAATTTTATTCGTTATTTGTGCCAAACTTCAGACTAAGCAATAGAGTTTTATTTAGATTTAACACAGTTATTTTAGGTTAAATTTCCATTTGCTCACCAGTCCTTTTTTCTTTTTTCTTTAAGTAGAGGACATTCAGGAGACATCTAATAATTTTTTTTGTAGTTACCGTGCTCTAAATTTTAGTTGCGGTCCTGTGCATGAGATGTTTCATTGTTTATTGTAACAGTGATTTATTTTGTGATTGTGATGTGGTATTTTCAAGTGATGATGTCTTGTGGCAAAGTAAGTAACAAATTAGTCTATTTGCAGTTGGTTTCCTCTTTATATGAGTAAAGAGCACTGGACCCTCTAATTCAATCTGGGTTGTGTTTCCTTTTGCTTTGTAGGTGGAATGCCTCCCACTCCTCAAACCGTGCAGCTGACTGGACAGAAACAGAGCCAACAGCAGTACGACCCTTCCAAAGGCCCTCCTGTGCAGAACGCAGCAAGTCTGCATACGCCGCCGCCGCAGCTGCCAGGGAGGCTGCAACCTGTGAATGTCCCCATGACGTCTCTTCCAGCTGCACTGCAGATTACGCAGCAGCAGCCACAGATAGTGGAATCTCCGACTCAGCCCCAGATTCAGGTGAAGATCCAGCCCCAGAGCGTACCCCTGACTTCCGCTCCACTTCCAGCTCCGCTTCAGCAGCAGGTGCCACCAGCAATCCATGTACAAGGACAGACACCAAACCAAGCGTCGCAGCCTCAAGCTACGATACAGCAACAGGTATGTGAACGTCGTTGAGGTGAGAATAAATCTGTATTTGTGCTCAGTGCCAAGTAAGAGCATTGTCTTCTTGAAAACACGTGCAAAGTACTAGTATTTTAAAATTAATGCATCTAGGGGTAACCTGCAAACAAGAAGTCTTTCCTTATACAAATGCAGGTGTGATACAGAGTTAAAGTCTTCATTACATTTTGCTGAAATGCAGACTAAGACAGTGATGAGTACCAAACTCATCACTGACAGATGCGTTTCTTGGGCAGGCTGTGACTCTGACACGACCATCTGCAGATCCTGTTCAGACTTCTCAGCGTCTCACAGCAAATATACTACCGCCTACCTCAGCCGTTGCGCCAGCAGCTATCTCAGGCACAGCACCGCCTTCTACGTACCCAGTGCAAACAAACAGGACCTCTCCTGCAACTAACAAGTCCCTATCTCCTATTGCATCAAAACCCCCAGGCTTGGCAGTGGCAGCAGCACCTAAAACACAAAGTCCAGCTCAGAATGCGGCAGTATTGCCACAGGACAATTCTCAAGACAAGCTTGCTGAGCAAGTCAAGCTGGTAAGTATTTTTTTTCCCCGAAAACCTGTGAACAGTTAACACACACATAACAGTTAATACAGGCAGTGCGCTCTAGATTTGACGGCATCACAGAGAACTTGGTTGGTTTTCTTTTCTGTTTTCATTTTTCATCACAAAATCAAGTTGTATTAATAATGAAGATATATTTATCTTCTGTGTTTCGCTGTGGATAAATATAGCTGCAGTTTCAATTTATTAAAAATGGGTGATTCAATTGCAGCTTACTTTTCTCATAAATTGTTTATTGTGCTTCCTGGCAAGCCTTTTTATCCTGCTATTTAACAAAGTACCTCTTCTAATAAAGGTTAAAGTACTTTTTTTGCCTAGGCTGAATTTAGTTTAATATTGTTTCCTTTAATGCAGTGTTCAGACTTGAGTTTTGTATCATGCTGTTACGCTTCTTTTTTTTGCTGTCAATGCATATTGATTGAGCGTGAGCAGTTATTTTTGTATTTGGCTGTTTTAAGTGTGTTCTGCAGCTCCTTTTAACTATACGTGCTTCTTTTTAAGGAAAATCAAATCCATCAGCGAATAGCAGAACTAAGGAAGGAAGGCTTATGGTCCCTGAGACGATTGCCTAAACTCCAAGAGGCTCCAAGACCCAAATCTCACTGGGATTATTTGCTGGAAGAAATGCAATGGATGGCGACGGATTTTGCCCAAGAGAGAAAGTGGAAGATGGCAACTGCTAAGAAGGTACTTGAGAAGCGTACGGCTTTGAGTCAGAGCAGTTGCTCTTGGTACCATTCAGCTTTATTGCAAAGCTGTTTAAATGTGGTCATTGTTTCTCTCTTTTCCTCTATAGCTATAAGTGATGGGAATATAAAGCACTGATTTTCACTTAAATGAGAAGCCATCTTGTCAGCTTTGTATATTCTGACGTTTGATGTGGACTTGATAATTGTGTTGGCTACAAATGCATGTAATAGTTTTGGGTTTTGTGGGCTTTGTTTCTCTGTAGGTGACTTACTGAGGGGACTCAGTAAATATGGTGACCTTGTCATATGTAAACGTTATGGCTGTTGTGCCTATTTCAAGTACCAGTTATTCCCTCTCAATGAAGAGAAACGTGGCCTTTTGTAAATAACTTCCATTGGGTGTGCTTGTCCTTTTAATTCTCTCTTCACAAGAAAAAACTGTGGGAGAAAATGTGGAGCGCTGGGGCAGCAGTTACAGAACTGTTTCTGTAGGGGAGGAGGGTAATAGCATGTATAATTCATTTAGCAATAGGATGAAAATTGGAGTGATGAAATATGTAAAATCTGCTTACTTAAAACAAGCATGCAGTTTTTGACAAAGAAACACACAGGGCAGATATGAAATGACCCTTCCCTTGGCAATGTGCTTCAGAGTTCTGAAAGTCAGCTTGTTAGGGACCTCCATTTGGATCAGCATTTAGCAGCCACTGACGTGTCATTCATGTTTGTACTTTTTGAACTCTTTTTACCTTTGGTCTCTTGTCACTTTCTGGTGTGATTTCTATGACTTCTGATGTGTCTAATTCCTGTATTGAGTAAGATGAGTGAATTTGGAATTCCTTCCTGTATTTTTCTTTTTCCTTCACTTTAATGCCTGTTGTTTTACCGACATGGTAAGAATTAGTAATGATGGAGCTAAGTGCTAACATGTTTTAAAACTACTGTCAACATCTGCCTGCTACTGACTAACATAAACTTAAGAAATACAATGATGTGTATTCTGAAATAAGCTAATTCAGTATTCATGGCATTGCAGATGGTGAGGACTGTGGCCCGTTATCATGAGGAGAAGAAACTTAATGAAGAGCGAGCTAAAAGGGAAGAACAGAACAAACTAAGGCGAATTGCTGCATCAATTGCCAGAGAAATAGAATACTTCTGGTCTAACATTGAGCAGGTAAAATATCCACTTACTGGTCTGTCAGTGGGTTACACTATTTTGTTGTTTTTTCAGTCTTCAGTAAGTTATTTATAAAAGTGAAGCATTTTATTAGACTTTATTTGCCTTTTAGGTTGTTGAGATAAAACTGCAAATTGAATTTCAAGAGAAAAGGAAAAAAGCTTTGAATTTAAAGAAAATTTCCAGAAAAGGTAATTGTGTTTCTTTTTGGAAGTCATTCAGTATAAATTCTGTTGCTGTCTCATAATTTCATTCAGTGGGTTTTCGTCTTGCTGGTAATAGAATTGTGCAGTGCTAATAGATCACGTTTGGATCTGAGCTGTATGTTATGGTAATTTTTTCTACTTGATTTTGTTAGTACCAACTCTGTTTTCTGTTGAATACTTGTAGAAGTTAATGTAAGAAGTGTGAGTTGGCTAAATGACTAATAGAGTCATAGAGCAGTTTGGGTTGGAAAGGATCTTAAAGCTCATCTAGTTCCAACCTCTCTGCCACAGGCAGTAACACCTCCCATTAGAGCAGGTTGCCCAAAGCCCCATCCAACCTGGCCTTGGACCCTTTAAGGGATGGGGCATCCACAGCTTCTCTCAGCAGCTTGTTCCACTGCCTTACCACTCTCATGGCAAAGAATTCCTTCCTGCTGTCTAATCCAACTCTTCGTTCTTTAGTTTAAAACCATTACTCGCTTACATCAAGAGTGATAATTTTTCAGGTAAGGATGCAAAACCTTCAGAAGACCTTTTATTGGAAAAAGAAAGTGAAATGGTAAGTCCTTCTGTCTCTTTAAAAATAAGGACTTTAAACGTGACTGTCTTGTATGACAGCCCATTTTGATAAATGTGAAGCGTCTTCCCTGAGTATACAGTGCTGACAAGCAGATTTCTGTGAAGTTACTGTCATTTGAAAATACTGGACTGTGGCTGATATGTGTCTGTTGAAGGAAGTATTCGTATTTGTTCAGTGGCTTTGAATCAGTCATTTTAAGATTTCAAGACAAAAAAAATACATTTGAGTGCCAGGCTTTGTTTTGGGCAGGAATTTCTTCTGCTGTAGCCAGGGGTAAACTCTGTGAGACATCAAAGTGTGTATTTGTCTGTTCTTCAGCCTACTAGTTTATCTGCTGACATAGGTAGGCATATGTTAGAGTGGATTAAACCAAACAGAACTTAAATATCTTTAGCCCTAGATGAAATGTGTGCTGGGACTCTGTAAGGGAACCGTTAGGTCAGGGCTTGAACTGCTGATTGAGCACCTGGTGAAGGGCTGTGGCTGGCCCAGAGGGCACAGGCAAATTGTTTGCACTTGTGCTCCCCACCTGAGCAGAAGGGGTGGAGCCACTGTGGTCTCATATAAGGGCCAGCCTGGAGGAAGTGCAGCTCTTGGACCTGGGCTGCTTTTGGAGAGGGGGTGCTGTACAGCCAGAGTGCCCCTTCACCAGTTGGGTGAGTTCAGCTCTGCTTTCTGCATATGATTGTTGGCCTACCTGCGGATACTTTGCCTGGTGTTACCAAGAGCCCTTCAGAAGTGATTCCACTTCTTCATGAGGAGAGCAGACTCCTTGAGTCCATCTGTACAACTGGGGGGAGGGGGGAGAAGCATAGGCAAGGGATTGTTCTGTGGCTCTGAGCCATCTGGTATGACACAGATGATGCCTACTTGCTGAAATGCTCCCCTGTCTCTAAGCAGAATGCTTGCATCTGCATTTTCTGTTGGGAACAAGCTTTAGCATGTGCTTCAGCTAAACTGTGGGCCCAGTGCTGTCTGTGGCTGCTAATTTGCACAGGCTGAGCCGTGCTGTGGTGTATGCTGGACACTTGAGATTGAATGATTGCGGACCAGCGCAAAAGCCTGCGTGTTATCTTTTTTCTATTGACTAGCAAATACTTGAGTCCTTGATTCCAACCACGATAGAAGTTTTGTGCCTCAGTACTGCTTTTAAGAGAAAGAGTCTGCTGGTTCTCTGTGCCACGGCTGGGCCACAAATACTTGAAATGGCTGATTGTAGGCTGTCTTCAGTAGAGGGACAGCGTGTCTGCATCTGTGTAAGTGGGCCAGGTGAAAATGTATCCCTGAGAGCTGTTAACGGTCTTCTGAACCTGAGGCGGTCATTTGTTTTTGCAGTGTGCTTTTGCAGGTGGTGTTCAGGCTGAGCGTAACTGGTAGATCGCTAAAGCAGAGGGATACGTACCAACTCCAAAGGGAACTTTTATTTTTGAGCTTACTGAGGTGTACGTGTTTTAGATGGAGTTACAGGGTTTGATGTGCACTGTAAGAAAAAAAAAATCTTTTATCTTTGTTCTTAATATTAAAAATGAGAGTTTGGCAACAAATACTGGGGAGAAAGTAATTGATTTTGACACAGATACTGCAAAGGTATTTCCAGTTTTGTTCTGTTTTTGTGTGACCAGGAAAGCATTAATACATGTTAAATGTCTGTTAGTGATTGTTGCTGTCATTGCAAGGCTCTTGCTTTCATTAAAAATACAAAAAAAAAGTCCTAGTTTTGTTTTCTCTATGATCTTAGATATTTTATTTATCGAATGCTAGGGTTCTTCGTCATCTGGGAGGAAAAGAAAGGCAAGCACGTCTTTGACTGATGAGGAAGGTATGTCACTTTTCCAAGTTTTGCATCTATGTTATGGTACATAAGATATATATTAAAACCTTGAGGCCACTGGTGTTCAGTCTGTTACTGCATGGACTTGATGCTTTTCACAAAGCAAATACCGACCCTGATCCACTTATTCGATCGAATAGTCAGCTGTGGAAAGAGCTTCATTGAGAACTTGGAAATAAATCTTTGCCTGGAAACGAAGTAGTTTTAGATCTTAATTCTGTCTCTCCTCGTTCCTTTGTTTCTCAAACCTTACTAGTGGTCTTAAACTTCTGTTGGAGCTTTCAGACTGAATAACCATCTACTTCAGTAGACTTTCTTGCGGAGGCATCTGTGTCATGTTTCAGACAAGGAAAATCCCCAGTTTAAAGCTACTAAATAACCTGTCTCTGGGGGCAACTGTGAGCCAACACTAAGCTGTTCTGCCTTTTGTCTCAAGGCAGAAACACTTCTCTCTTTTTCTTACAAACTTTTTAACTTTTAGGCATAGCTAATTCCAGATTTTCTTGTTTTCCATCTACACATCTCGTTCTGTTGGAAACCTGCTAACATGATATTCTGTTAGTACACTTGAAGGATGCATAGCTATAAACTTCCTGAATTGTAATGTAATTTGAATGCCACAGTTAGCATTTGTTTTGATTTTAGTTGAAGATGAAGAAGAAACAATTGAAGAACAAGAAGCTAAAGAAGGAAATATAAACCATCAAACTGAATTGTCTAATCTAGTTAAAGAAGGTAAGCGTGCAGCTTCCCTCTTCCCTCTGGAGAGTTCTAGGACAACAGGTGAGAACATGCCATAGTTATTGATTGGTAAATAAGGTTAGTTTATGGGATGGTGATGGACATCTGTACTTGATGAAGGAGTTTGAGTCCTTAACTAGTTATCAAGCAAGGTAGCTGGAGAAAAAAGTCTCTGTCAAAGCATTGCTTTTCTTTCACACCAAAAGACTCTCAGCCTCAGTTTTAGTTACGTCTATTAAATATTGAACAACAGAAGTGTATCAGTGAATATGAACAATTTGTCATCAGCTGTCTTGAGTGTCTCAGAGGGGTTTTGTGATACACCTGGTAAGTCCGAAAGATGCAGAAGGGCTGGTCTTGGGGGGTATAAGTACTTGAAAGGTAAGGGGCTTTGAGAGACAGTGCTTGGGCTGGCAGTTTGCTTTCTTTAGCAACTTAACAATAGCTGCTGTACAGAGCTTGGTGTATGCAAGTGTTCCATAGGGATCAGTTCAGTTATTGTGGTAAAAACCTTGCTGATTTTCAGAGGCAAGCTGCCCATTAAGCTAGGCCTGCCTGCCAATTAATATGCAGTTTCTAAATCCATTTGTTTGGTCTGTTTGGCAGCTTAGTGGCTGCAGCCAGCTGGCCAGTTGGAGGGATTATAACTCTTGGCTGGTCAGCCAAGTTCCTAATTAGAATGTTTCTTGATTGATTGGCCTTTAACAGCATGTACATTCCTACCTCAACGAATCTAAAAAAGGATCATAGAAATTCTGGTCAGCAAGGTTGAGGTACAGTTCAGTTTTGAAGCTCTGAAGTCTTCAATTGTCTTTCAACCCCTTTGATCTGTTGCCTCTCCCTTTCCAACCAGTAGCTTACTGTCAGTTTGGATCTTGGGTTGTAGTATAGTAAAAAGCAAGCTGGTTGAGCAAACTATTTGGTGCAATGCCAAGTGTTCTGTGTAATCTGGTCATTAAATAAATACTGCTGTCCTCCAAGTAGTAATTACCTCTTCAATTAACTTCTGATTAGAGGACTGGTTTTAAACAAGTGAAGAATGTCATCAGATTAAAAATAATGATATCATCTATTAAAAGCTTTGGTATTTATAAACTTACATGCGTTAACGACTTGCAGCTGAATTGCCTCTGGATGATCTGCTGAAGATGTATGAAGGTGCCTTTTCTGAAAGTTTTCACTGGCCTCAGCCTAAGCCTGACAGTGAAGAGGACAGCAGCGAGGAAGGTGATTACTTTTTGTCTCAAAGAAAATGTTGACCTAAAAGGTGAAGCAACTTGAATGGCTCCCAGGGTCTCTGTTAAAAGACAAGTGAAATCAAATTTTGTGTGAATCTTATCTGAAATTATTTTTAAGTGTTGAGCAATGTTCTCTACAAAAATGAATGCAAAATGCAGTGACTTTCTGTCTAAACATTTAGGAAGATTGTTAGATTTATTCCTGTTCTTACTAAATGTTTTTAGATAATGGTGTGTGAAGAATTTCTTTTTTTCATTACTTGGTTTATGAAAAGGGAATAAAATTTGCCAGCTTCAGATTTGCATGTGAGACTCTCAGAAACAATAGTGAGCAATAAAGGAACCTCTCCACATTGAATAAGACAGCACACGTAATAGTTATTATTACACAGTTGCCATCTGTTCTACACTGAAGTGGTGATAAAATGAAATATTTAAAGGTAGGATTTAGGTATCATGAAAAGACCCTTATAGAAGTTGAAAAAAGCTAATGGTCCTGTTCACCTACCGAATGGTGAACTTCTAGAACATGCTGTGTTCCCAAGCTTAAGTTACTTTCATTTTAGCTTGTGATCGTCTCTCTGTACTCAGCTCTTCTCCCAGGGATCAGGCGAGACGAGAAGAGGAAATGGCCTCAAGTTGTGTCAGGGGAGGTTTGGGCTGGGTATTAGGAGAAACTTGGTCTCTGAAAGGAGTGGTCAGACACTGGAGGAGGTGCTCCTGGAAGTAGTGGGATGCCTGGTGGTGTTCTGGAAACATGCAGACGTGGTACTTAGGGACATGGTTTAGTGGGCAATATTGGAAGTAGGTGTACAGTTGGATTACGTGATTTTGGAGGTCTTTTCCAACCTTAATGATTCTAGGATTCTATTTTATGGTCATGTAACTGTTTCTTTTTAGACCTCTATCTGAATGCTAGCCAGCTCAGTTACTTTGTGTAGCTGGTTCTTAAGTTTACTTTTATTTTCAACGCCAATGTCATTTATGTTCCATAGAAATGGATGACCATATGTCTGATAGGGAAAGTCCTCAGAAGGAAGTTGTCCTCATAGACTCGCTTCTCAGCATTGACCAGTACAAGAGTATAGACAGATCAAGCCCTCCAAAGAAGCACGTGCGAGACATATCAGAAGTTGCTGCAGCAGCAGAAGTGCTGTTACCTAAAGGCAGCTCTAGGATAACAACAGCGGTAAAACTCTCTGTTTTCTGCTACTGTGTGTGTTTTACATAAAGAATGCCTTCTGTGTGATTTAGCAGATTTTAGCCATAAGTAACAGTAAATATTTCCTGTTAATTGAACCGTAGAATGAATGTGTTTTGTTATATGGTTTGTGAATTTAACTAGAAGTAACAATTCATTCTCACGACAGGTAAAATACAATACTCCATCCCTATTATATGGGCCTCTCAGAGAATATCAGAAGATTGGGCTGGATTGGTTAGCAAAACTGTATAGGAAAAATCTCAATGGCATTCTGGCAGATGAGGCTGGGCTTGGAAAAACAGTGCAAATTATTGCCTTTTTTGCACACTTGGCTTGTAATGAAGGTATGTTAATTTACATTATCTAAATCTCACTATTTTAGATAGGTACTGGGTCAGCACTATCTGTGTCAATTGTAGCCTAAGAACACAAGTAGGTCAAAGCTTGTGGAACTAGTATCTTTTATTGAAGATAACAAATAGATTAGTCACTTAATTTCTTCTGTTGTTGTTGAATCTCACTTGTAACGATGAATTTAGCAATGCTTCACTTTAAAAATCAGGGTTGAAGATAAGTCAACGTAAATGATCAGGAGTCTCTTCCTGTTTTTAAACTGTAGGTAACTGGGGTCCTCACCTTGTTGTTGTACGGAGCTGTAACATACTGAAATGGGAGCTGGAGCTGAAACGCTGGTGCCCAGGGTTGAAGATTCTGCTCTACTTTGGCAGCCAAAGAGAACTAAGGGCAAAGAGACAGGTATTGTATTTTGCAACTCCTACACTGTTATGTTTTTATTCTAGATGACAAGACTTTTAACCTGTATTTATCTGTATGTTCTTCCACCTTGATGGGGTATGAAAAGTTTTTAGGACTACAAGTTGCTTTACAAGAAGACTTATATCTAACGCTTCTAGGTTTGTAAAGCATCTTTGTTTTTATCCCTTGTTATTGAGGAACATGTGCAGTACTTAATCTGCTTTCTGAACTGACTGCAATTTAAAGCTCTCTTTTAGAATTCTTTGGGTCGTAGGACAGTGAAGATGTAGCAAGATGTAAGATACCAGAGCATTCTGCCTCAACTTTTCTTCTTGTCACTTCTTTCCTCTTCTGTAGGAATGGGCAGAACCCAACAGCTTTAACGTGTGTATCACTTCCTACAAGCAGCTGTTCAAAGGCCACCCAGCATTTATGAAAATGCGATGGAAATACTTAATAGTAGATGAGATGCAACAAATTAAGAACATGACTGAGAAACACTGGGAAGCGCTTTTCAGCCTGCGCAGGTATGGAGCAGAGCATTATTTTTGCGCTGGCAGTGGGTTTTTCCTTTCTTAATGTCTCGTGAGTTTTCTGCTCTAAAGAAAGCTGTAAGAATACTATGGTCTGTCCAAATTCCCATAGCCTTTAGCAGTACTCAGCTGTAGAGGTACCCCTGCTTGAACTAGTGTGAATACAGAGAATGCTCAGGATCTTTTAGTTGTCTCTGCTGTAATAACAGTACTCCTCTTTGCTGATAATCTGTGCTTCAAAACAGGTGCTCTTGTCTGTTCTGGTATTCTGCAATGAAGGAGCTAGTTTGATGGTATATTCAAGATTAAAAAGATAAATTATCCTAGATTGAGTGTAATTAGCACTACTTATTTCTGGCAGACCTGAAGCTGCAATATTTGAACATTGATCTCATTTTTATAATGATGGTATATTGGTTAAAAATATTCTTTTACTATTCACAGCCAACATCGTTTGCTTCTGATAGACACTCCTTTGCATAACACACTGATGGAGTTGTGGACCATGGTACACTTCCTGATTCCAGGAATTTCCAGACCTTATCTAGATTTTCCAGTAAAAGCACCTAATGAGGAGAACCAGGATTATTGCCATAAGCTGGTCATCAGGTTACACAGGGTATGTTGTCATTTCTTTTCCTATCTGGCCTGTATTAAAAGCTGCTGTGAAAATAAGGAAGAAAGGAAAAGATAAGGCTTAGCTCTTGATTTTTGGCCTTTCTTATTACTTTGGTCAGCTTGGACAGAAGAAAGCCCAGCTGTAAGCAGGATTTTCTGCTACCATGAAAGTGTGGAGGTTTGTTTTAAAAACGTGAGGCTCAGGTTTTGAAGCATGATGTGCAGAAATCGAAGAACAAGTAATGTTTGTACAGCAGCCTACTTTCAGTCTGTGTGTGGCTTATGGGGTTTATCACATTAAGTATATTGGTGTGAATGAGCTTAGCTTCCTCTTGTAAAACTATCTTTGAAGTGAGAGAAGTTTTTTTTTCAATTCTGAAATATTTCAGATGATTCAGCCGTTTATTTTGCGAAGATCAAAGAGAGATGTTGAAAAGCAGCTAACAAAGAAATACGAGCACGTTCTGAAGTGCCATCTTTCCAGTCGACAAAAAGCCATGTATGAAGATGTCATTCTACAGCCAGGGTAAGGAGTGAAAACGGAATGAGAAATGCCGTCATTTCTGGTGCTTAGGCAAGATGATATGGTTAGGAAATTGCAGCTGGGATTACATTTCTGAATGACCAATAGAATAGTTTTTCTACATGACCTTTGAGTAGGATGTGATTATGTTGTAAGCTAAAATGATAGCTCAGTGTTGCTACGAGCCTAATGAAAAACGCCTGCTTTTACATGTGGGACCTAACATTTAAATAGTAATTGGCCAGTTTTGCCTCTGTTTTGTTTCAAGATTTCTCTCTAACGTGTAGTTCTTTATTATCTAAAGCCTAAAATGTATCTGCCTTTACCCTCTGTTACTTGTGCTGTAATACCAAGTGGTTTTTATTGGGTGAAGGGGTGGTACAGACACAAAACAAAGGAATTTTGAGGATAGGGAGATAAGGTTGTAACTGACTTCAAGGTCCCTAAACGTGATGTTTCCAAATTCATATTTACTGTAGTGCTGTTTTAAATGCTTTAGAAACACTTGAAGTCTAAGCTTGCATTAAGGATTTTGAATAACATACTGTGTTGCACATTCTCTTCTGATTTATGGACATCTATTCATGTCTTTATAAAAGCTGTACTGAAATTGATGTATTTCTATATATATTATTTGGTAGAACTCAAGAGGCCCTCAAAAGTGGACATTTCATCAGTGTCCTGCATGTCCTGATGCAGCTGCAAAGGATCTGTAATCACCCCGACCTGATAAACCCCCGGCTTTCGAGTACCTCATATGTATCAGAAACACTGGAATATAGAACTGCATCTCTTGTACTGAGTGCCCTAGAAAGGGATATTTGGAAGGTGAGTAGAACAGTGAACTCTTCTCTTTATGAGTGCCCTTGAAAAATATCAGTGTTTATATAGGTCACTCTGGAATGGAAGCTTTCTGTTTATTTCCTTGGAAACCGCAACAGCACAAAGAGCACATTAACACTGTTTGGTAGAGCAAATTCTCAGCTACAAAACACTATTTTCACCACTGTTAGTGGATCTGCGCAGATGAGCTGACTGAGATGCTCTTTGTTTTGTGGTGTGACAAACCAGAACATGGCCTGTCTTTCATGTCACTGTAGCCACGGCTGAAATGCACACTCAGCATCTCACTGTGTTGACATCCACTGTTTGGTCTCCATAAACGTTCAGTGAGTGTCGATGAATGTTTTCAGACAGTTTTGGCTAATAATTCTTTAAAGTTATTATTTCATATCAAAAAGTAGAATGTAGAAAGTGATTTCAGCATAGAACATACAGTACTTAATTGTTTGTGCCATCATATAGAATAATAAACCTACTTCTACATTGTCCTTAGGAATCAGACCTCTCTCTTTTTGATCTCATTGGAATGGAAAACAAAATGACTCATTATGAAGCACAAGTGTTGCCAAAACAAAAGGTTACTAGAAAGTTAATTGAAGAAATCTACAGCTCTCCTCCACCACCAGCTAGGCCTAACCCAGTGAAGCTCAAACCAAGCAGGTATGTGCACGTCTTCCTTGTAGCTAGAATTACTAGAAGTAAGATGTAGCTCTGTTGCTGTGTTTGTCTACATATCTAGTCACATGATTCACATAAAGCCACAGACTTTGCTTTGTATTTTTGTATGTTATCTTGTTTCGCCTTGGAAGTAGGGAATCCATTTTACTAGTTTTTTTAGGCATACAACTCTATTTGAAGTTTATAAATTTCCTGAAGTTTTTACTTGACTAGTGTATGGATTTTATTCTTGAGGTTTTCTGACTAGAAGCATTGTTTTACAACTTAGTCTCAAAGAAAGATTTCCTGACTATTAGCTGTACTTACAGTGTTAGCTGTGCTTGCAGTTATGAGAGACAAGCTTTATCAGTAACATTTTTTAAGAGTGTTTCTCTCATGGGAGTAGTGATCTCCAAGCTATGTGGAAGTGTTTTTCTGACAGAAAGGCCTGATGACATGCTGGCATCTCTCTGAAAGTGTGATACAAGGGCCCCATTCCTTTTCTAGATTTGGAGCTGGAGTGTTGAACTTGTTTGCTGTATTTCTGCTGCTGCTGGCCTTTAACTGGATGCATGCCAAGGAGGGCTGTTTTATTTCTCGTATTTAGCAAACTGACTTTATGGGATTTCCGTAAATGAAGTCTGCTGAAGTGCTGAGTCTTGCCAGCTTCACCTATCTGTGAGCAAGAGATGAGTGTCTCTTGGATCAGTTTAGACTTTCCCCAGTGACAGGACATTTTTTAAAAGCCGAAGTATGATCTTCCTATGGCCATTGACTTCTCATGTTCTTTTCAGGTTGTTCCAACCGGTTCAGTATGGGCAGAAACCAGAGGGCAGGACTGTAGTTTTTCCAAGCACTCAGGTACAGCGCACGGTGACCACAGCAACAGTAACTCAGCAGGGACAAGTACGGGGAAGATCACCCATAGCTACGGTGTCTTCAAATCAAGGTAAGAGAGTTAGGGCTTTGTCGATCACATAGACTTCCAAACACTGGTACCAGACAGCCTGGTAATAGAACTCTTTCCTCTAGCTTAATGGTCTAGAATACTAATGGCTTAAAAATACCAACAAACTAATTGCCAGTAAACTTCCCCACTAGTTTCTACGATATGATCTGTCAGTGTAATGCAAAACTAAGCTTTGTGTAACCTAACTGATAGTGCGTGGAGTAAATATGGCATAGTGGTATTTAAAACCTGATCACATGTAACGTTCTGTCAAACATGGAAGTTTACAGTGCTTTTGTGTATTTATTTAACCTTTAAACAATGCTTACTGAATAAATGATGTTGTAAAAGCAGGATGGAGGCATGGCTAGAAATCCCAGTCTGTAAGGAAAAGCCGTTCCTGTAGCTGTTTTAATATCCTGTTGGAAGGTTTCTTTTCAATGCAGGTTGTTTAAAGCAGTGGAGTTAAAACCTCTAACAGCTTGCACAAACAAACCTTATTGATTGCAGCTGCAGCAGCACAGTTTCAGACAACTCAGGCTTCCACCAGTGCTCCAAGACACCAGCCCGCAGCGACCTTCACCACAGCAACTAGCACAGCCCATCCTGTGAAACAGCGGGGCCAGACCGCAGCACAGGCCTCCCAGCTGGGCCAGGCCCAGCCACAGCCCCCCCCGCACACCATCCAACAGAGTGTGCTGCCTCAGAGGCTGGTCCTCACCTCCCAGGCCCAGGCACGGTTGCCTAGTAAGTGGCCTCCCCTTTCGAGGTTTCTCCCACCTTTTTACTACAACGAGGTTAAGTTACTAGGCACCCTAAAATGTGTACAGAAATCATTGTTTTTTTTCACTCTTCTGATTAGCCTTGCTCAGTATGTTGCTTATGACCAAGGAAAATCGAAAATTGGATAAGAAACAATAGAATTGCTGTGGACATACATTAGCGGTGTCAACTTAATCTCCTATTTCTGCATGTTTCTTCTGCTGGCAAGATTTCCTTCAGACCAAACGTTTTAGCTCTATCCTAATTGTTCCTTTCGTATTAAACACTAATCCATCTCTGAAGGCCTCTCGCGGAGAGGAGCGTCGCAACTGTTAGGCAGAGAAAAGCAATGAGGCTTTGCTTTAAGGTTGGATGTGCACTGCCTATTAGCATGTGTGTAGAGTAGAGCACTGATGTATTAATTTTATCTCTGGGGTAATGCGCTGCCTTTACAAAAGCTAAAATCTCACAACAGTCTTTTCTCAAGATCATAAAACTTAATGCTTACATACCTCCGACCTTTCTGCATTTAAAACACAAAAAGCTTGCTCCTCATCTCTTTAAAGCTTTTTGGTTTGTGTAAGTGCAGATTGCCTGAAATATGAATTAAGTTTCATCAGCAAATTTCAGATTATTTTTCATGTGTTTTTGTATTGCTATGTGTGTAGCAAGTTTTTGTCCCTTCCTTTACGCTCTTGGAAAGGCAGTGGAAATCACTTCAATGTCTATACTTGTCCTGTTACAAAGTGTCACATGAGTTTTCAGGTCGCTCTTACCTCTTTGCTAATGGAAGTGGTAACTTCTAAAATGTTGATGTTCTTAGCTTTTAAACAATCAGCTTTTTTCCAGTTTGTCCAACAAATACAGAAAGCAATACCTGCTTAACTTCTATATGACACTTTTGATGCACTGAGTATAATTATGCATGGAAGGTGCTTCGGCACCAGTGTACTAACCAAAACCTAGAATTGTGAATATTGAATGGCCCTCCTCCCACTTTGTTTTTCTTAATGCTTGTTTCCCTCCTTGACAGGTGGTGAGGTAGTAAAAATAGCACAGCTGGCTTCCATAGCAGGAGCACAAGGCAGAATTGCTCAGCCAGAGACCCCTGTAACACTGCAGTTCCAAGGCAACAAGTTTACTTTATCACATAGTCAACTTCGTCAGCTCACTGCAGGGCAGCCTTTGCAGTTACAAGGTACCTATTTCAAAACAGTGGGTTTTCATTATTTAGAGTGCTCGATGTTGATGTGGACAGCACGTTCCTTCTGGCTGTACGTTGAGAAGATCTTTGCCCCTACTGTGTTTATTGTCCTTGTCTGCCTTTTTGCTGTGTGAGGCAGGAATTAGGAGCTAGCTCTGTTCTGAAGATTAAATGTGAAAGACATGGTTACGCTCCTTTACAGTATTGTATTTCAGGATTTTGTTATTGAATTTGTTTTCACACACATGCAATACAGCTAAAATAAGGTGAGATTATTTCAGATAAGCTACCCAGTGGGTGGCAGAAACAGACAAAACTGAGGACGTCCTTCAGTTGTTCTGAAATGGTGTAAATAACTCTTGTGAATTTGGACTTATTGTTACCCTGATCTGAATGCCCTACTTACACGTTTATTCTCACATTTACCCTCTTGGTGGCATGTGTCGCCATAGTCAGGAGAACCTAGAAATCTTTTGCTGTGGCTAATAAATAGAGGAAACCCTGAGTGAGGATTTCTTGTCTGGCTGGATTTTGTCCAAATTCCATATAAACCAGCTGGATCCGGAATGACACCCTGAATATATTGAACTCCTGTGTGACTATGAAGAGTTCATTAATAATCTCTGGCAGTAGACAAAGATGATCTCTCCTGGTAGAGACTATGGAATTTTAAATAGATGTTGAATTTCCTCCCCACACATCTATTACGTAACTTGAAGCAGTATGTAACAGCAGTATCTATTGGTACAGAACTTTATTGGTCCTTTTGCACTCTCCAGTCTAATGTTTTTTAAAATCCTTCGTTGCAGGAAGTGTTCTTCAGATCGTTTCAGCACCAGGTCAGCAGTATTTGAGACCTCAGGGTCCTGTTGTCATGCAGACAGTTTCCCAAGCTGGAACTGTTCAGAATGCTCTGAATGCTTTAGGAAACCAGCATCAAGCTGGGGTGCCAACTTCCACCGCAGTGACACAGCAAGGTATGCCTTCTAGCTTGAAGAAATGTATCTAAAATTCAATTACTAACATCATAAATTAATAAATACTTCAAAGTTTTGCAGATTAGAATTCTTTCAGTTGAGTTCAGAAGCAGGTAAGCTATGAGAGAAGTCCTTCTGACAAATGATACACGAGTGGTTTGCTGAAGTTTTAGTCGAGTCTTCTTCCAAACTTAGAAGAGCTTGAAACTGAATTAAATGTATAGATTTTCTATATCTATTATGTCTTAGGTGAGATTTTTGGGGGAAGAAGCAAGTTTGAAATACTGTGTTTCTATTTTCAAAGAAAGGTCAGGGTGATTACTGTTCTGTACTACACAGAACATCCAGCACGTCTCTACTTCTCCACATTGATTTTCTAGTTTTCTTTGCCTTTCTGTCTACCCAAGCTACTCTTTCCCTTTCACTCCGTAAACTGTGCTCAGATATTTGGTGCCTTGCTGCAAATGTGATCAGTTCCTTGCTTTAAAACATAACCGAGATGTTGATCAAAATAACAACAGAGAAACTGTAGTCTAGGATGTACTTCTGGCACAACAGCAGGTTATTAAATGATGATAAATGCAATGCTGGGAGTTTGTTCCTTGGAAATTGCCATCTGCTGTAACTTTGTGTGGAGATAAACCATTCACTTAAAACAGGCTGTCTATTGCTTCTGTTTGATGTGCTCATGTGCCCTTGAAGTTCATATTTTGACACTGAAGACTAGATGTCTCATCACAAAAAGAGGGAGGATCTTCAGTCTCCCAGTTGTTGGGAGGTAAAGGATTTCTGTCACAATTTAGAAGATCTGTGGCTCTAATGTTCCATCCTCCAGCTTGGATAACGTTACAGGTGCTCCTAATATGGCTGTAGTTCACAACAGGAATGGATAATTCAGGATAAGATTTCTACAAAGTCTCATGCATCTTGCTACTCTCTTGATGATAAAAAGAGAAGTCTGTTAAAAGTAATAAGAAATATTGTTTTCAAGTGTTGAAACTTCTCACTATTCAGCTTTGGAGGAAGTTGTAAAGCATATTGAGAATACTTATTTTGACTTTCTACATTTTGGATAAAATGCTAAATCAATTGCTTGGAGTGACTGGAAACTAATTGCTGAGCTGCTGCAGCTGTGTAGTAAAATTGGGTGTATGCTGGATATCCCTATAGGGTTGTTTGCGTCTACTAAATATGTGTAAAGGCAAAGCTTTCACCTCTGCGTATTCCTCAGAGTCTGTTCTTAACATAAGAGCTACTCCTGCTTGTTAGCTGGAATTTGGTTGGCCTTTGGTGTATCGACTCGCCAGTACCTGCAGTTTGATTCTCACTGGAGGGTTGTGCAACTATGAAATATCCATTTACTGAAAGTAATAAATGAAACCAGTCTTCAGAAGAATAAATATATAAACACAAGGTTTATCCTCAGTTTGTATTCCAGGTAGAACTGCAGTTACTAATTTGTCATCCGGTGACATGGGAGCGGTGTTAAAACCAGCACCTGCACATGGACAGTCACAGGTACGTCGCGTCTGTTTTCTTATGGAAACATAACTTTTCAGGTTTTGTACTAAGTTATAATTTAGAACACTGGAATTAATTAGGAACTTTAATTACAGAGTAGGCAAAGGAAAAAAAAAAAAACCACAACCCCCTCTTTTGTTAGTGTTTCAGATTGACAAATTTGATGTATTTTCCTCTATAGTGCATCATTTAAAATGTGATGTATGCAGCTCCACACCAGCTAATGGGTTCTTATAACTGTTACACATCGTAATTCCATAGTAATGTACAGATAAAGGAATGATCAGATTTCGTCTTTTGAACACAAAGGCAATTGGGCAAAGTTCTCAAGATTTCTGATCTTGAGACTTCATAAAAAAGGTACTCAAGTGACCTGTAGAACACCGGGGAACATTGAACAAACCGTAAGGAGCTGCAGCTTTGTGATATGAATGCGATTATTGAAGTGTTTGAAATACAATTTTTGTTCATAACGACACTTTTTTCATATATGAGAATATACTTTAATAAAAGCAAGATACTGATCTGAAACGCAACTGACTTCTTAGTAGGGGTTGGATCTAAATGCAGTCTTCAGTTTTTATCTGAAACTTACACTTTTTGTAGTTGATTCAAGCAGTTGTTAGAACTGACCATGTTATCAGGATGAGACACGTGACAGATCCTGATAGCTTCGTTCTAAAGAAACTCAAATTTCTAAGGAATTATTGTAAGCAGCAAATATTTTCTTCAACCTTCCTTGACAAAGGAAACATATGAAGAAAAGAACCGACTTCTGAAGGAGCGTCTGGACAGGATATTCTCTGGCAATGAGCGCCGCTGTTCGAGGGCTCCGGTGTACGGCAGTGACCTGCTGAGTATTTGTTCCCTGACTGGTGAAAGGAGGCCGTCCCAGGTGTCTTCCTGCGGGGACAGCAGTTGGAGGTGGGCTGGCTTTGTCAACTGCTGCCTTTCAAGTGCCTCTGGAGGCCCCAGTGATCCACTGCGCGAAATGATCCAGTCTTTGGTTCGGGAGCAGGAATCTCTGAAGGATGTTGTTGGCAGGTAATGTGTGACTGCCCTCGTAGGTCTCGGCTACATTTAGGTACTGCTTAATCTGTCCTTTTCAGAAAAGCTCTAAAGACTTATTTCTGTTCAGAAGCTTGTTTGGTTTAGATTGATTGATTTAGCAGTATCTGCAGTATGCACGTAGCCATTCTTTTTGTTTATTTTAGGATCTCGATAACAAAATTGTGTGCTACTTCATTCCTAATTTCAAACTCAAATTCAGCCGGCCATCCATCAGCTTACGTTTTCGTGCTTTGGGTTTAGTTTTGACTTATTGCCATTAGCCATCTTAAAGGAGTTGAGGCACAGAGATGCAGGCAGAAGCTGGTTTAGCTGAAGCTGGCACTTAGTAGATTGAGTGCAGAGCAAATAACTACGGGTTTCTAGAAATGTAAAATGCAGTTAGAAGGACTGAACTGAAAGTAATTCAGAAAAAGTTTAGTGGATGTTTCTTGTTTGAGCTCGTCACTGTATACAATAGCCACAAAACAAACACTGTAACAGAATCTATTATCAAAACATGAAACAAAACCAAGATAAAGGGAGGGAGAGAATATTAACACTCCTAAGATTTGCATCACTTACAACAGTCACTTACATCAACAAAATGTGTACTATAGAACAAAATTACACTGTTGATAGGCTGGAAATTATCGTCATATCTTTTTGTGTGTAGCTTCACAACCTGGTATTCACTCTTATAAATGCTTTCCACAGGGCTCTCTTTGTATTGCCAGCTGCAGTTGCTGCTCCCCCATGTTTGTATGTAGCAAACCCTCCCCCTTCATACAGTCACAGACTGAAGGTCCTCAAACACAGTCTGAAGCAGAAGGCAGCTCCACACTTGCATCAGTTGCAGCGGATTACAACTCCGCAATTGCTGCAGTTCCCTGACCTCCGCCTGGTGCAGTATGACTCAGGTAAAGCTGGATGCTGAGTGGTAACCCTTTGTAATTTCCTGTTCTACAGCAGTGGTACGTCTAAATGAACGCATTACTGTTCCTTTTAAATATAGGAAAACTAGAAGCTCTTGCTGTCTTGCTTCTGAAGTTGAAATCCGAAGGGCGCCGCGTGCTGATCTTATCACAGATGATTCTAATGTTGGACATACTGGAATTGTTCCTGAATTTCCATTTCCTCACTTTTGTAAGGATTGATGAATATGCTAACCACGAACAACGGCAGGTAGGTGTGTGCTAACAGCTGTCTGCTGGTACCACAACATGTGCTGCACAGGCTTTTATGTGCTACAGCAGTGGTAAGAAATTGGCATTGTTTCTACTTACTTTGAAACTGACTGTTTTTCCAATTAGGCTACAGTGAGTTTGCTTTGGCATTTTATTTTGGTGTGTGACTTTTATTCCTTTTATGTAGGAGCTGATGAAAAGCTTCAACAGAGACAAGCGCATTTTCTGTGCCATCCTGTCTTCTCACAGTCGTTCCACTGGTGTCAACCTTGTTGAGGCAGACACTGTTGTGTTCTATGACAATGATCTAAATCCAGTGATGGATGCAAAGGCACAGGAATGGTGTGACAGAATTGGGAGGTGTAAAGATATCCATATATACAGGTGATTAATGATGTTACCATTAACGACCTATCTTTAACATGTTTAAGGTTATTTCAGATAACACTACATGATCTGAAATAAAGTGGAAACAGTGCTGAAAACCGTCTCATTTTAATACCCCCTCACTGCTTCTTCATATGGTAACACAGTCTATCTTAACACCACATCTTATTGTATGAATCATGTACAAATTTTCTGGATGCTGCCATACCTTACATTACTTTTCTTATTGTTTGTTTTCCCTAACACTAGCTGCTAGAAGAAGGGTTTAAAGCAGAGCAGGTAGTGTCTGTCTTGTTCAAACACACACGCATCACTACGTTTCAGTAGTTCAGTGTTATTCTCCAACGGCAATTCCTCTCCTTGCTTCTGAAAGCTGTTTTGGAAGCGACTGAACAAATTTCTGTTACTTTTCCTTTTTAGGCTTGTCAGTCGTAATTCTGTAGAAGAGAAGCTTTTGAAAAACGGCACAAAGGATTTGATCAGAGAAGTAGCTGCTCAGGGAAATGACTATTCAATGGCCTTTTTAACACAAGTAAGTAAATATTAAAGTATGTTCAAACACCAGTGTTACAGTGTTTAGTTAGACTCTTGTTGGAGTAAGAACTGAACTAGAAATGTGCTGGGGCTGGTAAATGTCTTAAATATTGTGATTGCTTGAACTTAGGTGTTAATATTTGAGAGATTGCGGCATTACCTGCTCCTGTTTCCTTACTTGTAAGGCATCACTGATGTGACTTAATGTATTCTGGTTTCGTGCACCCTGCTACAAACTTCTGCAGTTCGTTGGAAATTTCAACAACTCTGAAAAAGCCAAAACACAAAATTAAAGTATTTGGGGAGATAAACTGCTCTGAAGGTGCAGAGGATGGTGGCTGCATGACAAAGCTAGTCCATCCCCTTCTGACACTCTGATGTTGTGGTGTGGAATGTTAGGGTGTGTGTTTCTGACTGACTTGTAAGTTGCCTGATAACGCTTCATTCTGCTGTGCAGTCCTACCAGAGAACATGACAGAAAATACAGAAGAGAAAAGGGACAATTTTCCAGAAGTAATAGATAGCACACAGTTTATAAGGTCACTGGAAACTAAGTTTATTCAGAGTAATAGAAAAAACTAGAGTCGTTCTGAAAGCTGAATATACTTTTTTTTTTTTTCCTTCTAATTACTAAGCAAACAATTCAGGAGTTGTTTGAGGTTCATTCTCCTATGGAGGATTCTGGATTTAGAGTGAAAGCAGAAGAGTTTGTAGTACTTTCTCAAGAGCCATCTCCAGCAGAAACCATTTCACCTAAAGTTGCAAGACCATTCATAGAGGTAACTATTAACACAGGTTAAAGTCACAGCCGTAGGACATCAGTATTTAATGGCTGCCTTACCTTTCTGGGGAGGCGGAGGTAAATTCTGCCAGTTGGTTTGCTGTTGGTTTTATGTTGTTTTGTTAGTCAGTTTTCCTCCTGACTGTGTCCCTTTGGAAGTATTGTTAAGTTGTAAACTTGCATGGGACTGTTCCTCTTGCTTGAGGAGCAATTTATTGCAGAAATCTGTGTTGGACTACAGTGAAATTCTTACAAGGGTTTCTTTCCATATTTTTGAAGTGCTTTTTTTAAAAATGTCTTTTTGAAAGGCCCTCAACAGCATTGAACGAGAGGATGAAGAGCTGGATGATCACATACAAGAAATAAGACCTGAGTCGAGCATTGAGCCTTTAGTCTCGGAGGTCTGTGAATCAAAATACAACGAGGAACCCTCGCCGCTGCAGGAGTTAGTTGCTGTTGTGGATCAGGTACCATGACTTTCCCATGAATATTGAGTTAAAAAGCAGTGTTCAAATATTTCAATTTCTTTGCAGTTTTGCCTTAAATCAACTTTGTTTTCAATTGGTTAAATGAATGGGAAGAGTCCTGCTGACTTAAGCAGGACTTACGCCATCAGAAAAGAGATTTGTTTAAAGGAGAGCTTTGAAACATTCTCCTTCACATTTCTTTCATTGTTCTTAATACTGACTTTTTTCCTTAATGTGTTCTCTCAGCTGACCCCAATTGAGAAATATGCCTTGAACTATTTAGAGCTCTTCCATGTTTCAGTTGATGAGAATGAACCACGACTGAATGAGGTAAAATAATATTTCTGCTCCACCTTGTTCGTTCTTAATGTGTACAGTGAGGGTTAATATTTCCAGTGTGAAGTGAAAGTTTATCCAGTGATGTGGAATATATTGTAAGGAACTTCTGCCATCCCCTCTTGCTATACTTTTGAACACCAGAATGCTTTACAAGAAGTGTCTTGTAATTCTTTTGGTTTAAACAGACATCAGTTCTTAATTTCTTTCTTGTGAAATGGGAATGACATTCTTCAGAACAGTTCAGCAAATATTTGTTGTACTCCACTGGCAGCAGGGAAAGATGTCATTAGCTTCAGTGAGACTGCTTATTTGGTTAAAGGATCTTCTTCTGGTTGTCTTGAATGTTTAACCAGAACTTGCTTTATTTCAATATTTTTGAATACCTGCAACAGAGACCAAAAAAATCTCCTTTAAGTGACTGTGAAATTATCTGTAAAGAAACTCTTTCAAAATTTCCGTGCCTGAAAATGTCGCAGCTTAAAGGATTTATCCATAAATACCATAAATTGGTAACTTGGAATCCAGTGTCTGCTTCTGCACGAAGGTTGTAAGGAGTGTGACTTTCCCCCAGGTGGAACTGAAAACAGCAAAGAAAGCGTGGGAAGTCCAACATCTGAGGGAGTTAAAGGAAAAGGAGCAAAAAATGCTGTGGGAGGATGAAGAGGAACTTCTCACCTACACTCGGGAGGATGCATACAACAAAGTAATTCCTGATTGCTGTATTTCTTAACCATGTATTTCTTAAGTTATTCTGAGAATGCTTTTTCCTTCGGGGTTCAGTCATGGCATTTGATTGCATTCTCTTTTTGCTGTGTAGGAGTATGTCTATGAAGGTCCAGATGGACAAACTGAAATAATGCCAGTAAGTATTGGTAACACCCGGCAGCCTAAATAGACTAATTAGTTCTGAAACGTAAAGATCAGTGCTTAGTTAATATGGCAGTAACCACAAAGTTTGCGTTCTCTGCAGCTTTGGACGCCCCCCACTCCACCTCAGGATGACAATGATATCTACATTGATTCTGTGATGTGCCTGATGTATGATACCACCCCTATTCCAGAATCAAAATTGCCTCCAGTGTACGTCAGGAAGGAACGCAAGCGGCACAAAACAGATCCTTCTGGTAAGTGGCAGAACTGCTTGAAATCTTGTTGCTAAAAGTTCGAAAGATGTATGTATCTTTTACTTCCTCTTCATAGCGATCAAAGTGTGCAGATGTGAGATGAAAAGTCTCGTTTCATGGTGATCTTCAGTCACTGAAAGCTCTAGTTTAGATGGGGTGTCTTTTGATTTAACCATATGTAGTTATTTTACTTTTGGAAGTTCAGTTCTACAAGGGAGGCATTCTGCTGTGTGAGTTGGGCTGGCCTTACATCATTAAGGCTCTGGCTGTACTAAATCTAGTTGCTGACAGAGTGCTTTTAAGAGGTAGCATGGAATACTCCGCATTCATTCAGGAGCATTTTGCAGCCATACGTAACAAAGAAATCACACAGTGGTAGTACCTGTTTGCAGATAATTGTATTTATCTTGTCTCAGCTGCAGGCAGGAAGAAAAAGCAACGTCATGGAGAGACGGTTATTCCTCCACGTTCACTTTTCGATCGAGCAACTCCAGGAATGTTGAAGATGCGCCGAGAGGGCAAGGAGCAGAAGAAGAACATCTTACTGAAACAACAAACCCAGTTTGCAAAGCCTCTGCCGACTCTTGTGAAACCGGCTGCTGAGACTGGGCAGGATAACCCCGAGTGGCTGATCAGTGAGGACTGGGCACTTCTGCAGGTCAGACAACATCTGGCTCTTTGCTGTTCTGTATTACATTTGCCCTCTCATTTCATCAATAGCTCTTTCAGTGTTTTCTCTCTTGAAGGTTACTTCAAATTCCCGATGATCATTTTGATGTTGTGCTGACCTAACTCAGAGCACACTGCGTATCATTTGTGTTTCTCTAAGGTTAAATTAAAGGTTGAGGATGCTGAAGTCCTATTTTTGTTCTAGAGGCTGCTTACTGTAATGGCCCAGATAAGTCTGGATATTGGATAGCGCAGCTAAAGTTTTCCTCACCTTTGAGAAGAGAGCAGTGCTTGAACGGCAGCTCCCTGTTCCTGTTGTACCCCTCTGTTTGTTTTTGCACACCTATCTGCGTAGAAAAAAATGATGCATGTTTATTCTCTGTGAACATTGGTTATCCCATGCACTGAGGTCTGAACTATGTGTATCGTTCTAATAATGGTGATGGACACATGCAGATAAGGGTGGGTTTGGAGGATTAGAACGATCTGAAGCTTTTGTACCTTTATGTATTGTAGGCAGTGAAGCAGCTGTTGGAGCTCCCTTTAAATCTTGCTGTTGTATCGCCAGCACACACTCCCAATTGGGACCTTGTTAGTGATGTTGTTAACTCATGCAGCAGAGTCTATCGCTCACCAAAACAGTGCCGAAACAGATACGAGAATGTCATAATCCCAAGGGAAGAAGGAAAGGTGAGTTCCTGTAGAGTGGTGCGGCTTCGTTGCGTTAAGTTTGTAGAGTATTTTTTCCTTATCTTCGTAAGCACTTTTTTTGTTAAATGTTTCAACAGTGTAAATAAATAACGTTAAAAGATTATAAAATTATCCTCATCAGGATTTCCACTTATTTTATATGATTTCTTTGAAAAGAAAAAGCACCTGAACAAAATCTTCCACAAAAGATCATCTAACTTTCCTTCTTATTTTACAGCTAATGTACGAAGCTAATCCTAAAAAGAAGACAAAAAGTATTTATAAGGTGTGCATTGGTATTCTTTCAAAATCAAATCTAGACACTGTGGTATTTAGCAGCGATGGAGGTGGGCAGATACTTCATATGAGATCCATGTTCAGTGTTACTTGAGTTCTCAAACATCAATTAAAATTCCAAATTTATTTTTCCTTTCTTTGTTGATACAGTGGATTGACACCAGACTTCAGCTTTTGGATTTGCTAGATTAATTTTATCTCATGCAAGAAATCTTTCATTTCACTTTAACTGTAGTAGGCATTTTTCCACCTGACAACCACCATGTAACTTATCCTGATCATTGTTACGGTACTTAAGATGTGTAAGGATGTACTTCATACTGGGGTCTGAGCGGATCACAGGCACGTAGGCAGTTTAATGCTTGAAGCACCTTGTAGTAAATGAGGGTTGTAATACTCCACAGAAACAAAAACGAGTTCCATGATCATAAACAACGTCTTCCAAACCATTCTGCAATGTAGTGACAGAACTAGGTAGAGAATCTAGAATTGCTGACTGTGTTAAGCAGGTTTGTCCCTGACTGGCAGCTTCTGCTTAGGAGGAGCCAAGGATTAGGATGGCATGCTGTGCTGGATGTTAACATAGCTTTGTTGGGAGAGCAGTGCAGTGATGGTGTTACTCTCTGACGTGTGCGCTGTGCATAACTGTAAACTAATGGGCTCTTGGTTTGAGTACTGAATTAAACTTGCGAAATCTAAACCTAAAGCAAAGATTCTTTTCCAAATTAGTTTGCCATTTTGTACGTCCCCAAGCGCTGATGCCAGTGTGACCGTGAGAACTGCTCCTTGTTTTGCTCTTTCTTTATACATTTCCCATAGAATTTTGTGTAACAGTAAGTTATCAATGACACGAGGCAGAAACCAGGCTGTGATAGATATGTTGGAGCTGGTTTTTAAGTAACCTACAAGCGCACCATGTGTTTATGCATAGACAGTGCTTGTGGCTGTGTTCACCATTAAAAGTTGGTTTCTTTTCGTTTTTAGACTAAGAACAGCCGCCCGCTTCGTACGAACCAGATCTACGCGCAGGATG
The DNA here is from genome assembly GCA_016647715.1 of Pavo muticus. Taxonomy (NCBI): domain Eukaryota; kingdom Metazoa; phylum Chordata; class Aves; order Galliformes; family Phasianidae; genus Pavo; species Pavo muticus. The sequence continues at coordinate 1,400,789 of JACDJE010000004.1, read as the reverse complement.
AAGGCGCCACCCACACGCAGCTTTACACTAATCATTTTGAGATGATGAAAATGATTGCAGGGAAAAGAAGTCCACCTATCAAACCTCTGTGAGTTTAACTGGGATCTTCCAACCTGTCATCACTTTTCCTGGATCCTTTGTTCTGAATTGCTCTCCAGCTGGGACACTTTTCCATCTCTTTCAAACTGCTGTTCTGTTTCTCTGTTCCTGACCTCTTTCCTTGTGTTCTGGCCTCTTACTGGGATGTCTTCACATTCCATGTGGTTGGGTTAGCTTCTGCTCGCTGCATGAATTTGTTCACATACATGATGGAGTTTTGTTATTTTTTTAAGATTTCCTTTATAAACTAGCCTTCCCTTTTACTTTGTTGCAGACATTCTGATGTCTGTGCTGTTTAGTTGCATGGTTTTTTTTGTGCAAAAGTTACAGCAGTAACTTACCATGTATTCATTTATCATTTACTGCACATCTCTTAAAACGTCTGTCTTTATGCAGGCTCCAGTGCTGATGGGAACATCATGGGAACTTCACCAAAACCACAGTGTCATCCAAAACATGAAATTAAATGCTCTTTTAAAGTTGCTTTTCTGTCTTCAGTAATAAAATTTTGCTCAATTTCAGGCTTGGCATGAATCCTTTCCAGAAGAATCCAAAGCATGCGTCTGTTCTGGCAGAAAGGTGGGCGCTCTCTGTCTTAAAAGTGTTTCTTTATTCACATAGAAGAATAAAAGTAAAAAAATCAGCTGTTAACTACTGCATGCTCTGTCTTATCGCTGTTTCCAGTGGAATCAACTATGACAAGCCACTGCCTCCAATTCAAGTTGCATCCCTGCGAGCAGAACGTATTGCAAAAGAGAAAAAGGTGCAATCTCCATTTCACTTACGTGTCTGACTGCGGTAATAAAAAATACAGGCAACAGGGGAAGCTTGAGGAGCACTGGGAGAAGTGTGCTGGTACATCAGTAGCAGTTAGTAGCGTTTACACCAGAGTGGGACCCTGGGCCTGTACGTGACACTGGTACCTCCTGCTCACAAGCAGCATTCTGGAAAACATGTTTTTACCAGATTTTACTTTATCTCATTTCATTCTTGATTGTTCTGTTTCCTCCTTTCTTAAATTATTCAATAGGAGATGCTTGTTCTTAGATGGTAAATTGCTTGTTCCGTTATGTTCTAAGCTGTATAACGTTTAGACTGCAGCAGGTAGTTTGAAACTAGTCGCATCTTGTAACTAGTTACTTGTGTTGCAGGGAAGTCAGACTTGCATGCTGTGTCTGCACATATGCTTAGAATTAATTTTTTTTGTTTTAAAGACATCCTGATTGATTCATGCACTGGTTTGACAACTATGAAACTCGTGCTTTGTTTCCTAGGCTTTGGCTGAACAGCAGAGGGCACAGCAACAGGCAGGCCCACAGTCTCAACAGCAGCAAGCCGGCCAGCAGCAAGCTCAGCAGCCAGCTGTCCAGCAAGCACAGGCCCAACCACAGCCACAGGCTCAGGCACAGGTAGTTCAGCAGCCACAGGCAGTAGTGCAGACTGCAGTAACTACTGTGGCCAACACAGCAGTATTGGTAAGAAAGGGAGGACTTGGTGTCTGATGCAGTAACTTCAGTTCTTCTTTTGTGTACTACATCTGCGTGCTTTTACTTGCTTTGGAAAGTAAGACTTTTAGGTCAGTGTAGTGAAATAAAGGCTGTTTCTTTTTTCTTCTTTCTCTCCTGAGTGTGCTGGGCACCTTCTTTTTTTAATTCACTGATTAAAACTCATTATTGCAATAATAGGTGTTAGCATTTTTCCACCTTAGTATGCTGTATTCTTTGTACAGATACCTTGCGTTTTCAGTTCAGTATTTAATACTGCTCATCTAAAGAACTCAGAAAAGAGACAGTAGCTGTAACAGCTGCTCTGTTAAAGTAGGTTACAAACTAAAGCTTTGAGTAAATTAATCTTTGCTGGCAAAGTGGAATCTTGTATCCTACAGGACCTACAATTACTTGTATTATTGTAAAGCTTTCAAGGCTTCTTTGAATGTAGAGTCTGTATTAGTGAATCTGATAACAGGTTGAAGGCTCTTGTGTTTTAGAGTCAGTCCAGTTTACTTACTGCGGTGCTCAGGCAGCAGTGGTTTCAGTGCTCGTTGAAGGGCCAGAATAGTACAGCTTTTCCAGAGACAGAGAGAGGGCTCTGTCCTGACACACTGCTGTGCACCTCCTAGCACTCAGTGGTGTTGATGTGTGAGAGGTTACCTGTGTGTGCCAGAGCAATACCTCGCTCCTTTCTGCTGCTGACAAGGATGTGAAATGTCCAGTACTTACCCAACACCTGGCTTGTATCCAACTGCTCATCAACGTGGCAGAACCCTAACCTACCCAGAAGTTACTACTGATACGCAAAATGAAAGCAAGTTTTAGAACTCTCTCTGCATTTTATTGTCTCTTTCTTGAGTTGTCATTTCTGGAATACGGCCCTGTGTTAAACAGCAGAGCAGTGTAAGAGCTATGTTCAGTTTTCTTCTATTGTTTTCTGAAGTTTTCTCAATTGTCTTCTCAATAGGCAGGCACAATCAAAACAGCAGTCACGGGGACAAGTATACAGACTGGTAAGAAGACTTTATAATTGGGTATCAGAGATGATAGGGTGTAAGATTTTCATTCTTTTTTTACAACATCGTTTTTAATCCTGATTTTTGCTTTCAGCTACAGTGAGTGGGAATGTCATAGTGAATACTGTTGCTGGAGTCCCTGCAGCTACCTTTCAGCCCATCAATAAACGTCTGGCTTCACCTGTTATACCTGGAACACTGACTGTGAGTAGACTGCACACTAGCTGCATCTCTGGGTTCCTTTTGGTTGCACTCTGTATTGGTGGATCTGTTTCCTGCATTAGCTGCATTAGTTACCAGAAATTCCACTCCTTATTAACTGCACGTGTGTCCTGTGACTCTGCATCAACTCCTCTCTCTTAGCAAAATACCAGCATAAACTGGGACAGATTATCAGGATAAAGGACCTAAGAGACAGTGCTTAGCTGCAGACCATTTTTAAAAGTATTACCTTAGGAAATGGATGATGTCTGTATAATTTCCAGCCTCTAATATTTTATGCTCAGGTAATTGTGATCTTATTTTAAGGTCATAAGACTATAGAAGTTTAAGCAAAAAATGTCAGGTAGTAAAATCAAACTTGTGTAGTTGAGGGCTTGGTGATCAGCATGACAAAGATTTAACCAGATGCCAACTGTGAGACATATTCAATCATTTATTAGAAAGGTTTGGATTTGTTTGCTTTATTTTTGATGTTGGTTTCTCAAACTGTATGATCTACGTCCAGTAAGTTCATAGCTTTATATGAGTTACGAAGACTGGGCAGGGTAATGACTGTGACTGTGTTCCTCTCAGACTTCGGGAGGCACTGCAGCTGCACAAGTGGTGCACACCCAGCAGCGGGCAGCAGCAGCACCTGCTGCCTCCACAGAGCTGGTGACCATAGCATCTACACAGGGGGTTCGTGCAGTGACATCAGTGACAGCGTCGGCCGTGGTAACCACAAACTTAACACCCGTGCAGACCCAGACGAGATCACTGGTGACTCAGGTTACGCCAGGTAATAATGGTGTGCTCAGGGATTGTTTCCTGGGGTTCCCACAGAATTCCTGAAGTTTGCTTGACCCGCACAGTACTGAAACTCTGGCCTTGTTGGCCACGCAATTAAACAGTGACATGATTCCTAACCTGCTGACTGTTGGTGCTCAGATTACCTTTTTTTGTTGGTATTTCTGGACAAAGTGTTGCAGTAGAGAATTGCTCAGCCCGGAGGGATTACTATTAAAAAAGATTGTTAGCAATCAAGCAGTAAAGTATTAAAACTGAGCATCACAACTATAAACTACTATGAAGAAAGGAGTGCATGTTTTATTATTTTTCATTGTGTTTATGCTAATGGGTTGTCTGTAGTTAGTCTACAAGCTGTATTATAGCAGAACATTCTTTAATCACTTGGCTTCTCAGGTGAAATCAGAGAATTAAATTCAATGTTGAGAGTCCTCACAGCATTTCTTTTTCTTTCTTTCTTCTTTTGCAGCGACACCAACAGTCCAGCTCTCTGGCAAAACAATCACTCCTGCTCACTTCCAGCTTCTGAGGCAACAGCAGCAGCAGGCTGCTCAGGTGCAGGTCCCTCAGATTCAGGCTCAGGCACAAGCCCAGTCTCCAGCTCAAATAAAAACTGTTGGGAAACTGTCACAGGTTAGTAAGCATTGCTGGCACTGTGTTGTACCCTATTTTCTTGGGCTAGAATGAAATGCAGGTCTCTCTGAAAGTTGATCCTGTGAAAATTTCATGAAGGCAGGGAGGACTGATAGCCATTTCAAATAGAAGTGCTACCACCACAGGTCAGGGTGGAAAGGACTTACTGTTGCCTACTCACTGGCAACCTGTTGTGTAAAGGAGTTGCTCCTTAGCTCTTTGATGTTAAGTTTGGCATAGAATGTTTCTTCAAAGCTGCAGATCCATCTCCATCCTTTTTCCTGTAGCCCTATAAGAGATGGGAAATGAAGAAAGTGTTGTTTTTGCAGGAGCAGCTGATCAAGTTGCAGAAGCAGAAGCTACAGCTTCCTCAGCAGCAGGCAGCACAGCAGACACAGCAAGGGGCACAACAGCAAGCGGCACAAGTACAAGTGCAGCAGCAGCAGCAAACTCAACAACTGACTGCTGTTACAGCACCTCGTCCTGGCGCGGTCCTCACGGGCACTACTGTGACAAACCTGCAAGTTGCTCGTCTTGTAAGTTGTCTCTGACCTCATGAGAACAGCTGCAGACACCTTGTTCTTACTGCTGGTTTAAAAGAACTGGATGTTGGTTGTTCATGCACCTAAGTGCCCTTTGTGTTACTTAGGCTGTACGAAAGACACAAATAGCTTTAACAGCACTTAGCAACTGACACACCTCTGAGGTGTGTTAGTGTAAAGGAGAAGTTATATTCGGAAATATTTACCACTATCACTTATTAATCACCTGTTATATGAAGCACATGTTTTTTGGCTGGTACAATAATCTTCATTCCTTACTGCTTAGACTCGTGTTCCTGCTTCCCAGCTTCAAGCACAAGGACAGATCCAGGCCCAAACTCCACAGGCAGCGCAGGTTGCTTTGGCAAAACCTCCAGTGGTATCCGTTCCAGCTGCTGTTGTGTCATCTGCAGGAGTCACTACGCTCCCTGTCACTGTTGCAGGCATCAGTGTTGCTATTGGGCAGCCCCAGAAAGCAGCAGGTATGTCAGTACACTTGCTAAAACATAATAGTTTTAAATTCTGCTTCCATAAAGGTAGGGTGCTCAAGTAATGTCTTCTGTGGGACTTAGACTTCAATAAACTAACGCGATGGAGGCTGAACTCCAAAAATGAGGTGAGAGAATTGTGCTTACTCCACGTAATCTGCAGGTCGGTATCGTTCTTAAGCCAGAAATCTGCATTTAAGTAGGTGAGAGCAGACGTGGTTTTGAAAATAAAGCTGTAATTGCATCTTTTCAAGTATGAAGCAGATACAGGAGAACTTGCCTTTTGTAACTGGCTCCTGTAGTGCAGACAGAAGTTTTCCTGTAGGAAGTATAATTGTTAGAACACAACCGTAGCTTGCTCATGCAACTCTGTCAAAATCATATGTCTTATTCTTATTAATATCAGTGGGTTGTTAGTGCTCAAAGCTATGCAGATGTATAAGCCCGTAAAGGCACAGGCTGTGTTTGCAAGCTGCTTGTGACAAAGCAGTAAATGAAAACTCACAGTTGTAACTATGTTTATAACTTTCAGGAGGTCAGACTGTAGTTGCCCAGCCACTGCATGTCCAGCAGCTTCTGAAACTCAAGCATCATCAAGCAGCACAGCAACAGAAAGCTATCCAGCCCCAGGTTGCACAGGGTCAAGCTCCTGTGCAGCAAAAGGTACTCACAGTTTGCCCTTCCACTGAGTTTCCTGATGTTTCTGTGGTTGCAAAGCTTTAGCTCTGGATTGTGGTGGCACTCCTAGGCAGTCAGTTAATGTTCCTATGAGTGGGTCTAACTATACCTAGAGAGGACTCTTTGTTAATTTCTGTTTGGTGTGATTTTCCATACCTCAGACTTAATGTAACTTTGTTGGTTTTGTCTTCTGTGTTAAGTAACAGAGTTTAAGGGTCTCTTTAGTCACTTCCAATACAACCAAGTATACTTCTCCCTGATATGCCACCATCTCATGGGCTTGGCTGTCACTGAGCCACCAACATGGTTACTACTAATTTAGTATTTTGGAAGTGTGTTGCCTTATGAATATGCCTGTGTGGTATGAGGACCTTTAAATGCTTCAGGACATATGTATGAATGCATGGAGGTTTTCTCCCCCAGCTCCTTTGGCTATTTTTGTTTGAGAGGATTTGCTTCAATAATAAAATGTAATTAATCTCATCAGCTATGTACCTGTTCTTTGATAGTTTGTAGTCACTGATGCTTTTTTCCCTTCTGTAGATAAATGCTCAACAGGTCACAGTCCAAACCCAACAGCAGACGTCGCAGCAACAAAAAGTAACCTATACTACACAGCCTGCCATTAAAACTCAGTTCTTAACGACCCCGATTTCCCAAACCCAGAAGCCAGGTGGAACCCAGCAGGTGCAGGCTCAGATTCAGGTACAGGTAACACCACTCCATGCTTCTAAACACTACTGTGGTGGGATAACCCTAAAGATAACAGGTGTAGTGACACTTCAGCACCTGCTCACGTTAACTTTATAATATTGGTGGTGAATATCTGGCCTTTTGCCAGGTCAGAAAAACCAGCTGGAAAGTTTGCCTTTCCTCTATGAAAGAAACAAACTGTCACCCCTTTTTATTAGCAATGGATTTGTTCTGTTTTTATTAAGGACAATTAAATTGCATTTCTTCCTGTTTTCTGGTGCTGCCTCCTGGTCTAATCTCCATCAGCTAAGAGGAGCTGATGGTTCTCTAATTCTGTGCATAACTAGATCAGTCTAACCACGGAAAAGGAAGGGGATGAGGAACTGGAAGCCTTACTCCTTCAAAGCTATATCAGAGTTAAAGTAGTCCATTAGAAAGTCCGTGCTTCAGTGTTATATATAGTTAAGAGGAAACAAGTATATTGCAGTTAAAGCTGAAAATTCTACTTTTCCTCTTTCCCTCCTAGCTAAGCATGCTATTCTAATATGCTGTTCTAAATGTATTTTATTTGCAAGGCTGCACTGTCACTGAGAAGGCCAAGATGCCAACGTGCAGTAAACACAACTTAGGTTCCTTGGTAGCAGTTCTGATAGGTATGGTGTGTTGCAGCTATTAGCAGTTTTATTTTGACTAATCTTCTTTATTTTATGGTCACCGAAGGTTGCAAAACTTCCTCAAGTGGTCCAGCAACAGGCTACTGTTGCCAACATTCAGCAGATGGTTTCAGTTTCCCAACAGGTATGTCTTGCCCGCAGCACAAGAAACCTGATCCTACTGAAGGAGGGCTCACCTATTTGGATTTGTATTTTTCCCTCTGTGTGGTATGGGTGGAATTTGGGAAGGAGGTGGCCATTTCCCTTCCATAAGAATGGGTCACGTGAACACCAGGTCAGGTTGCTGTAAATTCTTTAGTCTAAATTCTGGGAGATAAAGCAGTGTTTTCTTCGTGAATGTAGAAGAGCTGAGGGAAATATTTTCTTAAGCTGAAGGAATTTCAAATATTAGCTTTTTGTGATGTGTAGTCGAATAATTGAACTAATGAACACCGTCTGAGTTTGTTACACAAAAACTGGGACGCACTGGGAGTTGGAAGGCACATAAAGACTGCCTTTCCTGTCTATCAGTGTGTTCTTACCTTCCACGTGCCTTCTGCAGAGAATCTAGGAGCACGCTGTTTAATCTGCACTGAGCAGCTCTGCATTGCAGGCGCTCTGTTATCATTTCTAAGGAAAAGTGACAGAACGTTTTCTTACCAAAGCCTTGTGCCCACATCCCAGTACTGCTTCCAGTCCTTCTTTGTCTAAGATGCTCGTCATTCAAGAGAGCAAAGGCCTGCACAGCAGGAATCTAATGGCTGCCTTGTCCTCCTGTCTTGTCTAGGTACAAGCTCAACCCCAAACTGTGACCCTGTCTCAGACCACAGCAGGTCAGCAGCAGGTTCAGGTGATTCCTGCAACAACTGCTACCGCTCAAGTTGTGCAGCAGAAACTGATACAGCAGCAAGTTGTGACTACAGCGTCTCCCCAGATTCAGGCTCCAGGCGTACAGAATCCAGCCCAGACACCAGCAACATCTGAAGCCCAGAATCAGCAAGCAAAAGTCCAAATGAGGACACCTACTGTCAGATTAAAGGCACCTACTAAACCAAGCTGAACTAATGATTAAATGCAATAACAGGGAAATGCAGCGTTTCTTGTTTGCTAAGCCAAGTGAGAAGCTACTCCAAACACCCAGATGAAGTCAAACCACCTCTTTTTTTTCTTTTAACAGAAGGACTTTGCAACGCTTAGACATGAAAACTCTCACATAAGTCCAGTGTTAGCAGCTGTTCAGCACTGTACCGAGTGCGTCCTGCTGCTGTTCTCTGTGCTCATTCAAACCTGATAAATCAAACATTACTTAGATTTAAGTTATGTCCAGCTTCACAAAAGTAAATGGGTGAAATGCCATAAACGTCAGCAACATCCATCTGTGTTAGCATACCACAAGCTGCCAGTGGGACCGTGCAGTTCTTTGCTAGAGTTGGGATGGCTGTCAGTATCCGCGCTGAAGCAGTTCAAAGAACCCGGTGTGGTTAACACAAAGTGTCTCAGTCTCTGTGGAAGCTGCTTGTTGTTCTAGCTTCAGGTGGATACCTCTGGAAGGTCTAACTTACATCTGAAGTGCTCCCTGAAAAGCTTAGCCAATAAATGTGAAAACCTGTAAGTATATGTAATTAAAAAGGAAAAAAAAGGTTCATTCTCCATTTTTGTAAGCCTTTTAAAATGTTTGTTAGTAGTTTTGTGTACAGTTTACAGAAGCACCCACCCCGTGTGCTCGTTCTCATACTTCACTTTAAGGTAATGGATATTTTAGGCATGAACTGAGTAAATACTGTGTGATGTGTATTAAAGTGTAGCCTTTTTTTTGTACATGAATTGTTCAGTGGGTGCAACCAAACAAAGGCTCTGCAGCTGTTTGTCCCAGGACTGCTGCCAAGGAAACTCCCACGGATCAAATGGAACCGCCTGGTTTTGTTCTGCTCTTGCAGTGTTGAAATGTTCAGTACTTTCTACTCAGCTTTCGGCTCGGGGAGGGGGCAGGGAGGGGGGAATGGTGACACTGAGTCTTCAACTGTGTAAAGAGCGAGATCTAACTTTTGTACTATTCTTTTACTAAAGCTAATGATGAATGTATCTTCAGGTGGGTATTTTGGATGTGAATGGAGCGCGGCCTCTTCCTCCAACTCAGTTTGCCTTATTATGAAGAAAGCAAGGAGCTGTACAGAACTGTGGGCTTTTCTCTACTTTTCTGGCATAAACAGAAACTGTTTGCAAACAGCACTGTGTGAGGAATCGGAAAACTCCTGGTAGCTTAAATGGATTCATCTTCCTTTGGCTGTCATGCTGCACAACGTGTACAATTAGACAGAATTACAGCATTCCTTTCCCGAGATGGTTTTAAAGTTATTTTTTCATTGTGATCTTTTTACTCCCTGTTTGAAGGTAGGGGCAGTGCCGGTGTGCGACCTGCGCTGCTGAAACTGCAAAGGAAACGCATTGGGAACCGCTGCCTGATGCTGTGCCCTGTATGTTATTGCAGCCCGGCCCGGTGCTGCAGTTATGCCCGCTGTTCTTCGCTGTCGGGCGTCTCTGGGCGTTTGTACGTGCCCCAGCAGCACTGTGAGGAATAGCGATGTATCCCACCTGAAGGTGTAATAAAGTGTACATTTTGTAACCCGCCCTCGTCCTGCTCCTCGTTCCGTCGCCCCGCCCCGCAGTCGCGGTGTTCCGGTCCCGTCCTCTGGGCGGAGCTCCCCCAGCACAGCATGGCGCGGCCCGCGCTCGCCGCCAGCCTGGAGGCCGTGCTGGGCGACCGCGGCAACGCCAACCGCGTCTTCGAGATCCTGGAGCTGCTGGCGGTGCGGGGCGCTGTGGGGGCGNAATGGGCCACAAGGTAAGAGGGAAAGGGGGGACTTCTGTGTTACACCTTTCACAGCATGAAGAGCAGGATCCCTGGAGAGATCCTGGCCCCCGTTCTGCGGGGCGCCTCGGCGTCACTCACGGCCCCGCTCTTCCCCAGGCCAAGGAGGAGCAGGACGTGCTGTGTGCCGCACGGACGTGCCGCCGGCTGTTCGCCGCGCTGCTGCGGCGGGGAGAGCTGTTCGCCGTCAGCCTGCCTGCGGAGGAGGACGCGCTGTGCGGTGAGCGGGGAGGGCCGGGGCTGGGGAAGGAGCCGGGAACCGCCGCGCGGCCGTGGGGTGGGAGCGTCAGCGCCGCGCCTTTTCCTTCCAGGGAACTACAGCGCTGAGGAGAAATACAAAATATGGATGAGGCACCGCTATAACGACTGCGTGGAGTGCTTGTCCGAGCTGCTGGGCCACGACTCCTTCCAGGTCAAGGTGAGCTGCTGGACTGCTGCTGGGATACGGGCTTGTGGGGTAGGAGCAGTTACCGCTCGAATACTCGGTGTGAGATGGTGGGGATGCTGCAGGGCCTTCCTGGGGCTCTAACGCCCCTCTGCTCCGATCGGCAATGGCATCCACGTGGCTTTCTCACTGAAGAGACTCATTCTTCCCGCGCTGAGCAGCCCCTGCGGGCCTGAGCACCCCTGTGCTCCTCGAGGCGAGGGCTTTTTCTAATCTGTGTTTTAAAGGAATCGTCACTCTGTACCCTCATGAAGTTCGTGGAGTTGGAGGCAGAATGCCCTTTGGTCGCAGAGCAGTGGAAGGGCAGCATCGCTTTTCCTCGCGATCTTCTGAAGGTGAGCTCAGAACCTGCAGAGCTGAGGTTTCAGGCAAGGAGATGGGGATGGAGAAGAGGAATGTGGGCTCTAGAGATGGAAACACCTGCAGAGTGCTGCCTTTGATGGGGTGGTGGTGTGGGAGCAGCTGCCTTGTGTGAGGTCTGGCTGGATTCTTGTGTATTTCTGAAGTATCAGCTCTGATTTTTGGGGGGAGGTAAGAGGGAAGGTGCTGCCCCCGGCTCAGCCACTGCATCATTTCTAAATTGCGGTGTCTGTGATGTGAGGGATTTGGGTTGGAAGCACCCATTAAAGTGGCTGGTGAGCACTGCAGGCGGGACACAGCGCTGCTCACCAGACAGGGGTTGCCCTCAGCCCTCTCAGCTGTCTGCTCCAGTGCGGCAAGAAACTGACTTGCTTTTCTTTGCCATCCTTTTGCTAGGTGGTTGTTAACGGCTTAATTCCCATACACGAGGATGCTTCGCTGCTGATCTCTCGCTTCCAAGAATACATGGAGTATGATGACGTTCGGTACTTCGTCATGAAGGCGGTCACTGAGAGCATTGGACAAGTGATGCAGAAGATAAAAGAGGTGACGAGTTGTGCTGCTGGGATGGGTCTGGATGAATTGTTGCTCTGAAGCATGCACCTTGGTTGTGAAGTGGGGAGGAACTACTGATATGTGGAACGACTTTGGAAGCAGGAGAAATAAGTGCACCCATTTGAAGGCATTGATTTTCTTCTTGTTTGTAGTGTATGCTAATTACGTGTAGGACTGAAATCAGTCTGAAATTGGAGATAGATAGTTCAAGATGTGTATTGTTGATCAGAACCTCGCAGTCAGAGTTCTTGCTTCTGTTTTGCCCAGATCTGCATATTGAGTGGCACAGAGCATAAGGGTTTAATTCTCTTTGGTGTGTGGGAAGGGTCTTTTTTCTTTTATTGGACCCACCCGTTTGGTTAAATCAGAGTCAGTTCAGATGTAAGTTCTGTGATAGGCAAATGGGCAATGCTCCAGGCCAGGGCAGCGATGGAGAAGCAGTTTGCAGTACAGCCATCGGAGCTTTTCTTTCCTATGTACATTCAGTGGTTGGGAAATCAGGGATTGTGGAAGCCCGGCGTGACTTCCCTCTGTGGTGAACCTCACTTCACACCTGATCCTCTGCTTTCTGTCTGTTTTAGAGGCCGCTGCCATTTTACCAGCAGAACATATTTTCCCTCATTTCACCCATTAACATGCCCAACAAAGAGTGTGACATGGTCAAATTCATGGTGAAGCAAGGTTAGTAGACTCCACACGATGAACTGCCGTGAGAAGGTGGCTGCTGGAGGCAACAGGGATGTTTCTGAGCTGGAGTAAAGGAAAGCTTTTAACTGAACTCTGATGTGTCCCAACCCATTTGGTAGAGGGAAACCTCAAACACTGAGCTTTAACATCTCATGGGAACATTTATGATCTTCGCTCTGCTTAACTCATAGGGTTTTCTCTCACTGCATTTTGTTAGGCTGCAGGGCGGGAAGAACAGTGCCCTTTACTTTCAGTGTGTCCAATTAAGCCTGGGGGAAGAGGGAGAAGTTTGACTAACATAATGCAAATTTCCTTACGTATAAGTTTGCTCCTTTATCTGAGTGGGTTTGTATTCTTTCAGTTTCATGTGGGTATTTGTAGTAACTGGGATTGTTTCAAAGGAGCAAGTAAAATAAGTCATCGTTTTTGTTTTTAACATCCATTTCAAGTTCTATCTCTCTTATCTTTCTTAGATAACCGGGAGGAATGGAAGGTGTCGAAGCTGCAGGTAACTGTTCATTTGGTGCTTCAGAGTTCAGTTTTCTACTGAAAATAGAACTTCATCTCCACCCGTGTGTTTACCTCACTACCTGCAATTCTGTTTTAAGGCACACAAGCAGGCATTTGAAAGAATGTGGCTCACTTTCCTGAAGCACCAGGTGTGTGGTACTTCTGTCACGGATCCGGACTGCTTTCCAGTTGCTAATCCTTAGAGGCTGCAGCCATCCTTTGCATGGTGCTCCTGTTAGGACTCCTCTGTGCTTCTGCCATTACATGAGATCAGCCCAGTCACCATCTCTGCTGGATTGTTCTCCTGGCAAAGGAACATTACCTCATGTATGGCCTTTTTCTTCTTACTCTCAGCTTTTAAACAAGTCTGTCTGTAAGGAGTTATCTGCAGCATAACAACTCACGTTTCCTAGCTGAATGTTCCCGAGCCTGTTTGCTAGTGACTTTCCTACTGCTTTTCCCTCTGAGCTGTGATGATGCTTTTAGCTGAGCACCCGCTTCTTTGAATGAACTCAGCTGTCAGATGTCGCTTGTATGCTCTCCCACTTGTTATGTGAACCGTTCTGTTTTGTTCTGGCACATTCCCTTTTGCTTGCATTGTCTTTTTTAGCTGTATGTTGCTGTTGCTCTTGGAGTTCTCGTTTTGATGGTTTGACTGTATTGTATTGCTTTGTCCTTCACAGCTACCCAGCGGCCTTTATAAAAAAGTTCTTGTTATTCTGCATGACTCCATCCTGCCTTATATGAACGAGCCCACTCTCATGATAGACTTCTTGACAGTGGCCTATGGAGTAGGTGAGTGAAAGCAGGCTTTTAGCCTTTGTGTGGCTCTGCAGCACAGTACGTACATAGCTGAGAGGGCTGCTGGATGCAACACCACAGCTTTGGGTGGGATGAAGCTAAGGGACTGGGGTGAATTCTGTTGTCCCTAAAAGTGAGATGCATTTACCTGCATCTGTCAATGTTTGTTGGTTGTTGTATGTTAGGTAGATTGTATTCTAAACTACAGCTTAATCTGTGCAAGTAACCTGTGATCCTCAGGAAGGTTTTGGCTGAGCTTCTGTCACCTTACGGCCATCACATACAGACACTGCTGGTTTTGTGCTACTTCCAGGAAGGTTTAATAATGAAACAGGTCATAGCTGATCTTTTTATCTATCTGTCCTTTGTATTGATAGATGCCTGCTTTCTTACAGGTGGAGCAATTAGTCTTCTAGCCTTAAACGGATTATTTATTCTGATTCACCAGCATAATCTGTAAGTAAAAGGAGCGCAATGTTTAAAGGGACATGGGTGTCTGTATTTACATCTTCATGTAAACAGAACTGAAAAGAATTCTCCACATGTTCAGGCTTTGGCTGTGAGGAAGCCAAGCTCAGCCCAAGAAGCTCAGCTGTTTGGATGCTGAGCTCTTCTGATAGTTTGGCCTTTTTTTCAGCTGAGCCTAAATACCCTCTTCTCCAGACTGTGGTTGCTCAGCTCTTGGAAATCAATTTCCATTGATCTGATGGTGTAGCAGAACTGCAGTCTTTGGATCCTGTGCCATTTGCAGTCGGTGAATGTGTTCTCACATCTCCAGAACAGCTGGGCACTGCACCAGCCAGCAGTTCACCTTACAGCTTGATTTCAAGTGGTGGCTGTGAAGGCACACCAAAGAAAGCTCAGCAGTCACCCGGGGCACAGCAGTGATCTGGGGTGGTTTATGAGGAGCACACAGAAGCATTTATAGACGCAGTGTGGTCCTGCTGTACGTCACTGATAGCAGAGGATGTTGTCTTCTTCCTTTCTGCCTTTTCAATAGGGAATACCCTGACTTCTACAAAAAGCTGTACAGCCTCCTGGACCCTTCTATATATCACGTGAAGTACCGAGCCCGCTTTTTCCATTTGGCTGATCTGTTTTTGTCTTCATCGTAAGTAGAACCTTCATTATATAGGCACATACATTCTGCTCTTACTTTCCTGTTGGCCAGAGTCCGTTCTTGAACAGTCTCCCATGTCTGGATTTAATGTAGTCACTGCCTGCTGAATTAAATTTGTTTTCTTATTGAGAAAACTGAATCCCAGAGTGTAACTGCAGCGCTGTGTAATTCTTCATGTGATGTTTTTGAAGATGCACCACCCATCTGTCTAGTTTCACAGAGTGAAGATGCAGTTCATTATCTGGGTTTGATCGGCAAATCATTATGGATGTATTTTGATCTGTATTCCAGTTTGGCTGAAAGTGATCATTTTTCTCTCCGTCTTTATGAATATGGAAGAGGAACACTGGCAGGCTTTTTATAGACGCAGTATCATAAATCTGTTGATGAATTGATGACCTTTTTGCAGACATGTAATATTGAAATATAAAGCATTTGACACTCTGTCTTGATGCTTTCAATTCATCATGCCCAGGGAAGAAACTAGATATGCAGCTGGTCATATAGTTGCCATCATATGTTGTAAAATAAACCAAGAATAATGCTCAGCACATGATATTTAATGTCACCCCCCTTGTATTCATAGTGTTCTCTGGAGGGAGTAACAAGACGTGGCAGATGGTTGTACCTTGGGGTGGCTTTGCTGAGCCCTGCAGGTGTAGTGAGCCCTAGGGCTTGAGGCTGAGTGGCTGAGAACTGTCATCTTTCATCCCAGCTCTGCTGACCTGAAGAATGTGCCTACATGAGCTGACTGCTGTTAAAAAGTTGCATTTCTACCATAAAAGAACTATTCTGCACGTTTATGTTACAGCAGCTTTATGTTCCCATTACCAGCTGCACTGCTTGCTCTAATCCTGGGAGTATTATGTAAATATAACACCATGGCACGTGTATTAATTAAACCCACAGAACTACATTAGAAAAATATAATTAAGGTTGCCTGGCCAAGCACTCAGAAGTTTATAAAATGACTGAATAAAGACAGCAGTGTGAATGACCGCGTACAAGAGCTGTGCTTGGCTACAGCAAGTGTCTGGAGTAGTGCCACACTTCTGGGTTGAACCACAAACTGCTCTGAGATTATTCATGCACTGAATGGAAACGCCCTAAAATTTGTTCCAGGCAGCACACAAGACCCTGTGTAACTGCTTGAAGTCGTGATTCTTTGCTGTATAGTTCCTTTTCACTTTATAGTCCAAAAAGCTGAAGAATCCACTGGTCCTTAACCCGACATGCTGTTTGGGTTGATGAGTGTGTTGGTTCACTCGCTGGAACTCTGACATGCTGGTTTCTTCTTCTTTCCCCATAGTCATTTGCCAGCATACCTGGTGGCAGCATTCATAAAGCGCCTGTCCCGGCTGGCCCTCACTGCTCCTCCCGAGGCTCTGCTCATGGTCATTCCTTTCATCTGTAATCTCTTTCGGAGGCACCCGGCCTGCAAAGTGCTGATGCACAGACCGAATGGGCCACAAGGTAAGAGGGAAAGGGGGGACTTCTGTGTTACACCTTTCACAGCATGAAGAGCAGGATCCCTGGAGAGATCCTGGCCCCCGTTCTGAGGTTTAGAAGGAACCCTCCATTCCTTGGCTTTGTGGAAAGCCAGCAGGCTGCTCCTCTGAGTGTTAAGACTCATCTGCATTGCCCCTCTCTGACCGTGGGCCTCACAGTTGCCCCCTTACCTCGAAGCAGGAACCAATCCTGGCAGTCTCCCCGGTGAATGGGGCTCTGAGCTTGGCACACACCCAGGCTGCTTCCAGGTGCTAAGTGCTGAGAGAGCTGTACTGGCCTCTGAGCTTGTCTTGTTCACTTCAAGGTTCAATAATAAATAAATGAGAAAAGAAATTGCACACAGAAACCAGAGGCCTCTTCAATTTCCATCTACAGTGTTTTTGCATAGGTGGATGTACTGGATCATCAGCAACCTTGAGCGTTCTTCATCTATCTGTGGTTTAACTGACCAGTGCTGAATGCCAGTAGTGGCAGTTCAGAGTTGCCTGAGATGTCCTTGAATCAGACCATTCCAGTTCTTTGTGCTCTTAGAAGTATTCTGATTCGGTGGTGCTGCAAACAGTGATGCCTGGGTCATGCTGCAGGGTGTCAGCTTGTTCCTGGATCCTGAATGTGTTGGGACATTGCAGCTTTGGCTGCAGCACTGCTCTGGGTCCCTGGGTTCCCTCTGGCACTATGGACGTCACAGGAGTTATTAGCTCTGTATCTCTTTCCTTAGATTTGTCAGAAGATCCATATATTATGGAGCAGGAGGAGCCATCTGAGAGCAGGGCTTTGGAGAGCTCACTCTGGGAGCTTCAGGTTTGTCATCTAACTACTCTTTTACTTCGCATCATTTTCCTTCCTTAGTGTAAGATGCAGAGGATTTTAGACACATGATAACTAGTGCCTGCTAATTAGTAGGAGTCTTGTGAGAACACACCATCTGACCATGCAGTTGAAAAGTGGGCTGTTAATAGCTGAAACAGAGTAAATAGTGGCAAATGTATGAGGCTTTTTATTTGCTTTGGAGGGGAGAGAAGAGCATGCTAAGCACTGATGGAAATTGAGTACAGATAGGTCGTCCTGTAGAAATGACTTTTAAAATGCTGGAGGAGATTGTAGTGTTCACTTTTAACCTGGAACATTTGTAGGATGGTGTATGAAGGCTGAAATTAGTTAAATTACTCCTGGTGACCTCAGTGGCAGGATTATCACTTTCCATTTAAATGCTACAAGGATTTTGTGCAAGGTGGGTATTGCTGGAGAGAGCAGGAGCTCAGATGCAGCATCATGGCTCTGGGAGGTGGCAGAATTGAGGTGTGCACTGTAGTAGCTATGGCCAGTGGAGGAATCCATCTGTCTTGGGCTGAATGTGAACCTGGTGAAAGGGTGCTTTAATATGTTCCAAGCGTGGCTGAAGTCCTTATTTCTTGAAGCTGCGTAGTAACACGGTGCAGCAGACTTGCCTCTTGCCAGAATTAATGTTCATGACCAAAGGGTTTGTTAGATACCTGTGCAGGAAGCCAGATGGATGTGTTACCATGTGCTCATTAGACCTTCTCCTCTTTATCTTGCAGTCCCTACAAAACCATTATCACCCAGATGTGGCCCAGGCAGCTGCTATCCTCAACCAGTCGCTGTCTGAAATAGAGGATGACATATCAGGGCTCTTGGAGCTCTCAGCTTCTGAGGTAGTGTTGCTGTGCTTTTGTGAATGACTGTAACAAGAGGAAGGGAGACTGCTTCCTGAATGCAATAGCCATGTGCTGTCCATCAGCCTTGCTGCTGAGGAAGGAGCTAGGCGAACTTCTGGTTACCTTACAGTCAGGGAAAAGGGGAAGATGTCTGTGAAATGGCATTTGGCAGCAGTAGTGGCAGGACTGGCTTGTATTTAAAAGGTTTATTGTTGTATCTTTTATGATGTTAGAGTGAGCATTGGTATCAGCCATGGTAAAGTGCTTGTACTGAATTTTGTCAATATTTTCTCTTTTTGTAGCTTTTTGATAAAGAAATAAAGAAAACATCTGCTAATGTGCCACTGGAGTTTGTGCAAGTACGAGGTTTGTTTGGGAAGAAAAACGATATCTTTGCAGAACACTTCGCTTTAGATTGATGCGATCTCTGAAGAACACATCTGCACAGCTGACTGACCTTAAGGACCTGCACAAAACTCACGTGTTTTGCTGGACAATTCTGCCTTTGAAATATCTCTAAGTGGTGAAAGCTGGACTGCCTCTGAAGGGAGCGGCCTTCTTCAGTGACCTTTTCCAGTATCCATGTGTGGACTTTCTTTCGTTGTTCCTCATGTCTCATGCTTACATACTGCTGCCTGATGTTCTGGAGGGGTTTTCCCTCAGAGTAATGTTTTCTGGACATGTTCACTGTTGGGATCCCAGCCCTTTTCTCCAAAGCTGCTGGGGCTGGCTGAGATCAGTGACTGCACTGACTGTCTTGCTGCCATTCAGAGGGTCTGAGGGGGAGGGGTGGTCTTGCTTCTGTGTCTCAGATGTGTTCGCTTCATACAAGAGCCAGCAACCCTTCTGTAGTGAGTGACCTCAGTATACAGCTGTAAACACCATATTCTAATTAGACATTTTTTTATATATATAAACTCACTTCAGAGAGATGATTTAGCTTCTATAGAGTGGTCTTAACATGCCCATGTTGATGCAGGGACAGCTTAGGTTTGTCAAAAAGTATCTCTCAGATGATGCTCAGTAATTCCATGTATGATGTGTTGCTAATGCTCCTTCATGTACGTTCATCTCATGCCGTAATGTTTCTTAACTCAAAATACTCATGAGCTTTGGAAATGAGCATAATCGTGGTGACTGTGTAGGGCAGCCAACTGATGTGCAGTGGAAAGTAGTTTAATCCTTGATTTTTTGCTTCTGAACGATAAGCAGCTTAATGTAGTTTTGCTCACAACCTGCAGGCGTTGCAGAAGCTGTGGCCAGTGTGTATGCAGGTGCTAATTAAGTTTGAACTACCCCACTGATATTAGAATGTCTTTGTTAATTTGGATTTTTCATACGGTTCCAGAAGTCATGCAGAAATTCCTCCTGACAGTGTTTTCCAAGGTGTTAAGTGCTGTGCCTTGGTTTGAGGTAAACTCCTTGTTAGGAATGCAGATGAACTCACTCAGGACTCTTTTTCTAATTATTTTCACCGGCTTATTGTTATCTCATTAGGCTTCAACTCTGCTTACAGTGTTTTGAAATCGTGTTTTGTGGAGGAGAAAAATCCAGTCCAGAGGCCAAGAAAGCTCATTTCTGGCAGACAAGTCTGTTTAAATCAGGAAAATCTGTAGCTGTCTTGGCGCACTGGGTTATGTTTTCTTCATCCAGTTGTCTTCGTGCTTTCCAAACAGCGGACGTGTCCTCGGTGCAGAGAGCTCTGCCTCCTTTCCTCTGGTACTTTCTAACTCTGCTGAGATGTTTTCAGGACTTCTTTTTCTTTTTTTCTTCTTTTTTTTTAAAGAACCTTTAAAAGTTCTTGTGCAAAAGCATGGCAGTCTCCTGCCTGGCCAGCCTGCTTTCCCATTTAGTGTGGTAGGAAGGCGGAATAGCTGAGATAATAACTTACAGCTTGAGATACCTCAGCTCAGGTTCACCCAACCTGTTTCAGCTTTAAAATGTGTCTCCTTATGTCTATGTTGTGTTTATGTGTTTATTATATATTTAAAAGTGCTCTTACTCTGCAGAAATGTGGACCACGTAACTACATTAAAGGAAATATACATATATATGGGTATCATCATTTAAATGAAATGGTGTACCATGGAAATGTGTGTACATTGAATACCTTTCTCTGCATCTTTTTGTTCTGCTGAAGTTACTGATGGACAATGTCAGTCATATCTTCCATAGTATCGATGCTATGGGAGTGCTGGGATTCTTTCTTATTACAGGAATATTAATCTGTTTGGGCAGTGGGCAGTCACAGTTTCATGATATGGAAAATGAGGGAGTTTTCTTGGGTTCGTGTATCTGGAAGAAGGGCTAAGCTCTTTCTCAGTGGAGTTCACAGCTTAAACCCTGGATGGCCTTTACACAAGGCCAAAGACTTCATCCCCAGTCTGATGCTGCACATCCCCAAGCAACGTCCTTAAACCTTCCCCTTCGGAGGAGAGAGCTGTAAGCCTCTGCCTGTCCTTGGGAAAACATTCCACCTGGTCTTTCAACAAGCTTTTATCTTTAAACTTCCACCCTCTTCCCCTCAATAGGAGGTATCGGGATAAAAAAAATCAGCAGTTAGTTATAAATATTGAAAGTTTCATCTGCACAGAGTGAACAGCCCTTATCAGGCTGCACACCCGCTGCTGCTGTGCTCTACAGGTCTCCTCGGACTGCAGATTACAGATGCTTTAATCATAGCGTGTCTTAACTGGAAGGCCAGATGGAAGTACCAGGCAGAGAGCGCATAAGTCACTCCTGTTATTATTTGACTGTTATCAGATGTAGGGAGGGAGACAGAGCTGTTGTGTTTTGTTTTTGTTGTTGTTATTTTAGTGAGCAGAAAGGGTGGTTTTATGAAAATACTGGCGTAGCCTGCCTCCCTGACCTGTTACTGCCTTGTTCCCCCACCAGAGGACAGTGATAAGGTCTCTAGTTTGCAGGACTGCCCTTGGTTTACTTCTCTGAGCTTTCATTCATTTAAAAGCTGTTTAAAGTCATCCTAGCCCAAAGGTAAAAGGTAACACCGGTCACCAAGAGCATGATGAGATTTATCTTGTGAGCTTAAGGTCCAGGTAACCATGATGTTTGTGTTAATCAGCTTAGATTTTTACTAAAAGGAACTGCTTTTCTGTAGTTTTGTAGCCTTGTCCCTGGGCTTGGAAAGGAGAGAGAACCAAAACTCTTAGAGCCAGAAGGGAGAAACAACAGAGGGAAACTTCTCTTCAGAGCTGGTGAACGGCGATGTGGTTAGTGCAAGGCTTTGGAGGTAACTGCCTTGCTTCCCTGTGGTTTCTAAGCCACCATCCTGCATGCACAAGAGAGGAGCAGAACCTGAGCTGTTTGGGAACACCAGCTGCTCAGCCTGGTGTCTCTGGCCCTTCTGCTTGGGCATCTGGAGCTATTGGTCAGGCACCACACTGTGACCCAGTGAGCTCACCCCGTCCTTATGGCTGGAGCGTCTGTCGGAGATGAACACTGGCTCTTCACAGGCTGCCGTGCCAAATTCCTGAGAAACAAACCCTCTCAATCAGGGTGCTGTTGTTGACAGTGCACTTATGGAGGATGCGAGTGTCAACTCCATCCCAGCAGAGATAAACCCTGCAGGATCCCTGCCCTGCTGGTGTCCCCATTTTGTTGATAAACGAACAGAGAAAACCTTATCAAAATGAACAGACTGCAGTCCTGCTAATGTAGCTCCACTTGTGCTGAAGATAATTGATGCTTTAATAACGCTACACGTTATCCAGATTGCGGCTGGAGTGCATATGTGAGGAGAGGCATCAATCACAGGCAGTTGTATTTAACTTTTATCAAATGTTTAGGTGGGTGGCAAGGTGTGTTCCTGTGCTGCTCTCGGGGAAGGAGCTTTGGGCTCTGAGATAGCAAGTGAATGAATCATCACCTGCCTTTTGCCTGTATCAGTTTCCTGCAGACTGGGAGAGTGAGGATTTACATTTCAATTAGTGCAGCAGGACACAGAAGATGCCATGTGCTGCTGTGCTGGAAACTGACTTGATGATGAAAACTGCAGCTCCCACATGGAAGGCCTTCAGTCTCATAATCTAGAAGTGACAAAGAGCCAGGTCTCTCTCTACCTGTTGATGCAGTATGTGACTCACCTGCCAGCCCGTGGGGTTGCGGGCAGGCCATGGGGGTGGCTGCTGGTTATGCATCTTAGGGCCTCATGGAGTGGCTTCCATTAGCTGTGTCTGGCTGGATTCAAGGGCCGGCTTATGCTGATCTTGTGTTTGATGTATTAATGATAGCTGACATTTCCATGGGGTGGCTCCAAGCCTCCCTGAAGCCAACAGGAGCTGCAGTGGATCTGCAGACAGATCCCCTGCTGGTGCATCCTCTCCCAGGGCCTGGTGTTCTGCACTTGGTGCATCATGTGTGAAGCAGTACTGGGCAGCTTTGAGAAACGGTGCTCTCCTGTGGAGCTTTTCCTTGTTAAAGACAATTCCTGAAGCATCCTGCCTAGCTAAAATGCTTCCTCTGGCCTGTGTCTGCCTGAAGGCTTGGTTTCTCAAAGGTATTTAGTAAATGAGCTCCTGTGTTCTCTGAGGAGCTAAGTATAAATATTGATGAGAGCTTTCATTCTCTTGCAGCATACCCACAGATTTATGGCTTGATTTTAAGTAAAACTCTTTATTTCATGCTTCTGAAATAAATTTCATATTTTCAGACAGCAGGGATCGTTTGCCCAGCAAAAATCCTCTCCAATTTCTGTGCCAAAGAATGGGAGGCTGCAGCTCCAGGTCCTCCTTCCTGGGGGTGCTGCTGTCATTGGTAACTTATGCCTGAGGCTGTGGCCCTGGCAGTCTGTTACTGGTGTAACCTGCAGAGAGCAAGACGTGTTGGGGAAGAGGATGAGCTGATTCTCAGCAGTCAGCATGGCTGCTCTGCTGGGAGCCTCCTGCGTGGCTCTCCCTGCAGCACCACCACCCCAGAGAGCAGCTGCAGGCTGGCTCCTGCCTGCACCCTGTGCTCATCCCTTGTTTCAGTGGAGCTGCTGCCCTTCTTGCTCTATGCAGTTGTGGCAGCAGACAATTGCTGTTCAGTAGTTTTACCCGCTGCCAGCCTCTTATCTTCTTGTTACAAGGCTGTAGAAAAATCTGCTTTTTGAACCAGCAGCATGCACAGTCATGGAGAAGAACAGATTAAATAACTCCTGTTTGAATCTAAAAGACAGGATCAGAGAGAAAAGTGGTGTGTGTTCCGAGCATCAGCCTCATGTCCCACCATGGTCATGCAGGGAGCACTGAGGTTGTCTGGGCTCAGATAAGAATCCCAGATTCTCTTCAGGATAAAATAAGGGAGTGGGAGCTCCTGATGAGGAGGTTTGTCTTGCTGGAACATGCACTGGACCTGGGCAAAATGTGTGGAGGAGTTTGCGTAGCCAGATTAGTGCCTGGTACTCAGTCATGGCTCAGAAAAAAGGTGGTCTCATGGCCTCTGCTGTCTTTCAAACCAGTGATGGGTGAGAAATGCTCATGTGGATAAGTAACAAGGACAAGGAATATCCAATTAAGCACTCATCTCAGCCACCAGTAGGAGCTATGTCTTTATCACTCACAGAATGCTTCATAAAGGCTCTCTTGATGGTTTCCACTGAGTACAGCAAAACAGAACAGACAGCTGGATTCCGTTTCTGCTTTAGGTGTTTCTAACATTATTCATCATTGCTGTATCTAAATACGATCTTCCTTTGTTTTATCACTGTTTGGAGTGCCATTATCAAAGTGAGATTGAAATAACTACATAATAAAATTCCAGATTAAGCTGAAACTATGGTAAATCTTTGCGAGCTGTAGAAAGGTAACAGCTAAGCTGCATGGACTTGGCATGTTGTCGAATGACTGCGATAAAACATGCTGATCTGCATTATAGTTTTATGTCTGTCTCTGCATAATAACCATAACTACAGTTCAGCTGCTGCTGGGCACTTAGAAAGATCTCCTTTGAATTTATAACTAACTTGTTGCATGTCCTTTGTTTGGCTTTTATAATCCCCGAACAGTAAGCAGGACTGGGGTTGCTCCTCAGGCACAGCAGCTGGGCTGGTACAGGGAGAGAAAAGCCTCCCTGCTGGAACATGCTGAGCTCACGGTGCAGGAACCTCACAACTCTGGGAAGCAGAGAGCTCACAGAACACAGTGCTGCTACTGCCTTACAGAACCGATGGTACTTGTGTATTCCTTTGATTCACCATTTATTCTTTCAGTTCAGATCAGTGATCCGGCACTTGGCTCTACTTAGGGTATTGATCAGTCCAGAATCCCATCTGCCACTTTGCTGCAAGGTACTGTAAAGCTGTTGTGAAGCCTTGAAACATTTCCGAGGTGGTATGGGGTGCCTTGTGCTCTCCTTGCCAATGAGGATCTCAGGGAGCAGCTCTGGGAGGCAGGTGGGGGAGGATTAAATGAGCAGCCTTTTAGGGGAAAATGAGAAATGATTTACAGCTGAGGCACCAGATGTGAAAATTAGCTTTTGTGTGTTTGCCTCTGAGTGCTGACACTGAGCAGTAGGGTCAGGTTCAGCTGTGAGCTCTTAACCTGTGGTAAGATGATATATACTTGCAAGACAAAAAGATGCAATAGGAGTCAGCTGTACGTACGTAAGGCCTCAGTGCTGTCCTGCATGCTGGCTGTGCTGTACAGCACCGCTATGGGCAGGGGACAGTGGGAACTGCCCACTGTGTGTCCCCTGAGCTCCAGCATGGAACCTGCTATTGCCAGAAAGAGAGACTTTAAAGGCTCTGAGCAGGGACAGGCGGGAAGGAAGATCAGAGGGAGACTGCAGTGCTGCCTCAGAGGAGTTTTTCTCCACCCACACAGGAGTGGGGGTGTGCCATATGAAAAGGGGCTGCAGGCGCTCCAGAGGCAGAGCTTTGAATCCCTTGAGCAAAGTTTTCCTTTGAATTAGCCAAGCAAAGTTTCCTCCCTCTGCTCTGAGCTGCCGCAGGGCAGCTGACCCCGATTCCCAGGGCTGGACACGATGTGCTTTTGGGCTGCCTAAAAGCATTGGCGTCTGTCTTGCGGAGCTGTCTGTCCTCCATCTTGTGGGGCAAAGCACAGCAGCCACAGGCTTCCCCAGCTCCCAGCAAAGCCTCCCTCTCCATATATCCCTTCCAGGCTCCAGCCCTTCCTAATGGCTGTGTTTCCAGGAGACTTTGGAGTTTTGAACATGTGAGAAAAGCCCTCTGTAGGGTTGGATAACTTACAGAGTATAAATGACGCTTGAATGTTAATGCACATTTCAAAATGAATGTTACAGAGAGGATGATAAGTTTGCTAAGTGCAGTAGCGCTGCACCAGAGATGAATTCAGCCTGGGGTGTTTTCTGGCAAATGTGTCACCATCAATCCCCGCATATTGCTCTGAAACACTCATGCTTTTCTTGACACATAAGCTGTGAGAACCCCAGAAGAGGCAGGGCGCAGGAAACAACAAGGTATGTCTAAACACTGGAAAAGTAAACTGATCTCTCAAAAAAAATCGCCCCGAGGGTTAGCAAGCCACCAACAAATACAACAGCAGGCAGGGGCTGCAGAGCATCCCTGGAAGATGAGAAGATCAAGCCTGGAAGCTGCTGTCAGGGAAACCAGCAGGACTGAAGTCTCCAATGGCCTGGGACTAATGCAGCCCCTGTCTGTAACAGGCGAGTGATGTGGTGGATGCACTGGCTGAGGAGGTGGATTTGCCTGGCAGAATGTGCATTTTAATTGCTCATTTTCTTTTTCTTTTTTTTTTTTTTTGAATGTGATTTGATTGCGAATTATGTTTTCTGCATTTGTAATTAGAATGTATAGCAGATGGTGGAGGCTTCGGCTGAAGTGATTTAGCCATTAAAATAATTCATGCTACCCCCTGATAGTTTGCTGGGAAAGGGGTGTTCTCATGTGAAAATACCCTGGGAGGTGCTCTACTGGAGACACACTGTTTAAATAGTGCTGGAAAATGGTGGAAATAAGCAGAGCCCCACTGAGCTCAGCATCCAGGCTACAGCACAGCACCTGGGAATGTTTTCCATGGAGATACCCATTTGTCCTTGTAGGGGTGAGTAACGTGCAGTAAAAATGCTGACCTAGAGCCCCAGAAGAGTGGCGAATGTTGACCATATTTTTGAAGAAGTGAGGAAAATTCCCAAAGATTTGCTTAAATATATTTATTTCAGACTTATTTTCAGGCTTGTCCTCTTTTGCTGGGAATGCTTGCATCCCTGCTGGCTGTGCCACACTTACCTGCTCACTCCGGCTGCTGCCTGGGAACAGTCGTGGCCTTCTTTGTTCTTTAACACAGCAGCACCTTGAGCTCTTCCAGTCATAGACGCTATCTAAAAAGAATTAAAGAAATATATTTACAAACATAAGCACAGATATCACTTAAGACAACAAATAAATAACCAGGAAAAGTGAAACAGCAATAATTCACTCTCATTTTTCCCCTGATGTTTTTGAATGCCTCAAGTTTTCCTCTTATGGTTTATGATGTTATCACGCTCCTGTCTAAACTACTACCTTAAAATACGTTCTATGGGGTTATTTCCTCCATAAAACACTGACAATAATAATTTCCCCTGTAAAACCGTCAGTTCCTCCTTGCGCTGTAATTTTGGATCTGCCAAGCCATCTGCACGTATGGTTGGTGAGCAGGTATCTGCTGTCCCCGCTTACCACAAAGATATCCCTCAATTTAATTAAAATGAAATATTTTTCCTTAAGCTGAGGTATCTATCTGCTGGAGGACTGAGGGAGGAAGGAAGGAAGGAAAGGAGCCTTGTGTGGTGCCAGCCCTAGGATCTCAGACAAAGGATTTTTTCTGTCATGTGGCAGCTGAGGTTCATTTATGGGAAACAGTGAAGTTTTGAATCCAATTCTTAAATCTCAGTAGTATGCCTAATATGCCTAATGAATGCTCCTTCAGCTCCCTGCAGGTGAAGGCAATGCTTGCCCATGACAAAGCACCTTTTCTGCTCCCCAGCGTTTGAGACACTTGCATCTAAAGGTCAGGCACATGATGGAAGTTACGTGGCCTTGTGCCTATGCTTGGTGGGGTGCTGAGGCACACGGCAAAGAAGCTAGGCAGCAATTCAATCACCTCCCTTCTTGGTGGCGGAGGGGGATGGAGGCAACCAGTCAGAAGCCAGGTAAGCAGCTGGCAGAGCTCGCTCTGCTTTGGTTCAGTCCCGTATCCTCAGGACCTGCACCTGGGATGGCTGTGCAGACCAGAGGACAGAGCAGAAAGTGCTGAAGTGCTGAGGTAAAGCTCTGTTGGTAGCAGCAGTATTTTTAAAGGTTGCATGGCTGAGAGAGAAAAGAGCTATTCCCATGAAGAATCTTTTGATGCTCATTATGTGAAGGCAAGATGGCAGGTTTGGAAATCCTGGCACAAAGTGCAACTCATTTCCCTAAGCCTGACAACCAGACACTGCAGCTCTCGTCAACACGGGGAGCTGTCAGCATCCCATCACACCTCGATGACCAGCACATGGATAACCCTTCGTAATTGCTGTCCTAGTGCTAACTTGATGGATGGATGCTTCGGTGCTGCTTTGGACTGCAACCACTGCAGGCTCTTCCCAGCAATACAGGTGGGCATGTCCAAGGGCAAGGTTTGCTGGATTTGTTCTCTCCACTGCAGGGGTTTGCTGTAGGCACGCTGCAACTCCAGTGGGGCAAACTGCAGGGGAAACTGGCTCCAGCATTGCCTGGGCTACACAGAGCTCTCCCTGCTGTGTTAAGTTCACGTAGGCAACTGCAGGAAGGCGTGTGCTTTGGGCAGGTGGCAGTGGTTGAGCTGTTCCCAAGAAAGAGGTGACAGAAGCACAGCACATTGGCTTTGTGCTTGGCCGCAGGTGCTGCAGGCCATGCTTCTTTCATCCTGCTGTATCTCGTGCAAACGTTCCACAGCATTCTTTGCAGGCTGTTGCTCACCTACAGCAATGTCCCCCTCGGAGCAACCGTGCTGGTGCAGCTCCTCTGTGTGAGCTGTACCAGGGCTCCCCGCCTGTGACGAGGCTCTGCTTTTCTTCTTTTAAAACTTATCTTTCTTCTTTGCTTTAAAAATAAGAATTAACGTGCTGTTCATCTTTTATTTCCTTTTCATGCTCTGAGCAGTGAGTAATTAGAGCTACATCACACTGGAGAAATTACAACAATATAATATTTCTACAGTCAAATCTGCATAAGTATAATATCTTTGAAAAATAACGAGCTCCTCTAAGAGAAATTAATTATCCCATCGGGACAGTCATTATTCTGAAGCAAAAGAGCCCAGGTTTCTTTGCTCGCTTTTATTTTGATTATTTCTTTCACTTGAAGTACTGGCCCCATGCTCCAGCCCTTTTGTCTGTGGCCAGAACATAAATAATAATATTAAGTGGTGTAAAGTCTATCCTGGAGACTTTTACAGATCTCATGAGAATATTAAGAACCTTTAAAATTAAGTCCAAGTGCATTTTGCAGATCTGTTTCAGTGCTATCATCTATCATCACTGCTCATCCATCGGCTCAGCCCGTCACGTCTCATTTTCCTGGGTTAGTTCTTTTCTTGTGAGTTGCTGCTGCTTCTTCCAAGCAACAGGACCCCACTTATCAAAGTAAGCATTTGTTATCTATCTGGGCTCTCATCGTATTGT
This sequence comes from Pavo muticus, assembly GCA_016647715.1. Classification (NCBI taxonomy): domain Eukaryota; kingdom Metazoa; phylum Chordata; class Aves; order Galliformes; family Phasianidae; genus Pavo; species Pavo muticus. The sequence goes on along the minus strand of JACDJE010000004.1, from coordinate 1,372,334 downwards.
CTACCCACGCTCATGTCATCCTATTTAAGACGAGACTTCTATTTCAGGATGGGATGGCACAGCTGCACGCGGTGTGTGCCCGCATTCGACATCTGCACGCAGCCCTCGGGAGCCAACCTGCAGACCTGGCAGCAGCAGGCATGACTGCAGCCATGCACAGCACATATGGCTGAAATCACCAGCTAACCTACAGTATTGTACGAAGGTAACTTAAAAAAAAAAAAGGAAAGAAAAAGCAACAGAAGCACATCACCTCAGTGCTTTCAATAGACTGCATCTGGTGGGGTCTGAGGGGTTCTCCCCCAGCAACCAAAGCCTGCTGTCAGTTTTCAGGTGTGCCTGTGAGCACTTTTGCCGTCACGGTGACTTGCAAGGATTCTGGCTGAATCCCTGACAGCTCCAACTACTCCGTTAGCCTTCGTTTTTCTGCTGGACCTAATCAAAGATACTGTTTGTTAAAATCCTATTGTCTCGGTAGCAAAGAACAAGGACAAGCTTCTCTGTGGTGATTTAACACGTCCGACAGTTCAGTGCAGAGATTTATTACAGCCAGCAGAAAGTGCAAACATGCAATGCCCAACTCATTACTTTTAATTTGCCATCTCTTTAAAAAAAATGTATACACAAGGCTAAAGCCCAGGCCCTTCCTTACAGCTCGGTGTAATCTCTTGTCAGCCAGGGAACACAGCAAAGCATAAACCCGTGCCCTTCCCTTCAGAGGAAGGACAGGAAGATTTAGTCCCTCAGCCATTTAAAGGCAGACTACCACGCTCCTGCCACACAAGTTTTCTGACTAGAACCTGATCTAAAACAGTGGAATTAACCAAGCCCAGTGGTTTATATTACCAGCTCTGCCTAGGATCCTGTCTGAGAGGTTATGGCAAGAGCCCACAGAAGTTAGCTAATTAAAAAGATGGCATACTTTCTATTTTCTTTATTTGAGTAATGAGCTTTTCTTTCCGAAACAATTTTATTAAGTTAAGTTGTCAGGGACTGTATCATAATAAATAAAGCGCAAAGATAAGTGAGAGAGCACTCTTAAGAAATGCAATGATTCATTTCCCCCCCCCCCCCCCCCAAGTTTTTCAACTGCTTATCTACTCATATGTCATAATTATTTGCAATGCTAAAACTCTTACATGACACAGTTGTAAGTCAATTACAAAAATGGCTTTAACGGTTAAAGAAGGTAAAGGCAGTGTGTGCTTTTCCATCCTACATGGATGGGGCCCATAGCAGCCTGCTCTACTGGGTGGCAACCCTGCCCACAGGAAGGGCTTGGAACTGCATGATCTCTAAGATCCCTTCCAACCCGAGCTATCCTGGAATTCTCTGATCTGCACCCAAGAGAACAAAGCCCTGCCTTAGCTTGCCTGCTATGAGCCAAGGCCCAAGTCTCAAACGCGACCCCACAGCAAAGCTGCTTTGGGAGAAGAGAGCATCATCACCAGCTGTACTGCTCGGCAGCCTCATCCCTGCTCCCTTCCAGAAGGCACGGAGCTCGTTCGATCGTTCCAGTCACTGCGCCACGGGAATCACTGATAGATTAGCTGAAGGCTGACTTTCAAGCAAGAGAAATTCTTTGGCAACCAACAGAAGCCCATGATTGCTTTGGAAATCGCTGAGGTAGATAACTGGTATTACAGAGCTGCACAGAGAGCTTGTGCTACTTACATCGTGGCTTAATTGGTTATTTCTGATACAGCAATACAAATGGCTCATACTGCAAACCACCTTACCTTAGCCCCCCTCTCTGTTTTCAGGCTTGTCATATTTGTCTTTTTACTGTACATCAAATGAAGCAAGGAGAGGAATAATACATATCATTTTTAGCACCAGATCTTGGCAGGATCCCAGGCCGTACCTCCACTGCGCTCAGTGCCGCCATCCATGGAGCAGTCACAGGGAGCTGATGGGCAAGGGCTCTCCTTGCTCTGAGGGTCTGTGTCCTCTTGTCCTCCAGGCTGAGCTGATGCACTGAAATCTTACATGGCCTTTCCTGTAAAAGGCAAAATGTTGTTGTCTTTGATTATGTTTTGTCTGGAAAAATTGCTCTGAAAACAGCTTGTGCCTGTGATCTCTGGACAAGTTTCTCCTGTAATTCTGTTGTGACCTTTTCACCATCCTTCAGGAGTAACTTCTTTGAAAAAAGAAACAAACAAACCCGATCCACAAAGTTGTAAAGAGCTGTTTTCTTTCTTCTTCCTTCAGAGACCTTTTCTTCCCCTCCAGAAGCACACACCGGCCTTACAGGCTTCAAATCCCACCGCATGATCAGAAGAAAATGGCCAAAGCCATGGGTGGCAGATAGCTTTGGGCAGAGCACAGGCAAAGCACAGTCTCAAACCAGTTTGCATTAGTGAGCAATACGTATTTAACCTGTGGGAAAAGTCACACTTAAATTTCTGTTCGAGTCATCCCTGCAGAAGTGACAGATGTCTGCTGGGGCAGGAACTGGAGGGAGCACATGAATACTAAGAGGAAAAAGGAGAAAAAAACAACCCAGAAAATGAGCTGAAAGACTTCCCCAAATATAAACGCACTGATAGTATCAGTGATACTGATAAACGCTCCAGATGAAATGTTGAACACAAGCTTACAGGAGATTTAAGAACACTTTTCAGGTGCTACTGCATTATAGACTATTTTTCTTCCAGACCTGGATCTTGGAAAAGGAAAGCTTTTGAACGGTATTTCATTCTCCCCCAGAATGAAAAAGGTACATAATAAAAGCTTCATAAGATCACCTGCTCTTATAACTGATTTGTTTCCTCACAGGCTGTATTTCCACCAGCATTCCAGTGCTGAGTGTTTGCCCAACCCTTGGCTTTTGTTGCTAGCAGCAAAATACAGCAAAGCAGACCTTATGTTTGGTGTTCAGTGTGCTCTTAACCCTCTAACACGCTTCTTTAGCAAAGCTGCATGCAATCGAGTTTAAGACACCACCATGGCAGCAGCACAGTGAGTGATACTGAAGTGAATGACTGACCGAGCTGCTAAAACTGGGCACGTATGTTCTACTGCTGCTTAACTACAAAACTCAGATAGCTACGTATGTATGCTCATTTGTTTTTTCCCCTCTCCTTCCTGATTTTAAGGGTGTTCATTGCAAAGATACTGCAGGGGACACATTTCCCAACTGCACATCTGACCCCTACGTTCAGCTTTCTGAAAGCCCACCATCTGATAGTCCCACTGCCAGTACTTTACATGCCTCCAAGACAGACTTAAAGCTCTGGTGATGACACAGTCACTGGTATAGATAATTTGGTTCCTAAATGTTTTCTTTGTGCATTGAAACAACATCTTTGAGCAGTTTCTTAAATGTCATTTCTTGCACTACACAAAGCGGGCAATAAACAATAAAATTATTCACCTTGAAGAAACCATCTGCTGTCATTAAGGACATCACCACTTTTTTGTTGCTTTGAATGGTCCTCTGAGATGCTCTAAGTGCCATTAAAATGCTATGTTTGCCGTTGTCTGTGTGCCAGGCTCATTTTGCTTTAGAAACAAAGATGATGATGGGTAAAATAAGCAGAAATTTCATTCTCTATTAGTTTGTATATTTCATCTATTTTGTAAATGTCTTTTAAAATGCTTGGTATTTGGACTGACTTATTATTTGGGAGCTGCATCAGAAGCACTAAGCCCTTGGATGTGCTCTGAGCGCTCTGCAGGGCCTCAACGCTCGCTCTCTGCTGGCTCAGTGCCTCCCCCCACACACACCATTTCTCAGCACCAAGCTGACCCATGCAATGTGCTGTGCAGAGCAGCTTGTGACGATGAACTGTAGCAAAGCATGGTTAAAGTTAACCCAGGGCCATCTGTCTCCATTTTCCTCATCTACTCAATCATATACGGAGAGGACACCGTCATTTGCAAGGAAGGTTTAGCTCCCTTCCTCCTCCACACTCCTCCCATGCCTGCAATATACCTGCTCGCTTCTTTCCTTGGATTTGTTCCTTTATAATGTGGGTGTGCCTGACATGGCAGCATGTCCCTGTGCACTGCGAGATCCATCATGGCCTAAAGAGGATTCGTTGCCTGTTCCCTGGGTCAGCAGTGCAGCCTGAGTTCTGCAATAGCCAGCCAAAGGCATGCAGAGCTGACCCGGCTCCCTGCCACTCATCTCCCAGTCTTTCTTGCTTCTTTAGCTGGGTTTAAAACAGAAAGCTCAGCAGCTCCCCCCTAAAACTCCATCCCTGCTTCATAAAAAGACTTGAGGCTCAAGACAGAAAAATGTTCCTGGAAATCCATCTCAAAACTGGCCCTTGCTGTCTAGGACAGCAGTTCAGGGGAGGTGAGTGTCATGTGCATCTGCCCTAAAGACACCGCAGCGGCAGAATGCCTCCCGGTGCTGGACTTGGCTTGTGCAGGCTCAGAAGCCGGAGGTACTGAGGGCCTGGGGGGAGGATCCAAATAAAGATCAGTCTGAAAAAGGTCAGGTAAAATGCTCTTCTCTCAAAAGAACAAAAGGTTGAGAGCTGCATTCAGAATAGGCTGGGAAAAGTAATGGGTTTTAAAAATAAAGCTTTCTTGTTTTAAATGCTACATTGTCGGGGACATGTTATTTTCCTCCTAATGGAAGCCTGGAAGAGCAGATCATTGAGACAATAGGCTGTGCCTTGCAGGATTCAACCTTAGTTGCAAGGTTGTAAGGTTTATTACTGGAGGCTAAATTTACAATAAAAAACTTCCCCAAACGCAGCCAATATAACGAAAGGCAATCAAATGTTAAGAAAAAGCAATCACATCGAAGACAACCCACTGTTATTAATACAGCTGAAACCAAAAGCGAAGGTCTGTCAGCCTTAAAAAATAAAACTGTTTCTTAGCTCCGCTGTCTTTAATTGTTCCTTCCACCAATCGAAGCGTTACAAAAATATAAAGAAAACCTGCAAGTCAAACTTAAGCTTCTCTTAAAATGAAATGCAATAAAAGCTCAATAAAGGCAGCTTGGGATTCTAGTGACATCAGTTTTGCTGTTGTGGTTTCTGATGTCACAGCATCCTTTGATGGGATTATTTCTGCGTGTTTCATGACCCATTCATTATCGTACCTGTATTGTAGACTTCATCTTACAGTCAACAATAAAAAATACCCTTGGCAACCTCCATTACATTCTGCAGTTAATTTGCGTTCTCTCAAAGTGCTTATATTTACTATGAGTGATAGTCATACATATGCATGAGACCTTAAGTGAAGGAGAATGTGCTTAGGAGCTAGCACAGTGGGAGTTCTGCCTCAAAGAGATGTCAAAATCAGTTCACTTTTGTTACATATGAGTAATTTAATTTCTTCTACAGTGTTATTAGGGCAAGAATGAAGTAACATTCTTTGGCATAATTGAAGCAAATCCCAGCAAGACAAGAGGATAACAAAACCTTCCCATGTTGTCACGTCAAATCCTTACCCACTCTGTAGTGCACACAGACACATTCTTGGTGTCGAATTAAATTATCCCTTTGAGTTTATTAACTTGTTATGTCCCACGACCTTCGGTATATTTACCGTTGGATCTTTAAACTTCCTTCTTTCTTTAGTTTACTCCCTCACAATTGACCTCACTTTTGCATCAGATCAGAAATACTTGTGGCATTCAATCCTTTTTCAGTGGCTTCTCTCGTTAAATCCTTAAACACATCCTCCATTTCCAATACTCCAATATGACACAAACAGCCAAGGAGTCTGTCTGCACAAAGAGATGTGAGAGGCTGGATCTCTCCTTTCCCCCTACAGCTCCTTCTGTAGCAGAAGAGGCTGCTCAGAGCCTACAGGCTGCATCCATGTCAGCCCCATGGGACATGAGTGCAGCAGCCAGGGAGCCTGGGGTGAGCTGCAGCAGAAACCTGCTGCCTCTCTGGGTGGGCTGCTTCATTGATTTAAAGCTGCCACGTCCCCTGGAGCAGAAACTGGAGCTTTTTCAATGCGACATGCAAGTCATAGGAAAACTAGTTATTTGTAGGTTAGACGAGCCATAGCAGCCAAGTCATGCAATACTTTGTTGTTTCTGACTTTGCAGTATTTCTGATGAAAGTCAGAACAAAACTTTTGTGAAGCAAGTAGCTTTTTTCATTTTGGAGAAGAGCAACCTCCTCAGCTTCACAGTGAAAGTACCGACAGATGGCTGTCAGGCAGGGTTTCTCAGTGGTTAAGCCCTTGTAACCTTGCAGGCCTGTGGTCACTTGGATGCACTCGTGATTATTTAAAGCTTTGAATGTATCATATTTGGCTTTAATGGGAAGTGGAGTTGACCAATGAAACAATCTGTATCTGAGCCCAAGAAAGGCAAATTTTACGTATGACAGTGATCCATTTCAGGCACCAGAAGTGGACAAGTGCTCCCCTGTATCCCTACTGCTTGCTTTCTATCTAGTACCTCTATAAAGTACATCTAGTACAATCTGACAAATGAACAGTCTGTTATTTATTTGATACTTAGCAAACTTGAAGAACACACTGCTTGGAATGCTCCAGCATGGCAAAGGCATATTTAAATGCTCAGACTCCTGCTATCCTAGCTTGAGATCTTGAGATTCAGCTGTGCTCTTCTGTTACTGCCATCCCTCCAACCTCATCTGTAAAACAGGAACAAATACTATTTATGTGCCTGCATAAAGCTCCTGAGAGCATCACAGGAAAGGTAGTGTGCATGTGGATTTATTATTGGGTCTATTTATACGATGAAAAGTAAAACAACAACACACAAGCAACTTCCAACAACTCATTTTTGCACTGCTTAGCCTGAGGAGGTCATTATACACAGTTGCTCCAGAGAAAGAAAGCTTCAGTGCTCTGAACAGAGCATGCCCAAAGGAAGAAAGCTCCAAGCAGCAGGCTCAGGGAAGCCTCAGCTTACAAATCAGCTTATCGCACCCATGCACAGGGTAGCCTTTTTCACATGGTATTTTAAACACTCTTCAACTTGTAAATTCCTGAATCTGTGAGATAAAAGTAAGTCATCATAGGATGAACCTCAGCTCCCTAGAACTGCCTAACAGGAATGGAGAGAAACAAAATGAACGAGATATTTCCCAGATATATCTGGTGGAGCCACAGATTTCTTGCAGATGTTGTATGTCTCATTTATCTTATTCTTCCATTTTGTACTTGTTTTTAATTGCTCCCTTGAAATGTAACCCCCACATATCTGAACTGTGTGACTAATGGAGAAAAGTGGCAAATAGCTGTCATTCACAGAGGAAAACAGTAAATACACCATTTAATAGAATAAAATAGAACATCAGCAAGTTTTATTGAAACTTCTTACAGTGGTAGATCCACCATACCCAAAGCAGAGTAATTAATGGAAATCAGTACTACCCTTTCTTGGGCTTCATGGGTGCTCCACCTTTAGGGATTAGATGCTCTCTCCATTCTTCAGCCTTTCTGCAGAGACATTCTGCTGGCCCATCTCTGCCAAGCACAGCAAAGGGAACTGCCTATCTATGGGACACTGAGCTGAGCCATGGAGCTCATTCTACATTTACTGAAGGGTGGACAGGAGACGTGTGGAGCCACCACCCCTGGGTCCATTAATAACATCACAGTTTGAAATATACTACTTGGCATAGGTTTAGAGCATGGCTGGGTCTTCTTGGACTTAGTCAAGATAGAATAACACTGCACTGTGCTTTCATTACTTGCACGTAAGTTGATGCAGAGATCCTGGAATTTTTAAGGCTATAAGAAGATACAGTCACCTGATCTGATCTTCTGAATCACACGAGAACACCCATAGGTAACGGTCATGGCTATCTGATGCTGGAGGAATGCAGCAAATGCATAATTTGTGACTGTGCACTGCAGTAGACTGCAGGTGGTGAAACTGAAATGGGAACTCTTGAACTCTTTCTCTGCCAGATACGGGATAGAAAAATTGCCTACAGGTCTAGGCGAAGCTGCATTAAGCTAAGCTGTAGCTGAAATTATTGTTGTATTCACTGCAAGGGCTGCTATGACAACAGATGAATGCTGCAGGTAATTTAATTACATTTCTGTCAGCCCCTCTGCCTTTCAGGAGACAATGCAGCAGCCAACAGCATTTTCTTCTAATTCTGCAGGTGGCACAAAAATCACATGTCAATTTCTCCTCCAGAGGGCCTAACAAGAGCATTTCACTTGAGTCAGGAAACATTATTTAAGTACCTTGAAGGATTGCTTGTGCTTTCTCCCAGCATCTCCAATCCAGCATGCGTTCACTCCCCAGTCTCAGCAGTCGCACTGCGCAGTGACGCTTTGAGACCATCCTCTTCTTTGCAGCTGTACGACGCTCCCATGGGCTGAACCCCGACAGCAGCATCTCCATTTGCACACCGAAGATAGAAATGCTTTCTCTGAAAACAAAGCAACAAAGCCCAGCTCAGCCCAAAGCCAACAAAGCCCCGTGGGAGCAGAGGCACCTTTGTGTCCAACTCGCGCAGTGCCGGAGGACAGCAGGATGCAGCAGCGGGTGGCTGCCAGCAAGCACTGTCTCCTTCTCCACAGCACAGGAGATGCTGTGGGTCAAATGGGAGTTTTAATTACATGACAGAGTTTTTAATTAATTCTGTTAACTCTTGGAGGCATTTCTCCAGCAACAGCAGGAGGGGGTGGCAGTTAATGCTCCGTGCTGCGCCTTGAGCTGTGCTCCACAAAGCATCCTCGTGCCCTGCCCCTACCCAAGGCACTGGGAAGAAATAAATGTGTGAAAATCAGCGTCCATCTGACAAAAGAGAGCTGAGAAAGCCACAGTGCTGGGTGGCCGTCTCCATCCTGCACTTATCTTTCACGTCTCAGGTGTGCTTTGGAAATGAACACCACTTGACCACATTAACGAGAAAAAATGCTGGGGGAAGGAGGTGAGAAAAGTTCCTCTGCGATTGTGAACTGTGCAGCTGGGGAAGGAAAACAACTGCTTTAAGGACAAAGTATCGACTGAAAGAACAGGGAGAAGTTAATAGGTATTGACTTGCATTTGCTGTAAATAGGTCACAGCACACCGGCATGTTCCTCTCTAAGGCATGATGAAACACAACAAGTGCCATACAAGTGCAAACTTTTAATGTTACATGCATGTCATTCCCTGCTACAGAGAGGCAGTATTTTCCCATGCAAAATCCCTGACGTCTGCTGCTGGATGAAACCTCCTGCAGGGCAGCACTGATGACACTGGGAGTGGTGAGAGCTCAGCTTGGCTCGAGCAGTGATCTGCACCTCCCTGAATCTGCGTACAAGATCATTCAAATAACCCTTTAATTTACATTAATTAAAGAAGGAACATCATAATTATCTATTGTTTATCTGAGGAAACTGCAAGGAGAAATCCTTCCATACCAGAGTACAAATTCAGTCGCCATGCAATTAACTCATAGTTACATGGCTACAGAACAAATGTGCAACAAGATTCAGATAACATGTGAAGGCGATAAGAAACACCCAGGCAGCTCACTGGCATTGAGGAAATTAGCCACACCAAATTAGATATCAATTAACACATTTACTACCATGTAAGTTATTCTTCTGAATATAAAGTGAATTATTTTTACAGAGCTCTAACCAACCCATGCTAGGATTGCTATGCATTTCGTGACACTGAAAAGGTACAAACTCACTGCCTTCTCCCCAGCACCCCCTTGGAATGAAGAGAGAAAGGTGGAACAACAGCAAAGAGCCAGGCTCGGGTCAGCAGTGAAGGCAGTGACAAAGCACTGAGGGGAGGTCTTGGGAGACCTGGATGCTTTCCTGATCTGAACAGCTTTGTGCTTCCATTCCTCCTCTGCCGTATGGAGATAATTATACTTCCATTGTGAAGGGCTTTGAAACAGCTCTGATGAAGAGCTCTACAAAATGCCAAGTTATTACTCATGCTCATCCATCAGGTTTGGTGGAGTCCTGGCATATTTAGTGAGCATGGGAGACACCGACAGTTCATAAATTCAAATTCATGCTGGATTCTTCTCAAAGGAATAACAAAAGAGGGTGATCTGATGAACGGGCAAATAAAGGTTGAATATAATTCATGAATCCAATGAAGGAAACACCTCTGAAGTAGCACCTGACCGAATTCCCAAGGGGAGAAGAAAAGCGTGAAGAAAACCATCGCTGTGCCTTCTGCACAGACCATCCAGAGCTCCAGGAGGGAACAAAAACTGGGACGGCAGCGTCTTCAATTTATGAGACAAAGGAATTGTGCCTTTTTACATGAGGCAGCATGAACCAAGTATAAATTCACATGTATACAAATATACAGAGAGAAATACACATATATACAACTAGAAAGAGAAGGTCCATGTTAAAGCTGTCAGAATAACAGGTTTTGTTTGGAGGCTTCGCAAGCTGTTCAGGTCCTCCAAGTAAATTCCAATAAACATTTGCACATGCACCACACTGTCCTCTACTCTGAATGCTACAGAAGTAACTTGGGTTCATTAGCACTATTTTTCCTATCTTTCCACTGATACAGCCAAGTTCCCTTGGCAACAGAAGTCAAAATGCACAGGCCTAGCATTAGAAAAAAATATAATTAATGCATTTTAAGAATGACTAAAATTGACCTAAAATAGCCTTATTTTATATTTGCAATTTGAAGCTTTAACATCTTGGGACTTTCAGAACCTGCAGCCACTTCTCTACATTTCACTTCAGGGCTGGGCTTTGTTCTCAGTGGTATTCGGCTCCTGGTCCAGACTCTCAGATGAAACCAAATGGTTTCACTCTGCTGTCAGGGGATCTCTGATCAGCACAAGATCTCCCCATTGCTAAGGACACAAGGCTCACTGGGCTTCTGACTCCAACCATGCCTTTAAGTCTCCATTCCCCCCTTCCTACTTCGCCTGCCAGGATCTGGCCTTAATCAGCTCTGTTCATGGGGAATCATAAAATTCCACCACGTGCAGCCACAACCACTCAGGGTCTCACAGCCCTCTTATCATTCTCCACACCTCAAGAAACAGCAACAGTGCTTTCTAGAAAGCCAAGTATCAGGTATTAAAACAAGAGCAACTCAAGGACTGCTGTTCCTGGCTGTAGGAAGTCTCATCTGTCACAGATTCACCTGCTAAACGTCATTCTGTATCACTCTGTCCCACCACAAGAGGTTCAGATAGCGAACTCTCTCCTCCTATGGCTTTTCCCCTTCTTTGGAATTATTAAAAATCATCACAGCAGCAGACATGGCAAAATGTGACTGGTAAATAATTTCAGGAAGGCTACACGAGCCCTTAAGCTAACAGATCATCCCACCGTATTCCAATGACACACCCAAAGCTGTTCACGCAGGTCTGCCAGGAGACTTTCCACATCACCTTCCTCCCAGCACACTTATAATCAAGGAAGAATTTTCTGGAAACTCTAGCAGTGGACAGCCTTTCCCTCTGCCATCTCTCCTGAGCAGAAGTTCCAATGTGATTATTCAGAGTGCTTTTATTTGTCCCTTTGAGCTCACTGCCTGGCATCCTCCAACAGCCAATTTCTTTATGGATTTGTCTTTCTCTCTGATGCAAAGCAGACATTTTGGTATGTGCATCCAGCCTGCTTGGTCTGCTTAATGAAAACATCAATAAGGCACAGACTGGAAAAGCGGAGGGAGGTACACAGTCATTAAGACCTGTTATTAGTGTTCTGCACAATGCCACAAGCTTTTGTACATAAGCAATTAATACAGCAATGAATACCACAATGAGATGGAGAAACTTCACTGAAACTGGAAAATGTAAACACTGCCCTCCATTTAAGGTAATTAATGGAAGCGGATAAGCATCTTCACAGAAAGGAAAAGCTGGAGATCCTGCTGTGGACACGGATGTCTGCCCTCAGCCACAAGAGATAAACCTTCAATCTCCTTGTAAAGAAGTCATCACCATGAGAACAAATGCCAGTCCAATCATCCACCCAGATCTGTATGCCTCCAACCCGCCTCGATGTAAATACTGGGATCACAGAAGGGTGAGCATGACATTTACTCCTACTGATTGAATCAGCAGGCAGAATATAGAGCCTAGATGTCTCAGGAAAGGGGACAGAACATCTCATCTGCCGGTACACAATTAACTCATCAAGAATTCTTGAGCTCACTTGAGTGACAGGCTGAGTTTACACAAGAGCAATGCTTCTCTTTGTATTTTTGACATGCGTTTCAAACCCCAGGGCTGGATTTACTGGAAAGTAAGGCCATAGCTGGAGATAGGTGTTGGCAGAAACACGGGAATGCTCTGTCTGGCCACAGAGGGAGCCCAACTCGGCAGATGTGACCACAGAGGCTTGGATTCCTTCTATCTATTTTAAACCTTTGCCCCCAGATACAATTCTTTACCCCCTGGCTCAAAACATTTTGCAAAGTTGAGTTTCCCCAAGGAAAGCACAGTCTGCAAGAGTTCTCCCACTATTTGCTTGTATGTGCCAGTTACCAGCAACTTTTCTAATAACTCATTGCTCATGCAAATTAATTCAGCTTAGAGAAACAAGTCTTGATGATTATAAAACGCTGCAATCACAGTATTGCTTCCGGCTATCTGAGAGTAAATTCATCAAGCATTTGATATTTAAAGCTGCCGTGGTGATGAATGCATGCCTTCATTTATGACTGTAGACCAGAGAGAAAACAGAATACAGAAAAATGACTGCATGATGGGAATCCCAACAGAAACCACTGGAGACAAAGGCAGAGATATGAAATCTCTTTCATAACCAGCTGAATGTATCTTACATGCAGCAACTTATCCTCTCTTATTTAGCAAGGACCTATTAAAACAAAAGCATCAGTAAACACTGGTTTTACTCAGCCAGACACACTGTGTAGTGCTCCTGTTGACTGGATCTGATAAAAACCTTATTATGCCAAGGTCAAGGACAGCACACAGAAGGAGGTGTCTCTTCTGCCCTGCAGTACACATGCAGTCAACTGTTACGATTATGGATGTTCACTCTATGTGTGCAGAGCATACAAAGAGGAGGATGAACTCCTCTGAGGTGTTGATAACAACCCTGCTGTTGCTGTGTATCTTGTTCCGCATGTAGCATTACAGTGAAAACAAAAGGAAAACGTATTGAACAGTAAATACCCATGATTACATTGCACTAATTGTTTCCACGGTGTCCCATGGAGTCAAAGTTTAAAGCAATGCTGTGAAATACAGAGAAATACTAACTCCACTGTTACTCACACTAATAGCATTAATCACAATGTATTATCTTAGTAACGAATGTAGCAAGAGTAGTGAAAGATGATTTGAGGCAATTCATGTGGGGCTCACATCACTCCCAGAGCACCCAAGCTCCTCTGCTGGCACTGGGGGCATTTCCAAACAGAACCTTGTTCTGCCATCTGAAATAGAGAAGCAGGATCCGAGAGGCTTTTCCCCCAGCTGCTCTCACTTTGCCCTTACAGCAGTCACACACTATCTTCCTGCGCCCTGCAGAGAGCAGCAGCGCTGACCTGCGGCTGCTTTGCTCTGGGAGAGTCTTTCCAATGGATGAGACAGCAAACGTTCTTCTGCAACATGTGGATGTCGAGCAGCCTGTAACAGACCCCCTGGGTAATGCTTTATCCACAGCACCCGCACCACCTGCAGGCAGAGCGCACACATCAGCCTGGCAATCAGGCTGACCTCGTGAAGGGCGATCGAGGGACAATGGGGAATAGAAAATCCTCGGACATTAACCTCTCAGCAACCTGTGTTTGGCAGACCTCAACTGTCATTTATCCTGGGATAACATCAGAGAAAAAGGAGCTGAACTCCCATCTACTGCTCCGTAAGGAAATTATAAAGCAGCTATCTATTTTTTCATTAAAATTAAATAATTGAATCTGTCCGGATTCATGTACTTTATCCCCATTAGATATCGGGGAGAATTAAGTTTCAATTGACTTTCCAGACCTTGGTTATCATAGGAAGCTTTTCAAAAATCAGGACATTTGGCAATTTGAAATTCAAATAGGTTTCAGTCGATATGTTTACTATTGCCAGACAGGAGTCCTTGTCCCCTGGGTGTTTAATGCCTCAATAAGTAATTGGTCCTTTCATCTCTTATATGCGCAGAGTGAAGAGTTTATGGCTCATACAGCGAATTGTCAATACAAAGGATCTTTGCTCTAGTCTTAAATAACTCAGCTCCCAGCTCCATTAAATCCCGTTAGAAATCCCCCTCCCTCCCCACGCCCACAACAGCCTTTGAAGATTTTTTCCCCACCCCCGATTTTCAATGGCAGCTTTTAACGGTAGCTCTGCTTGACTCCCTGGGCCTAAACACAAAGAGAGGGAGGTGAACGTGAGGAAAGTCTGAAATCCTGAGTACTCACTGCACCTGCTTCCAGACCTCCACATCTTTACAGAGAACACAACGGTATCAGTACTGCAAGAGGGTATTTCATATGAAGCAATCACCTGAAGCTCCATGGCCAGTTTGGTTAGCTGAGCGGTGATGCTGCATCCCCACACTGGCCATACCCACCTGATGCTGCTCAGACATCGTCCCATTCCCATTTTACCAACAAAACACCCAGTGCAGGGTCCTCACCAACTTCATGCTGGTTTACGCAAGTTGGAGGACAGGTGCTATCTGCAGTACAAGAAGTTGTACTGATCCCTCTGCAAGAAAAACTGAGCTCTCAAAACTTCTTGTTCAAGTCGAGACTCTAAGAAGCACTGCTAACCTTTCACGTTTTCCTTTTTGTGCATGGCTTAGGACATGGAGGAAGCCCAGGAACAAATCCTTACCTGGGGCCTGTCCTGTGAAGGGTTATGCAGCCCCTGCTGGGCTCCAACTACTTCTCACAAGTTACACATCAGCTTTCCTCAGATTTCCTTGCACCATGTTTCATATGAGTCCTCCTTGGCCCATTCCAGTAAAAATGAGCCAGGCCAGCAAAGACCCACCACTTATCCTGTGCAAACTCTCCTTGCTCGTTTTTCACTGGTGCATGGGAAAACATCAAGCCTTCTCACAGGGATCTACACCGTTACACAGCATCACCAAAGATGACAACACAGCACAGAGAATCTGGAGCACTGAACGAGCATCCTTAGCTCAGCAGTGCACACCTGCAGCATTATTTAGCACTCATCCCCACCAGCAGCATGGACTGTGCTAGAACATTGGCCAGCTACTGGCTGTTGTTTGCACAGATTAGCAAGCCTCCTGTAAGCGTTCATTAAGATTTATATTGCAAACTTTTACACTTAGAAGATGTGCTCTCTGTGTGACACTCAGCATTTAGTCAGTACCTGAAGGTGAACTGGTAGGCTAGGCAGTTAAGCTGAGTGTATAATCAAGGACAAACACAAGGAAAGAGAGTTTACCCCCTTGCAGTTGGGCAGTACAGAGCTTTCTGTTTCTATACACGTCGGAGTTGAGATGAAGTACTCTTTTCATTTCTCACTATACAACAGGGATGAAGAAAGCCTTCACAGATTCAGATCAGAACCCCTTGCTGCTGCTAATTGTTCATTTTTATTGCATACGTCTTTATTGAATTTAATTAAACTTGGCTCACAAGCTTTGCATATATAACCATGAATATCAGTTAATAGTCCATTTCTCATTATGGTACTTTTCAGTCCAAAGATGCCCTAATGCTCTACAAAACAGACTGCGTATGTTTCCGATTTTCACCCTGCAATCAAACAGCTTTCTCTCATGATGCCTTGTAGCAATTCTTCAGCAGTGCAAAGAAAGCCCCCACCTGCTTCACACTGAACTGGAATAGACAAATACCAAGTGCAAATGAAACGGCCTTCAACTGGGGATAACTACAGAGGTGATATTGATTCATATCATAATCTGGCTAACAGCTTGCAAAAATGGATTTGTGTTCTGGGAATGGAGAAACAACTTGGTGTTACTTTTCCTTATCAGAATGCCAGCATGTCCTCTCGGCAATGAGAAATCAGATGTGTCTACAAGTAGCCACCAGCTTATTCCTTACTCTGGGAAGTCAGTCAAAATCGCAGCCCAGGCTAGCAGGCTGAAAGAGCCCTCTCCACTCAGCTGTGTTTTCAGCCCTTATTCTCTCTGCCCTGCATAGAATAACTAGAATAAAGAACAACTTCCAAAGAAGCCTTCGCATCACTTGAAATCTTAAGATATAATGCTTAGAAATCTTGCTAAATGTTTTGTTTATCTATGGGAAAATTCATAGCTGAACTATATGGTACGTGGCCTCCCCTGGTGTCTCTGTGTCTCCATTCTACCAAGCTTCAACATTTGGGGCTTATTCCCAAGTGCACACTGCTAATTTTTGGACTCAGACACATTTGTCTCCATTTTCTCTGTGTTGAGCAAGCATCTGTCATGTTATTTCTTTTTTCACAATTCTTCACTTTTTTTCCCACAACCTGTATTATAGAGATTCCGGAGGAAACAGTGCCCTCTTTCTCCTACAACACTAAAGATGAAGGAGAACTCACCGAGGGATAACTCACATCAGCTCACATCCCTGATCAGGATGGCTGAGCCTGTCTCATCACACTGCTGTGCTTGTGCTAAGCAGTGAGACATCTGCTAATGCTCTGCTTTCTAAGCTGTTACACCGTGCTTATCAGCATGGTGTCCAAGTGCCATGGCCAACAGCTCAGAGCAGAGGATGGGTTGCAAGGTTTTCATAGTACAGAGACTTCTAGTATCTAGTTAACGCTGACCTGTCCAAATAGCATCATGTGTAAATGCAAGATGCAAAACACAGGCAGAGGAAGAACCTTATATCTCCCTCTTCCATTCACTGAGAACGAACCTCTGCTTAAAGAATGAAGGCAAACTAACATGATATTGCTCTGAGAGCCAGGAACATGTAGCACACAGCCAGTCCCAGGTTCTGACAGCCTTTGAGGATTCTGGATCATTCACGCTGTCAGGATTGAGCTAAGTAATTCCCAGAGGAAAAGAGCCGTGGTGAGTCCACGTGTCACCTGCTGTGATCTCATGCTTTGTGATGGTCAAACGTTTCTGCTCTGCAGAAGGCAGGTGGAGGGAGAGTTACGGTTACTCCTCTCACCTCTTGCAAGACTTAACAGAATGGGGAGAAAGGGTAAATTCAGCTGAAGATGAACTGCTTCCTCGAGACATGTAAAGAAATCACCTGGAGAAGACGCTGGTGCTGTGCATGCACTGCCACAAAGAGCCCATGTGCCTCCATCTCATGGCTGTGCCCCAGTAACATCTGCAGTTAGAGCATTTGAGCATCCTGTAGCTCAGCATGAGAAATAGCTTCTCTTAGGATAAGGAAGGGAAAAAGTAATTAATAGATAAGAGTCCTCCCAGCGGAGGCTGATTTGCTCTCTGATCCGCGAAGCCTGGCAGATAAAAAACTGGAACTAAGCAATTCATAGGGAACTGGAACTGCTGGAGAAGCAGGTGCTCCTTCCTTCACAAATCAGGGAGACTGCCATCCTCACCTGCCATCAGGACTGCAAAATTCCCCATTCCAGCACGCCTACTAACAGCTCCCTTTGCTTCATTAAAAGGAGGGCGAAATGAAATTTCCTGCACTGATTAGGAACGTGGAGGAGACAATCACTGTCATCTGCACTCAATCAGATGTTTGTTCCCCTGATAGAAGAGCATCAAAATTATTTGAAAAGCCCCAAACAAGTGCTGTGCCATTTCACTAATTAAACCCACCCTCCTACTCTAAAATTGATGAATAATGACCTAACTTGACTCATAATCCCTTTGTCTTCTATTATTTACTCTTTTTAACAGTGATTTATGGCGAGGTAGTGCTTTCATTATTCTTGTTAATTACCTTTGTTCTCTACTTCAGCTTGTAAAATGTAATAGCCTGAAACATAAATCTCGTCTTGCCACCTATGCTCACGCATCATTAATATCGTTCAGACTATTCTTATAAAATCTTTATAAAACATAATTATACATGTGCCGTTAAGTGCTACGTTGTGCTGAAGATGCTCTGAGCCTTTTCTGAGGATGAGTTTGTCCGGACAGCAAACCTGCCTGGTGGTGGTAATGTGGTTTCCCATAGGAAAAAAGAACAAAGCCCACAGATTGGTCAGTGAAGGCAGCAGATCTGACCGACACACCTCCCTGAGCACTGCTAAGTGCCTGCAGACCTGCAACAGGGCAGCAGCAGCGCTGTGATGAAGCCTTCTCTCCCCACCCCTGGATGTAATGATTTCACTGAGCAGAGCGGTGACCGCTGGGCAAAAGTGCAGCAGGCACCAGCAGCAGCCACTCACTTGAGTGATCAGCAGGCTTCTTTCTGTGCTTAGATAATCCCCAAACAAATTAATCCCCACTGTCCCTAGCATTTCAAATCAAAAGAAGCGCATATCACAGAGAGCAGACATTCTTCCTCTGCCTTTTTTCCCCATCGTAATTTTTAGTATTGCTTATATGTAAGNCCCTGGGTGTTTAATGCCTCAATAAGTAATTGGTCCTTTCATCTCTTATATGCGCAGAGTGAAGAGTTTATGGCTCATACAGCGAATTGTCAATACAAAGGATCTTTGCTCTAGTCTTAAATAACTCAGCTCCCAGCTCCATTAAATCCCGTTAGAAATCCCCCTCCCTCCCCACGCCCACAACAGCCTTTGAAGATTTTTTCCCCACCCCCGATTTTCAATGGCAGCTTTTAACGGTAGCTCTGCTTGACTCCCTGGGCCTAAACACAAAGAGAGGGAGGTGAACGTGAGGAAAGTCTGAAATCCTGAGTACTCACTGCACCTGCTTCCAGACCTCCACATCTTTACAGAGAACACAACGGTATCAGTACTGCAAGAGGGTATTTCATATGAAGCAATCACCTGAAGCTCCATGGCCAGTTTGGTTAGCTGAGCGGTGATGCTGCATCCCCACACTGGCCATACCCACCTGATGCTGCTCAGACATCGTCCCATTCCCATTTTACCAACAAAACACCCAGTGCAGGGTCCTCACCAACTTCATGCTGGTTTACGCAAGTTGGAGGACAGGTGCTATCTGCAGTACAAGAAGTTGTACTGATCCCTCTGCAAGAAAAACTGAGCTCTCAAAACTTCTTGTTCAAGTCGAGACTCTAAGAAGCACTGCTAACCTTTCACGTTTTCCTTTTTGTGCATGGCTTAGGACATGGAGGAAGCCCAGGAACAAATCCTTACCTGGGGCCTGTCCTGTGAAGGGTTATGCAGCCCCTGCTGGGCTCCAACTACTTCTCACAAGTTACACATCAGCTTTCCTCAGATTTCCTTGCACCATGTTTCATATGAGTCCTCCTTGGCCCATTCCAGTAAAAATGAGCCAGGCCAGCAAAGACCCACCACTTATCCTGTGCAAACTCTCCTTGCTCGTTTTTCACTGGTGCATGGGAAAACATCAAGCCTTCTCACAGGGATCTACACCGTTACACAGCATCACCAAAGATGACAACACAGCACAGAGAATCTGGAGCACTGAACGAGCATCCTTAGCTCAGCAGTGCACACCTGCAGCATTATTTAGCACTCATCCCCACCAGCAGCATGGACTGTGCTAGAACATTGGCCAGCTACTGGCTGTTGTTTGCACAGATTAGCAAGCCTCCTGTAAGCGTTCATTAAGATTTATATTGCAAACTTTTACACTTAGAAGATGTGCTCTCTGTGTGACACTCAGCATTTAGTCAGTACCTGAAGGTGAACTGGTAGGCTAGGCAGTTAAGCTGAGTGTATAATCAAGGACAAACACAAGGAAAGAGAGTTTACCCCCTTGCAGTTGGGCAGTACAGAGCTTTCTGTTTCTATACACGTCGGAGTTGAGATGAAGTACTCTTTTCATTTCTCACTATACAACAGGGATGAAGAAAGCCTTCACAGATTCAGATCAGAACCCCTTGCTGCTGCTAATTGTTCATTTTTATTGCATACGTCTTTATTGAATTTAATTAAACTTGGCTCACAAGCTTTGCATATATAACCATGAATATCAGTTAATAGTCCATTTCTCATTATGGTACTTTTCAGTCCAAAGATGCCCTAATGCTCTACAAAACAGACTGCGTATGTTTCCGATTTTCACCCTGCAATCAAACAGCTTTCTCTCATGATGCCTTGTAGCAATTCTTCAGCAGTGCAAAGAAAGCCCCCACCTGCTTCACACTGAACTGGAATAGACAAATACCAAGTGCAAATGAAACGGCCTTCAACTGGGGATAACTACAGAGGTGATATTGATTCATATCATAATCTGGCTAACAGCTTGCAAAAATGGATTTGTGTTCTGGGAATGGAGAAACAACTTGGTGTTACTTTTCCTTATCAGAATGCCAGCATGTCCTCTCGGCAATGAGAAATCAGATGTGTCTACAAGTAGCCACCAGCTTATTCCTTACTCTGGGAAGTCAGTCAAAATCGCAGCCCAGGCTAGCAGGCTGAAAGAGCCCTCTCCACTCAGCTGTGTTTTCAGCCCTTATTCTCTCTGCCCTGCATAGAATAACTAGAATAAAGAACAACTTCCAAAGAAGCCTTCGCATCACTTGAAATCTTAAGATATAATGCTTAGAAACCTTGCTAAATGTTTTGTTTATCTGTGGGAAAATTCATAGCTGAACTATATGGTACGTGGCCTCCCCTGGTGTCTCTGTGTCTCCATTCTACCAAGCTTCAACATTTGGGGCTTATTCCCAAGTGCACACTGCTAATTTTTGGACTCAGACACATTTGTCTCCATTTTCTCTGTGTTGAGCAAGCATCTGTCATGTTATTTCTTTTTTCACAATTTTTCACTTTTTTTCCCACAACCTGTATTATAGAGATTCCGGAGGAAACAGTGCCTTCTTTCTCCTACAACACTAAAGATGAAGGAGAACTCACCGAGGGATAACTCACATCAGCTCACATCCCTGATCAGGATGGCTGAGCCTGTCTCATCACACTGCTGTGCTTGTGCTAAGCAGTGAGACATCTGCTAATGCTCTGCTTTCTAAGCTGTTACACCGTGCTTATCAGCATGGTGTCCAAGTGCCATGGCCAACAGCTCAGAGCAGAGGATGGGTTGCAAGGTTTTCATAGTACAGAGACTTCTAGTATCTAGTTAACGCTGACCTGTCCAAATAGCATCATGTGTAAATGCAAGATGCAAAACACAGGCAGAGGAAGAACCTTATATCTCCCTCTTCCATTCACTGAGAACGAACCTCTGCTTAAAGAATGAAGGCAAACTAACATGATATTGCTCTGAGAGCCAGGAACATGTAGCACACAGCCAGTCCCAGGTTCTGACAGCCTTTGAGGATTCTGGATCATTCACGCTGTCAGGATTGAGCTAAGTAATTCCCAGAGGAAAAGAGCCGTGGTGAGTCCACGTGTCACCTGCTGTGATCTCATGCTTTGTGATGGTCAAACGTTTCTGCTCTGCAGAAGGCAGGTGGAGGGAGAGTTACGGTTACTCCTCTCACCTCTTGCAAGACTTAACAGAATGGGGAGAAAGGGTAAATTCAGCTGAAGATGAACTGCTTCCTCGAGACATGTAAAGAAATCACCTGGAGAAGACGCTGGTGCTGTGCATGCACTGCCACAAAGAGCCCATGTGCCTCCATCTCATGGCTGTGCCCCAGTAACATCTGCAGTTAGAGCATTTGAGCATCCTGTAGCTCAGCATGAGAAATAGCTTCTCTTAGGATAAGGAAGGGAAAAAGTAATTAATAGATAAGAGTCCTCCCAGCGGAGGCTGATTTGCTCTCTGATCCGCGAAGCCTGGCAGATAAAAAACTGGAACTAAGCAATTCATAGGGAACTGGAACTGCTGGAGAAGCAGGTGCTCCTTCCTTCACAAATCAGGGAGACTGCCATCCTCACCTGCCATCAGGACTGCAAAATTCCCCATTCCAGCACGCCTACTAACAGCTCCCTTTGCTTCATTAAAAGGAGGGCGAAATGAAATTTCCTGCACTGATTAGGAACGTGGAGGAGACAATCACTGTCATCTGCACTCAATCAGATGTTTGTTCCCCTGATAGAAGAGCATCAAAATTATTTGAAAAGCCCCAAACAAGTGCTGTGCCATTTCACTAATTAAACCCACCCTCCTACTCTAAAATTGATGAATAATGACCTAACTTGACTCATAATCCCTTTGTCTTCTATTATTTACTCTTTTTAACAGTGATTTATGGCGAGGTAGTGCTTTCATTATTCTTGTTAATTACCTTTGTTCTCTACTTCAGCTTGTAAAATGTAATAGCCTGAAACATAAATCTCGTCTTGCCACCTATGCTCACGCATCATTAATATCGTTCAGACTATTCTTATAAAATCTTTATAAAACATAATTATACATGTGCCGTTAAGTGCTACGTTGTGCTGAAGATGCTCTGAGCCTTTTCTGAGGATGAGTTTGTCCGGACAGCAAACCTGCCTGGTGGTGGTAATGTGGTTTCCCATAGGAAAAAAGAACAAAGCCCACAGATTGGTCAGTGAAGGCAGCAGATCTGACCGACACACCTCCCTGAGCACTGCTAAGTGCCTGCAGACCTGCAACAGGGCAGCAGCAGCGCTGTGATGAAGCCTTCTCTCCCCACCCCTGGATGTAATGATTTCACTGAGCAGAGCGGTGACCGCTGAGCAAAAGTGCAGCAGGCACCAGCAGCAGCCACTCACTTGAGTGATCAGCAGGCTTCTTTCTGTGCTTAGATAATCCCCAAACAAATTAATCCCCACTGTCCCTAGCATTTCAAATCAAAAGAAGCGCATATCACAGAGAGCAGACATTCTTCCTCTGCCTTTTTTCCCCATCGTAATTTTTAGTATTGCTTATATGTAAGAAGGAAATCTATTAGGAGGAGAGGAAATGCATTATCCCCAGCTGATTGTTGACATGTTATTAGCTCAGTGTTTGTCAGGTTGCTGGTAACGAACAAGTTTACACGCAGCACTTCATCTCTGCAACAAAAGGCTCGGCTATACGAACAGCAGTAATATCCCAGCTGAGCCTGGTGAGAGAGAAACGTGTTTATTATTTCTCTGAAAAAATCTCATTCCTCCCTGATTCATCCACTGCATTATTACCTAAGTGTGCATTTGGAGGTACTGGATCACTACTTCAGCCAGCAAGTATTATCAAGTGTATTTCCATTAACTTCCATTCTCCACAGTTGTAGGAAGGACGGCCTATAAAATATTGCAATTGCTTTTACAGTTGTTAATTGCTAAAAAGTTGGTGTATGAGACAAGAGCATTTGCTCTCTCCAGGTCTTGCGCCTGATGTATCACAGCTTTTAGCTGGGGGTTCCTCCTGCCCTACACCACCACATGAGACCCAAACCAGCCCCTCCTGCCAGCAGGGTCCCGTCAGCATCTCAAGGCATGGGGCAGGGGGAAAGAGCACGTGAAGTCTGACTGATGAAATTGGGATTCTTGACATCTTATCCTTCAGATAATCGCAAGGAAAAATTTCTCCTGCCTGACCCCACATGTTGTTTACTGAGTAATGGCACTCTCTGTAATGCATTTTGCCTGAGGAAAGTGTTGTAACTTGGTCATGTTGTGGGAGAGCATGGAAATGGGATGAGAAAGCTGAGTCTTCCAACCAGTTTTGTACATCTATGCCAGATTAGAGTGGGCAGCGTGAAAGACGTAGGACAGTGCAAATTCACCATCAAGAGCAGTTCCCAGAATGAGACAGATTCACTCTTCTGTTCAGGGAAAGGCTTATTTCTTAAAGTCAAACCTACCTAATATAAGCCATAGAGCACAGCCAAGTGTGCACCTCTCTGGGGAGACAGCACATGACAAAGGGTGCTGACTTCAGGAGGACTGCAGGGACGGACCCTCCCAGCTCCGAGGAAGGCTGTGCCACTGTGCACTTCTTATGGGCAGACCTTTAAGAGTGCAGTTCCTTGCCTCTCTCCCAATCATTTAATTAAAACTTCCAAATTAACCTTCTTTAGTAACCAGAACGATACATGCAGCAAGGAACTCGTCTTTCACAACACAAGGTGCGCCAAAAACAAGGAGGAACACCAACAAGCAGTGGTATTCTGAGAGCTGCTTTTGCTGTTAATAATGCCTTTCAGGAAACTGCTATATGTATTCCAAGGAAGGAAAGAAAAAGGAACAAATTAGAAACACAGGAGTAACAGGAAAGAACAGAGATCTGGTATTGCCCATTTATTCCTACAGACCAGGGCAGCTCACGTACTCGGAGGCAGCGCTGAGAGATGTGCTACCATTTATCAGCAGAGCAGTGGAACAGCTTACTGAAAAACCTCCTGTTTTTATCTTTGTGACTGCAGGAAGAAGAGCCCTGAACACAGCAATCCCTGAGCGTGGCAGATAGTGAGATCTGATTGCAGGGTGCCCGGCTCCCCTCCCATTCTGCACGCACCGCACCGCTAAGCGCAGCTTTTCTTCCCTTAAAGTTTTCTGTTGTTTTGTAGTTTTTCCTAAGTTTTACAATCTACCATTACAAACCTAACACAATTGTATCTCCTGCACAGCTGGGGGTTCCCGGAGCTAGTTTTCTAAAGAAAATGTATTTTCCATCCAGTGACTCCATGAGCCTCCCTGCTGAGAAGAGTTTATGCTTAGCTACACTCAGGACATAATAAATGCAAAGGGAAAGGAGGTAAAGTGAGGATTTAAAGAGTCGTAGCAAATTTTATCACTGGAAGGTCTGGCGATGAACACGATCCTATTCTGTTCGCTTTAGCACATTTTGGAGTTCAGTTTTCACAGAAACCTCCAGGTCTACCCGAGGGATTTTTCATTTTTTTTTAAGTACCTAAATGGCTGAACTGGTCAGACTAATGGGGTCTGAAAGGCTACAGTTGACATACACTGGAGACTTAATTATGTAGTGTGCAGCTCCATCTGTCAGCTGCAATATCTTTTGTTACCAAGAATTAGACTTCCATAGAAGATGACGTGACAGACTCAATTTGCTTTCACAAGGATAGCTGTTATGTGGGCATTTAAATGATGCTGGAAATTAGGACAACATTTACATTCTTTGTGTAGACGTTGAAGGACTATTTACAGTAAGGCTTGTGCAAAATATAAAACTAACACTGAATGAGCGACTGTCACACAATGCTGACAAGCAGGAAACAATTAATTAAAACATCATGAAATGAGGGTTAGTCTGAACCAGCACTGTCTGCATAACGATGCACACATGCAAATGGAGAAAGAGTCCTGAAGTGTTCGTTCATGTGTGAAGTTAATGGAAAGAGTACTTGTGCTAACATTCAAGAGCCTTAATGGCAAATCTGACAGCAAAATGTAAAGACCATGAAATCCCATTTTGGGAGGGAGAGAGGACAGGTTTTCTCCTAGACTAGAAATTTTTGCCCTTTTTCATCTTTTTTACTGGGAAGTTTTTCATGACCGATGGGAAGTGACACAAGCATGACTACCATAACCTTGCCTCTCTTCTCTGCCTTTCTGTCCAGAAAGGCTCCTGCGGGTGGGGCTGTGCGCACCCAGCTGCCCGTCCCATAGGCCGTGCTGCCCCTGCCATGCACTGAGCTGAGATGATCGTTATTTCCAGAAACTGCTGGTGATCCGTAAGTTTTCCTCCAAGTTTTTGCAACCACGTTCTCTTTATTTTTCTTAGTACACGTCTCTGTCCCATTTCAGTTTGTGAAGCCTAGACAGACGATGTAGGAAGCCAAGCAATGGACACCAATGCACTGGCACGTTTACAGAGCGAACAAACAAAGAGGGAAAAATGCTCTATCGGGGATTTTGCTGTGTGCTCTAAAATGAAATGACTTGTTCAATGGAAAATGCTTTTATGACTGATTTAATTTGAATTGAGGGGGGAGAACTTCCATTTGCTTAGGGACTAGGATATATTTCAACCAATGAATAACAACAGTATTTTTAGCAAGCTGTGTGTTCATCACGTAGTGATGCATCTGGAAGTCTAACCTGCCATTATGCAGCACGCAATACAGAGTTGTGAAAAACTCCCTATATTTATCAGCTTTTGAATTCAACGGTTGTCCAATTAGCTCTAAAATTGTTGTAATCTGAGTTTTAGATGAAATGCTTTTATTGAAAATCTACTGGTAATCTTCTGTAAATGTTAGTCATAAACAATACTGCTAAATCATAAAAATATAACTGCTCGTGATTAATCTGGAAAGAGACTTACATTAACATATTCAGTTCTAAATGGTCTCTCATCCCAGCATTTGATAAGTAAAGATAAATTGAATTAGCTCACTTAATGTGAGGTTTGCTGGGAGCTGGCTTGCGAACCTCCCTTGAATCTCTATTTTTGCATTCTGAAAGAAGTGTGAAAAATCCAACTCCAGGTTTTGAAAATGGCAGCAGCCTGCAAGGATCTAACAAAATCTCATACCCATGCTCTTCTGAAAGTGGCTCTAACACTTCCTTTTACACTCAGTGCCTACATAGACTTTATTCTCCAAAGTGCAAAGCAACCTGAGCCCAAGCAAACCAGGATTTCTCCATAACTGCTTCTTGTTGCAAGCCTACAGGCTCTGCTCAAATTAAACTTCTTTGCGCCTACTTGCCACGCTTACCCTACCTAGCACACACTGCATTTAGATTTGCACCATGATCTACAGCCATGAAACAAATAGGAGACAAGTAGGGAACACTAATGAGCAAACGTCACTGAAGCCCACAGAGGCAGGTACAAACGTGACCTGGTTGGCAGCAGGAACCCACGGTTATGTGGGGTTGCTAAGGAACGTTAGTGCTCCCAGCAGCTGTGCTCCCATCGCTGCTTTAGCGGATCAGCACTATGAGAAAGCCCAGCCCTGTCCATGCAATGGGGGCTGTGCACCGTTTGGCTCCACGATAGCAGAGCTGCAGCCAGAAGGCAGTGTGTGCAAAGGAGTACCTTGCACATACAGATGATGCTCCTCGCTTCCCAAACGCACAGATTAAGCAGGAAAAAAACTACAAATAGGTCCATCAAATAGCCTCTAATCGACCCCATGAGACAGCTTTGACCAATACAGAAAGCTATGTTTTACTTCAGTAAAATGAGTGAATAGCTTCTCCAGCGCACCAGAAATACGTAGGAAACATGCAAACTTTAAGCCACCATTTGCTGTTAAATACTTATAAAAGCCCTTTTTCCTCAGATTAATATCTCACATTTATCTGCTCTATACGTTTTGGAGACATTGTGAAAATTGCTTATTTCTAATAAAATGTAGCAACTGTACCCTGAGGAAAAATTACTGTGTTATGAAATATTTTTCCCCTCTACCACAGCCAATTTAGTTTTCATTTAAAATTCAATAACTGCATCATACTCAGAATCTTCCACCGCCTGTCATAATGACTTTGAACAAAACCCGTGCTGTAAACAAGAAAGATTAGAAAGACATTATTGAGGTAATTTCTCCCCAGATTTCTCTCACCCAGACAGTACTGCAGGAAATAGATGCAGCTACTAGTGGGAATGTGATTTAGAAATAAATCGGGGGAAGAAAGCACTTTGTTCCGCATCCTTTGGTAATAAAAGCATGACTTCTCCTGCTTTCCTTGTGGTATGTTTCACCACTTGGTGAAAGGAAACACGCCGTTGCTTCCTCAGTGAAATTCGGATGCAAGCGAAGAAAACAAACAACAAAACATTGCCAAGGAAACGCTGCCTACTTGCTGCACTGCTTGCTTTCCTTGCACCTTGGGAGGGAGCTCTGAGCTGCATGGGCCGAGATTTGCTGCCCGGCCACTTGCAAAGATCATTTTATCATTGTTGTTTTAACTAAACCCAACCCTGAGAGCTGGAAAGAAGCCAGCGCCATGCGCTGTGCTGAAGGAGGGCAGGGGCTGCCGTGCTGCCCTCTGTGGAAGCTGTGACTGGCGGAAAGCAGCGGAGAACCAAACAATTGAAAGGCTCCCTTTAGAAAAAGCATCAGATAGCGCTGGCTTTTTTCTGAGGTCATAGAACCACAGAATGGCTGAGGTTGGAGGGGACCTCAAAGATCATCCATTGCAGCCCCCCCGTCATGAGAAGGGTTGCCAGCCACTACATCACATCAGTTAAAGACTAGACTACTTCCTGTACAAAGACTGTTGGTATGTTTCTTCCATCCAACCATACGCAAGATTAATCTTAGGTGGAAATTCCCTCCTTCCCTGAGACCGTTCCAACTGTGTGGAACCCTCTTCCACAGTGGCCAGGCACAAAACCCACCAGAAAATCTGTTACCCTTCAGACACCCTCTGAAGGCTTTTTGTCCAAGTAAATTCTGTTATCTGTGACTGGAGCAAGGCGGCAGTTGCTCTCTGGGCGCTCTGCCTGGAGGCTCCCGTTTCCCCAGGACCTTCTGCCATTCCTGGTGGCTAGCAGCTGACCACAGAGTGCTGGAAAGTATTTCAGTTTACCAGCAAGAGGACAGCATCTACAATTGTACTAAAAAGTGGGAAAAACCCATTCCCGGTGAAGCTGAAAATCATGTTCTTACCATAAAACAGCAACGTTTATTTTATGATCCTCTATTTTTTCCACCTCAACAACCAGGGAAAACGCAGATGTGTTTCATATGGAAATGCAATGTAACACAGAACAGCTTCTGTATTGTTTCCTCTTTAACTGCTGGAGTTAAAGTTATTCCTTACCAGCCCTCCATCAGGCCCCACTCCCCACACCAGCATTTCTTCCCCAAGGGCTTCCCAGTCCAATCATTTCCTTGGGGCTGCCCCCAGCACACCCCAGACGCCTTCGGCTGCTGCCAGGCAGTGACACTACTGGTGTTTCACACCGTTACATTGCAGTGTGATGGGAAAAGCAGAGCACCATTTCTGGGAAGAAGGTGAGAATTCATAACGTTGCTATGCTTTGGTATGCCCGGCTCACCGTAAATGTCAGGCAGTAAGTGCACAAAAAGCACAGGCTGAATTTATCACAGCAGAAGATGTGCTCACAACCTGTCCAGCACCTGCAGTTTCTGGGAAAGGGAGAATGAACTGGAAGTGACTGGTAACAATGGTGACAGAAAATAGGCCTTGCTAATAGCTATTACCTCCTTTGGGATGTTTTAAAGAAGGGGACAGGATGGGCGAGGCAGGCAGTGTGTTTTTCCTCTGCTTCCTCCGTACTCACAGCCCCTCCGTTGCAGCACCAGAGTCCTGGTCTCATAAAAGCCTGCATTTCTCCCAGTTATGTCAGCTACTACCTCAAATGTTAGGCTGGCCATTAAGGTCAACTTAAATGTTAGCAATAAAAGCTGTTCTTCCTTTCCCTATCTGCGCTGCACAACAGAACTGACCTGAGCAGCTGAAGGAGGTCTGTATTTTCCTATTTTTTAAAAGAAGTGTAAAGTCAATTTAAAAATCCTGGTTTGATTCATCTCCTCTTGCCTGGTCTAATCAATGCACTTTGAAATGTTGATAGTAATTTTCTAGGGTTTAGCCAGGTGATTAAGCCAGATGAGGTCTCTGTATGCCAAGCCCTGATCATTTTTATGCTAGAGAGTCTTCCTAGTGCTCTACAGACACAAGATCATGTTAATGCCATTGACTTTCTGCCCTGCTTCATCTGAAATAAACATTCATGCCCCAGGAATTGATAGGCCATCCACAAGCTGAGGTGGCAGGGCATGCCCTTTTTACAAAGCTATGGCATAGGTGTTGGCAGAGAGCATGGGAAGCTTTGGAAAAATGGGCTATGAATTGCAAACAGTGCTTTCAATGAATAAATCAAGCTCCTGCTAGTGAACAAGAAAGTACCAGAGAAAGAGCCAGGTTCTCACTATACAGGCCTGTGTCCCCAAACAATGAATCCATGCATTTTCTACATCTGTATGCTAACAGACAAAGCACATTTGCAAAGGTATAGAAAAACCATGCAGTCTGGGATGATGTAGCTATGTTCCTACTTTCTGTAGGTATTAAAATACATGTGAACTGCAGGAGAGACAGATGGTCTCTGCCTATCACAAAGAATTAGATGCTCAGGTTCAGTATCTAAAACCTGCATCTATTAAGTGAATGCTCCTGAAGCAATTTTAAGTCTGGCTAAAAATGTATATGTTCAATTCAGTAACAATTCCAATGAAGGCAGGTTGGTTTTAGGTCCTCTTAAGAAGATTTAAGATGGACCACATAATGGGAAAACACAAACAAGTGAACTGGAGGCTGATTTAGTCATACCATTAATGTTCCTGTGTGATGTACCCTCAGATACAAAGGGAAGATGTTGCTTAAAAGAATTAACGGCCTAAATCTCACTTGTTCTCACACAGAGACAATTGTGCTACAGATCAACTCTGCCTAATGCAAAAAACATTAAATCATCTAGATACCTGAACCCTTTGGCTGATCCAGCCAAGTGCAAGTGTTCTAAGACTTTATCGTTGCATGTAGGTCTAATTAGGTTAATTACTGGCTAACAGAGCATAGTAATAGACACGGAGACGTAGCCAGGAGACAGAAGAAAATCCATCTCCTGGAGACAAGCAATATGTCAACCACTGGAAAATACCAGCTATCAATTCATGGCAGCCTTCTGCCATTTTCACCCAGGATCTGCTATATGGCTTATAAACTTGTTCCCAATCTTTAGTTTTGGGAAAGCTAAGAAACAAAAGGATGGATTCTGCTTAGTGTTGATGTTATGTGTTTGTGCAAGGGGAAAATAATTGCAGAAGTACTTTCTTAAAACCTGATCACACCATGGTGAATCAACAGGCAGTTGGTATTATGAGATAAAAGGATGCTGTTCAGTCTGATTAATCAAACCCCCTTATGCTTGCCAAAGCCTAATTATTCTTTGATCTACATTAATGACTTCAGAAAGCATAGTATACCTGGTGGGAGTACTCAACGGGGAGCATTTTAGACTAAAAGGAAAACTCCTCCCTGTGTCGCAAAAACCTAATTTGCTTATATCAGTAGAATCAATTGTTTCATATAGAACTGTGGCCTCCCATGGGTTCTGCCAGCAGTATCGAAACATAATTTATGCCGTTTCTACCGGTATCAAAAAGCTTTCACTTGACAAATGGCAAACTCTGTCTCAGGGTGACTTTAAAAAACACATCGCTATTGCTGTGTGCAGCTTTTTGCTGAACAGGTTGGCTGTAACTCACACGAGCACAGACACGTAGCCCATTTTTCTGCATTCTCAGTGAGACAAACAAGCTGCTCATATCCCAGTTTAAAATTCATCAAGAGCTTAATTTACAATCCCGATCCATATTCATGTGGGTAAGAAAGACACAGCGTTACAAAACAGAAAAAACAAAGGCTATGAATAAAGCAATCCATTCCAGCAATACTAGATTGAAAAACTATCATAAAAACACCACGAACCATTGAAAGTATAAGGCTCCCTAAGTGCACAATGGGAACTTAGATCAGGTTTTTCCTACGTCATGTGCTGCCTTATGGTCATCTGATGGGAGGGACATCCAGGGCCTACAGACACGCAGAGAAATATAATAGAATTATTTCTAGCAAATCTTCCTGGAACCACAGCAATTTCTCACACAAATTGTAAGATTTGCACAGGTGACAAACAAAGGGAAATGTGAGCAGCAGGCAAAACAGGAGAACAAAGGTTTAGAGAACACCCTGCATTTACAACATGATCAAGCTATGGTAAACTAATCCAATACACAGTGATCTTTTTTGGTCTCCCTCTTGCCATTGGGTTTAATTGGAGAAGAAGGTATCCTTTGCTTTAGAGAAGGAATACTTACTCAAATACCGAAGCCAGAAATGCAATTTCCTGTGCACTGATGGACAAGACCTCATTGATAACTCACTGAATTTTGAGAAGCTGATACTATTTACTCAAGAATTTAATGAAAGAGATGAGGGAGGATGATTTTACGTAAGAGAGAACTACATCAAAATAGCTGTTGTACATGGAGAGCTCAGAATAAGTAAGGAAATCAACATTCTGCTGTTTCCCTTGGGCATATGAATATTTGAGAGCCCTGGAACAAATTAGTGCTGGAGTTTCCCAACAGAATAATAAACATCTGTTGTGTTTACCAGAGAATCTTGGAACACTTTGGTTTCACAGATATACATGGAAAAGAAGATCAAATCAGCATGGGACCAACGGTCACGCAGACTGGGACACAGCTTCCAAGGTTCCTGAGTCCAGTTTTGCGGTATCTGCTTCCCTCAGTGGCTATAAAACTGTATCTCAAGAATCCAGTGGGAGAAGAAATAATTTTCCCTATGGATTCATGGATGTTACTACACACTACCACGTATGGCTCTGCTTAAACCAGAAGTTTCAGTAGAAGTACATAACAAAGAATGTCTTTACAGCTTAGGTCTCAGAAGCAGAATGATGCTTGTTTAGGTGACTGCATACCGTATACAAGATGGGTTTTCAAAGAGAACTCGGGCCATGAGAAGGATTTGGTTAAAGCAGTTTCCTCTTTGCCTTCATTAGGCCTTTGACCACTTCATACCCATTTGTGGCTTCCAGTTTTAAACAGTCCCAGCTCATGGGCTGATCCCAGGAGCTTCCACTGCAAGGTTCCTTCTGTACTTTCAGCTTTTCATCTCTGCATGCAGCACTGAGCAGCGGCAAAACGCAAAGCTGTGGGAGTTTGTAGGCACTGTCACAAGAAGCAACAGTAAAAGACTTGGCAGAACACAACTGGAGAGCATCCTGTTATTGATTACCTCAAGGACTCAGCTCATCAACCAAAGCAAGAGAGGACAAGTCTTAAATCAAGAACAAGACAGAAATTATTTAACAATTTGACGGAAAGATCAATGATGATAACACTCTGCTTCTTTCTTCAGCGTTTTATAAGCACATAGTATTTTCTCTTGCTGCAGAATTAATTTAAGTTGAAACAGTGTGGGAGTAGACAGCGACCATAAAGTTCTAAGAAAGATTATGTGTTTGTCTTGGATAGTTTTGTCCAGAGCCTTTTTCTGATTGTTATTACTGTTCCTTCTTTCTCCACTTGAATACAGACTTCTGCTTACTTTTCATTCTTATTCCTTCAGCTGACTTCATTTTAGGCCTTTTGAATTTCAATACTTTGGGCATAATCTGTATGACCTATCAATGGTTCAGATTCCATGGCTGTATGGGAGTATGAAGCCATGAGAAATCATGGAACCTAGAAGAAATACATAAGCCTGCTTGCAGAGAGCTGATGACTGGTGTACTGACCACATCAGGCAATGCCCAGCGTTCAGGACCAGCTTCTTTAGGCACTACTGCAGTCCTAATGCATTGGGTAACCATCCAGAGGTGTTGATTTAACCCTTGTGACCACTCCAACTCAGGTGAGGACATAGGGCAGGAGAGGCAAAGGGCAGATTCCTCTGTGTATGTAGCACCTTATCTGAGGTTAGCCTGGGGGGTAGGAATAGCATGGCTGCTGGGGAGAAGCACAAAGCATGGGTAGACAAGAGGAGCACAAGAGGAGGCAGCAGTGATGAATTCTTTACTGTATCCATTAGGAAAACACACCCATCCACTGCGGCAGAGAACACAGCAGCATGTTACAGGCAGTGGTAAGGACTGTTACCACCCTTTCCCATTCACAGCAGTGAGACACCTAGCCACTACGTTCAACTACATTGGGCACAACAGCCATGAATTTAGCCCTGCTGTCCCACTGACAAACTCACTCAACTTAATGGACCAAAGCTGTCTTTGATTTCAGTCCATCAATGGGACTTCACTTATTTCTAAGAGCAGACTTTCTTGCCCTGTGATGTTTGCTTTGTAATACCATTCCCTCCCATCAAGAAGCAAACTCAATTATACTTTTCTCTGCTCCAGGCATAACTAGTTGGCAAGTAGCTCCCCCTGTAAGGCCCACCATTTCAAATGCCTCCTCTCACAAGCAGATAGCTCAAAAGAGAAGTGCTACTTCCATACCCCTCAAGGGGTGCATGTACAGTCATTAATCTTTCTTTCATCTCACAGAATGCTAATAAAACAATCACCTCCCTATCCCCAAATTGGGTAGGTCCTAATTAACATGCTAATTGGGCAGATCTTCCCTAATGACTCCCAAACCTCAGCAGCAATACGTTATTTAGATAGAAAAGAGCTATCTAAAAGATAGGCAGCATTAAAAAATTGGTGAGTCAGAGCACAGTTTGGATAGGCAAAATACTGAAACGGCCCTTTCTCCTGCAAGAATTACAATTCTCACTCTCTCTATGCCACACATCACGTTTACAGATTCAGCACCTTGCAAGGTTCAGAGCGAGAGGTGTTTTGAAGGTAACATACAGCTGTAATAAAGAACAGCATTCAAGCGGAGACAAACAACATATCACTAACAATGAAGTTTTTAAATATATTATTAAGCCAGTTTATTTTAATATCTCTCTAAACAAAGCTGGCTTTTATTATCTGACACAAAAACGTACATGCTGTTTTGCAAACCCAGCAGTGCTAGCAGCTCTGGTTTGTATTCATGAGCAACTTCGAGATGGATAGGTCAAGTTTTAATGGAATTAGTCCACTGGGGCTAGTATTGTGTTTATGCAGTTAGAGGTTCAAT
This sequence comes from Pavo muticus, assembly GCA_016647715.1. Taxonomy (NCBI): domain Eukaryota; kingdom Metazoa; phylum Chordata; class Aves; order Galliformes; family Phasianidae; genus Pavo; species Pavo muticus. The sequence continues at coordinate 1,337,956 of JACDJE010000004.1, read as the reverse complement.
ACAATCAAGTTTCTGTGCACTTGCTCTCTTTAGAAAGTAGGACGCAATAATAATTTAAATCCCCCATTAAGCTAAAATATTGGCACATGGCATGAAGGTCATTGTTCTGAAGTTTTCATTCACACACACCTCATAGATAAAAGCAGTGTTTTGTTACTTAGAAATTAGAAGCTTTGAACCTTACACGACAAAATATTTAATATGTAGCTCTCTCTTGAAACTTCTGGAAGCTTTTCTTCCATGCTGAGAGCAGAGTGCATGAGATAACTGCATGCAGCACAGCTCAGCTGTGGCTGAAGCCCCCAGCACGCAGCCCCCAGGCCCACACACCATTTTGTGATACTTCCTGCTTGAGGTCAGTTCAAGGTCTTGCACAGTCTGATGCTCCAAGCATGGTTCTGTGTGTGTGGGTCCACAATGAAAGCACAGAGCCACTCAAGATGCCTAACAGGGCCTTTTGGGCCCTGCAGCTCTGCACATTTTCCCTAAGAGCAGTAAGAAATTTGACTGACGCTTAGTGGTCCTGCAGCTAGAAACCAATTGGTCACTTGGTGCTGTCTGCTGGTCCCTGCTTCTCAACCTGTGGTTTGTTAGCAAAGCTGCCCTGGCACATGGTGCATAGTGGGAGGGCAGGATGCCACACAGACAGATGGAGCGTGGGCTACGCTTGCCAAAGAGCCTGCGTGGGGGTCACATTAAAGGCTGAGGGGACTCTGTTCTCATCCAGAGCCATCACAGTGGCTGCCTGGAGAGGACTGGTGAGGACTTACTTTGATTCACAAGCTGCAGAGGAGCTAATGGCGTTGTCTAATAGCTCACCACTTGATGGGAGCTGCTCATTACCTTGCATGCAGGCATCTGCAGCCTCCCACCAGCATTTAAGATCTTTCACAAAAATAGTTTATTCTTGTCTTTACACTCAGAAATCTCAGAAACTGGCTCTGAGCGGGTGGTGTCATACACCTTTTTCTTTCGTTATCTTCCCTGAGCTCTCTGAGAGACTGTACTAACACCTGCCATGCCAGGAGGAAGCAGCACGTTTCTCAGTACTGCTGGGGGGCTGCCCTGGAAAGCTGGTGACTTGGGGCTCCTACTTACCCATCTGACTTTGCAAGTATGGTTTCATCGTGAAGAATAGCTTTAGAATTGAATTTTGCCAGTAAAACTGGATTTGAAATGAAAGTCAGAGCACACGTTATCATTTCTGTGAAGGAGCCAACTCTAGTTAATGGGTAAGGCCACAAGCCAAGCTGCCTGTAAATGCTAAAGAAAACAAATAACCTTGCTATTTCCTCCCTTCCTCTAGTTTCCAAAGAGCTTATACAGAAAAGCATTTATGTGAACATGAATGAGCATCTCCCCAAATCCCATTTTCTCAGAGAGCCCTGTTTCTGGCATGGAGATGGTAAAAGCCCAGTTACCTCCTTTTTCCCTTCCTTCCTTGTATGTGGACTGGGGAGTCAGGAGAAGAACCGATCAAGGATTTGAAGCTGCCAACTTGAGACAACAGCTCTTTCAACACTGAAAGAGGAGAAAAGGAGAATCCTACCTAAGGCCCAGACCGATATTTTAGACACCTGTTTGACTTTGATAGGAGTTAGGGCCTAAAAGGGAATGGATAGAGATCTTGAACATGTAACGGATCTGCTCCCTGGTGCGTAAAAAAGCCTGGAACAAGTTCACAAGCACACTATAAAGAGTGTTCCTCGTTATAGAGACCTCTCACTTCATCATTAAAGCCTTAGCCTCTTGCAGATTGCTTTTAGGCACAGACTTGCTCTCTCAGCATGAACCATCTGCTAATGAAAAGTGATTTTTCAGAAGATAGGAAGGCTCAGTGGAAGCTGCTGGGCTCCCCATGGGCAGCAGGGATGCTGTGTTGTCCCAGCACAGCACCCTGACCTCAGCCTGGCGCTGCAGATGGTGCTGCTGTGCTCACACTGCCACCTCTGCCAAGATTCAAGGGCTGAAAGCTGGCAATTCTACCTGCAACGTCGCAAACCACGTTGTGGGGGAGCTGAGATGCCACTCAGTATCAGGACCTATACACGTGGATTTTATTATATTTACTCACAAACACAGAAAGAGTTTAACATGGTAAAGCAAGCAGTGGGATACCCTCAGCAGGGCACTGGTTACTGCTTGTTACACTCTGGAGAAAGGTGAAAGATGACCAACGCCTTTCATTCAACACCAAACTGTCATCCTCTCCTCTTAAATACGCGCAGAAAAGCAAACTGATCCTGATTAAACAAACTTCAAAACATTTATCTCTTGCAAGCATATGAGCAGTTCTACCCTGCTATGTAACTCCCTCTTTACAGAGTGCTAATGTGTACCACAGCATGGCAGTGTGCTGTGGAAGCTGAGCTCGAAGGAAGGGCTATCGAGGAGAAAGGCTCTGAGATTAAGAAGCAACACAGCCAGAAACAAAGAGCTTCAGGGTGAGGTATGTGAAGGGTGTGTTTTCCTGACAGAAATACAGCTCCCGGAGCTGTCTTCACATCTTCCACGCACTTGCATCATGGTTCAGTGAAATAATAAATCCAACTTAGATCAAAACTACTGCAGCCGTGAGACACAAAGCACTGATCCAGTATAAATTTGCTCCACTGGTTCAGATTTGTTAAAAATAAAAATAAAAAAACCAAAACACTGACAGGTTAACTTTTCACAGGCAGGCTTTGTGCTGGATCACGTACCATCTGTCTGCAGCACTTTAACATTTGCTAAGATCCAAAACTCTCTTCAGCTACCAGACAATAACCTCACGCTCCTTATCTTATACTTTAGCTAACTCAGCAGAGGTGAAGTAGCATGCCTGTACCTGACATGGGTCAAGTCAGTGCTGCTGGACCATCCCCTAAGCACTTGGGTCTGACACAGTGGCCCAGGAGTAGGCCCCTCAGGCTTTGCTGTGACAGTCTCAAAGCACAGCGTGCAGGAACAGACCTCCAGGCTAACCAGGGGGACAGGAAATGTCATCCTACATCATTTGGAGCCAAAATCATAGCCCTTCCTTGAGAACAGATCCAGCCAGAGTCCTGAACCCAAAGCTATTGTTTCTATTGGCTTTACGAAGGCTTGACCAATGTCACATCCATCTACTCTAGATAACACGGACTGTAAAGTGTTTCAAAGACTTAAAAACAACCATCGGGTTCTTCTTCTCAGAAACATACCCTTTAGCTCATTGTTTCAAAACCCATTTTCTCCCTTTTATCTCTTTTTTTCCCCAGAAATCAGTTCTAACAGAAAGGACTTCAAGCTGCATGCAAAGAACAAAGTAGAAAGTGAACTAACTTTTGATTTGTCACCTTTTTCTAAGCAACAAAAGCATGTAGAACACTTAGTGGAACACTCCTGATGAGAGCTGGGCCACGATCCCCTGCAAGTGACCTCTGCCCAGCAGAAGGTGAAACGGCTCTCGGTGAGCTCAAAAAGAGCTCAAAGGACAAGAGCCTGGTTGAGCCAGCAGAGAGCCTAACCTTGGTCTCTTAGAGCTGACCTGCTTATTGAAGTTGCCATGTGGAGTGTAATAGATCACTGGGTTTTGATAACGTACTGAGGGACATGTTGGCTGAAAGCATTAAGGCTATGTAAATGGAACTTTTATTTCTAAAGAGTGAAATATGCAGATTTCACACATTGCTTCCGCATAAATGAGTGACCAAATGAAGAGAAAACTGATCAAGAAAAATGTATGCATAATAAAAATGTGTACATGCTTCATCTAAGATTCATTGCCTCCAAAGGTTCATCAAATAATTACTTAATCTTGAACAGCTGCATGCACAATAAAATTTGCTTGCACTAGGTCTGAATAGAATTAATTTTTCTTGAGATTTGTACCAACCAGTACCCTCCAAACCATCAGCAAATGGCAGCTCTAACTGAAAGCAGCACTAAAGTAACTTGCGTTTGAAAGGACCTACACAAAACTGATAGATTCTAAGCTGACACTTGCTGGATTTAATCATGTACTTCATTGTATAGTAGCAAAAGCCTGAAGGAATAACAGACCCACTGCATACAAAAGTTTATTAATGAGTCAAATAAATCCATGCATTGCTGTGCTCAACAAACATAAGCAGCTTTATGCCATAGCTGAAATGTTTCCCTCCTGCTATGAACAGAGGTAAGGATATTTAGGCCTTGTTCAGGAGATTCTGGACATCATGCCCACTATAACAGCACAGTTTGCTTTGTTTCCCAAACCCTCTGCAGGAAGGTCAGAGGGCTGTGGTCCTGGGTAGGATTTGGGAGTTTTGTGGAAGGAAATGGAGAACCTCAGTAACAGGAGGATTTGTTCCAACCAATTCCTTTTCCCATCAAATTTCAATGATGAATGTTTATTACTGGGTCATCAGTCTTTAAATGGGAGCTGCAGACAATATATTACCAGGCTGAATTGCTGCCCTACGTCACTGACGTTCTGTTCCCTGCCCAGGAATTGCTGTCTCTATAAGAAATTCTCAGGCAGCAGTAAATTATACCACCTCCCTCCGTTCCTTGCTCATACACACCATGCAGCAGGAGCCTTTCTTTGCTGCGCTGAAGGCAGTAAGAAAGACTCCCACCGACTTCACTTCAGTGGCAATTGGATCAGACACCAGGTAGGGGCATTACAAATTCACAAAGCACCAATTTGGAAGCACTTAACAAATGTCACCATTTACTCCAGTCAGAGGAGCTGCTTGTCAAAGATTCAGCTCCTGATGTGAGCAAAGAGGAGAAGGATATTCCTGCTTTGCCATGGATGGCCATCCCTTGCAGCATCTGCCTGCCTGCTCCCACACTATGAAATACAAGTTGTTTTACAGCAGCCACAGGACCAAAGACAGCCCTTCCTTCCCTTAAAGCAGAATGAGCTGGAAGTAGTTGGGGTGACACATGACCAGACAAGAAGGGAGCAGCCTGTGTAGTTCTGCAATTAAGTGACATTTGCAGAGATTTCATTTTGGAGAAAAAAAAACAATTGGAAATGGAACTAAATGAATGCCACTGCCTTTATTCTGGCAGCTGAATTCCAGCACCACTTAGCAGTCGTCGTGTTTGTACCGTAAACATACATCTGTCACTGCACTGAAATAGATTTCTTCTTTTCCCCTACTCATCAAAGTCAAAAAAATTTGCTCCAGCTGCTGCTGACAAAGAATTTGTGGAACATTCCTATTAGTATTCTGCACACCCTGACAGGTGCACATCTAACTTGCTAGCATCTCTCTCTCAATTCAGTTAATTGAATTGTGGCTTGATTGAGTTCAACAGACAATCAAAAATATTTTCCCAGTTTGAAAAGTTTTGACCTACCTCAGTGAGTAAAGAGCTGATAAGGAACATCTCCACAAGAAAAACTGGGCTTGTTGTTCTCATCTAAATCAGTGCTCAGTTTTGTGAGCTCTCAGCTCTTTTTTAGCTCCCTTACTCATGTTTCTGCTAGCACTGCAAGACAAATGAGCTAGCAGATACTACAAAAGGTCAAAAGACAGATAACAAAATTGAGCATAACTAAGTTTTCTTCTCCATTGCCTGGCTCTGCAGTGTATGGATGGGCTTTCTGTTGAAGTTCCTCAAATGGGACTAGTATAGCTGCACTTATCAGAGAAGACATTGCTGAAGAAGAGCCGGCCATGGATGCTCCTCAGCTCCATCGAGCTGGGCATCCCACCTCTGACAGTCACCATCAGAGAGCTTGTCGCTTCTGAAACTACTTCAGCCCCAAAATCGCTGTCATGATCCAGCACCAGTGAAGCACAGGGACCTGTAAAGCCAGGGAGAGGGGTTTCTTGCTATCTGAGCTCTAAGGGAACTAACTGTAAAGGAAACAAAGGACATTACTGATTACAATGACACAATGCAATGCAGGTTATGGCTAACGACAGCTCTGCCCATACTGAGTAAAATGCTGTAGGAACGGTCCTGCCTCCAGGATGCTTGCAGCAGCACAGAGCCAGCTAACAGAGGAATGCTGGAGGCTGAGACCCAAAGCCCTGCAATTTTAGCAAAATCTGAGCCATGCAATGTTGCCATCTGCCTCTTCCCCAGCACAGACATCAGCCAGCACACCTCCACCCACACTGGTGGGGCTGCAGCACTGCACATCTCACCCAGAGATGTCATTCTTTTGTAAAATATTAGGTATTACACAGCACAGATGAATTTGACTAATTCTGACAGAGTTAAAATCCCATTCGTTAGAGTCTGCATAATTTTTCCAATTTCCTTGTTTACTGAAAACTAATGTTTCCTAAACACTGAGAATTTGTATTTATTTTAATAGACAAGAGCCTCAAACAACTGCCAATCCACTCAAATTCTCTGCTCAACAAGCTCTTGAATAGAGCCTGCTCTTCCAAATTGGTTTTCTGTTTTGGGCAAACCTCAGCTGAGGACAGGCAGGTTCTTTGCATCTAGCTTTGCTGCCACATGTTAAAAACAAAAACAAATCAAGAATTAAGGGCTTTCAGCTGCATTCAGTTGTCAAACAGGCTCTGGAGCATTAACAGTTGCAGACAGTATGTATTTTGGTGTGATTAATAGAGAAAAGGCAGGTTGACGATGCAGAGTTAAGTACCGCATTCTGAATTAAAGCTTGTTTTTGTGTATTTAACTGAGGTATGCTTTATTATAGCATGACACCCACCAACATAGAGTTCAGAGCCTGCCAATCTGTCAGCTGTGTTCTCCAGAGCAGGAAGGAGGTCTGGGCAGCAACTCAGCTGTAACCATCCTCCTGAGTCAGTGGTGTGGCAGACAAGGTCTCCTCTGAGGACAGCAGTGTTTGTTCTGCTAATTATTTTTCCAATTGGTTTGACCTTTTTTAAAATTAAAGGAGAATTTGAAAGAAAAAGCATGTATGAGTCAAGTTTCCCCTCTATTCCAGATTATTTTTTACTCTTTCAACTTCAGATGCTGCTTTTTATAACTGTGAGAGCAGAATGTGGATGAGACGCCAAGAATGCAGTGCAAATTAAAGATACGGGCCCTTCATGGATTTCATACTAAGCCTTCCCAGAAGAGACCTTTAATAGAATGGGGGGCTGGAAAGCACAAAGTCAGAGCCAGCCCAGCTGTCCTCTCATTGCTCAGAGCACTCTGCGCAGCGAGTTGATTTGGATCACTGCTGACTCAAAGTGATCCATCTCTGTACCACTGTCTGTACCCTTCCGACTCAGCTTTTTCCAGGCAGGCTAGAAGCAATGCACTAAATTGAATGTTTCCTACCAGCAATGTTACAGTTGCAAAGTTTAGAAATAAATATGGTAATTTGATATTGTTAAAAATTGATAAGCACACCTATATGAAAAAACTGCTGGGAGGCAATTTAAAGGTAAAAGCCAGGGAACAAAGGAAATCAGCATTATAATTTCTTTGCACATAAGCAAGTTTTTCCTTCAGAAATGAGAAAATACGTAGGAAAAAAGTTAGAACATATTTGCACTGGAGGCCACCTCTTCTGGAGTCAGGTAGGTATTTATTTAACACAGGGAACCAGTGTTAACTGACTGCATCAGTTATGCTTATGCAGAGCTCAGAAGTTCTGATGGAAGACTGGAGCTGGAACTCTCAGCACTGTCAGGAGGAGGCCTGGCCCTGCCATGTCTGAGGGCTTGCCTCAGTGAAAGCTCTCCAGTTTTTCTGCTCTGGTTTCATCCAGAGTCAGGAGTTGCTCTGCAGAATCTTTGCATCTGACAACCTGTCCTCACAACCAGACACTGCAAACAAAAAGCTGGTGTGTCGAAAGCACGCAGATAACATGGATGAAACACTGTAGGGCCCTCCTCCAGAAACATGCTATGTGGCAACACCATTCCGCTGTGACTCTCCTTAGAGGTCTAAGGATCCAAACCTGCAGGCAGGTTCCTCCTTACAAGCACTTTGTGCCCCTTCTACGTAATGTTCTTTAATCTCCTTTGGCTATCATGAATTCCTACAATATTTACAGCAATTGTGCAACATTTATCCAAGATTCAGCAAGTTGCCCCCACCTGCAACACTGTAGACAACTTTAAGAAGCCTCCTAAAGAAAAGACACTTGAATTTCTCCACTCAAAAGCACAGTTCTAGCCCTGCCTCAAATACCACACACATGCTGCACATAAGGCACCAGTTGATGTCGTACTTCCACTGATTAAACCATGCAGCCTCAAAGTAAGATTTTATATTTTCCTTTTTACTACAGTTTTTTATCCATTCATTTCAAGCAAGATGCTATTTGAAGAGGCAGTTCCAGGGATTTTGGTGCGACTCCTCGTCTCATTCCAGTCTCACAGGAGACTGAGATGTTATGCTTGTGAAAGGCACTCCATATGGGGAATCAGACTGCTTCACATAAATATTTATGTGCCAGAGCAAGGGAGAGGCCCAGACGGACAACCTCAGGCACAGACACATGCTCAGCACATCCCTGCCGCAGGTACTTCACTTCAGGCACGTGAGTCCACTTACCAGCAAGTTAACCACCATCATTTTGTTAAAAATGTAGCTGTTCAGAGACCAAACTGTAATGAAAAACAGCCTGGTACTGCTGCAGTACTGCCTCAAAGCTGTTAAAGACCAAATACAGGATACAGAGAAAACAGACGGAACGTAAGTACATCCAGAGATGTTGCGGATGCCCTGACCCTGGAGGCGTTCAAGGCCAGGTTGGATGGGGCCCTGGGCAACCTGGCCTAGTACTAAATGGGGACATTGGTGGCCCTGCCCGGCAAGGGGGTTGGAGATTCATGATCCTCGAGGTCCCTTCCAACCTGGGCCATTCTGCGATTCTGTGATACTACAAAAATCAGGCTGAATTACTTCTGTTACTAAAAACTGAACTTATACTAGGAAAGATTAAAAAGAAATGTTTTATTTGCCCCAAACTGCTTCTTATACTTTTAACTTTGCTTGTTTGAAAAACTAAGATTCCCCCCCAGAAAGTTAAAGATCTGGAAAATTCTCAGAATGAGAAGTGCTTCCTACACAGACTCAAACATGAGGAGCTGAACTCAAAACAGAAACGTTACTTGTAACTTCAGGAACACCCATACCAAATTAGGCTGTGTGAAACACAGCAGAAAACAAAACTGCTTGACTGCTCTCAGAAGGGCACCTTTATGCCAGAAGTTCTTTCGGACACCGATTCCACTTGTGATTGTGCTCATTCCTCAACAATATTTTAAATATTTTAGTTGAATTTGCTTAATCTATTTAGAAGAGAGGCTTATTGAGAAAGCACATACTGATTCCAAAATGAGAGTAACCACCCACAGAGCCAATCGGGACCAATTAGATGACTTTACATTCAAACTCTGCGTCTCATTCCACCCTTTCTTCAATAGAAGTTTAAATCTTGGTTTGCCTTTTTCTCCTTCCTTTGCTGCTGCCCTTTATCCAAGGCCAATCTAGACAGATAATTCAATGAGTGGTCAAGTAACATTTGCCTGGATAAGACACTGCCCGAGTCTGCTGCAGACATGCAGAGCTTTCAGCCCACCCCTCTCCTACAAGCGTCCTATGCTGTCACAGCTCCTCGTGAGATGCTGTCACATTGCTAAGGCACAAGAAGTTGGAGCCATCTGTTCACTTCAGCTAATTACAGCTTGCTCCTGAGACTTCTGCTGGGCTCTCCTTTCAGGCATGCTGAATGAGAGCTGAAAGCATTAGAGGAATCGACTGCACTGTCCCATATTTTAAATGAGAATAAAAAGAGATGCCCTTCCTAAACAAGCAGAACGGTGCTGTTTCAGCTCTCTCAGAAACGAGTGCAATGCATTCCTCTGCAAATGACTTTACCATACATACAAATAAAGCTAGGAGAGGTTAAAGTGTCAAAAATAGTTGAGTTTTTGGCTGCATGCTCTTTAATAAATAATGACAGGGCTCACTTGGAGTTCAGCAAAGAAGCTCTCTTGCTTTTCTCCTGGCAGGACACCTTTACACATCATAGGATCAGACACAAACTTGCCTGACACGCCAAGGTTACCTCAAACACTTGGAAAGATGACCCTGTGATTTTCAGGTCTGACAGCTGAGCTCTTCTGCTGGCACAGGAAGCGCCCGTATGGCATCTCTCACTTCAGCCTGCACAGGATAAGAACCAGAAGGGAAATTAGCATAACCTGCTACTCGCACCCTGCCTTTCCAAAGAGCCAGCGTCCTCTACCAACAAAACCTTGGACCTTTTGCTCTGAGATATAAACAGAGTTAGGAAGCTTGGAGACTTCCAAGAAAGATGGGATTTCCACTTGTTCAAAATATGCATGAAAGTCTAAAGCCTGAGGTTCTCAGAAGTCACTGATCAAGTTCTGCTTTAAGAGATCAACTGCAACCAAAGGAACATATACTCAGCAGGTAAAATGCTGCAGCCCATAAATACCAAGAAGCAGTGAGCTTTGTAAGGGCTGTCCATCTGCTACCTTTCTTTTCTTCTTCTGAAGGACGCCCTTCAAGTTCCCTCTTGAAGAGGGGAAAAAAGGGGAGAAAAAAAAGATGTGAATGAAGAGCATTAAATCAGAAACAGGTCCTGAACTCCTTTTTGATAGAGAACTTGGTGCATGACAGTTCATAAGCCCAAAAACTGACTTCTCTCACTCTCAGCAGACGATGAAGGAGATGGTAGATTGCAGCACTGGCACATTAAATTCTCTTATTAATCCATTCCTGCCAAGAAGCTGTTTCTGGGTGAACTTGCTGACAGCTCTGTAAGACTTTCTAGATTGATCTCAGCTAGTGAAGGACATCTGCAAGGGTTTCAGATGGCTCAGATTACAACCTTGGGCTGGAACTCATTTAAGGATTCTCGAATTCAATAACCTAGTACAAACAATTCAATTAGGGAATTATCACCAGTCAGCTTAACTAGAAAGGTTCTTCATATCAAGTTCTCAAATTCCCCTTTCACCAATAAATCAGTGCATTCTTCCCCCTTGTCATTCATCGTCCACTTATTTGCCTGGCTTAAATATTTCAGCGAGTGCTTAAAAAGTGTTTGCTGTTTAAAAATTTAGGCGGTGAATAAATGTGTCAGATTCCTATTTCTTAAGCTCCACTGATGCCAGGGAGCAGATATTAATGGGAATGCTTCTCTGCAGAGATCTCACCACTAGAATTATACATTCATATTGTTGTCAGTGGGCTTCGCATCGGATTGCCTCAGTTCAGTGCTCTCAGCACACTGCTCCTTTCACATCTGCAAAGGAACAAAGTGTACGTGATGAAAATCTGCCATGCGCTCATCATTTGCACCACAAGATCTTGAAATTTTCATGAGAATCAGGTTAGGCTTTAATAATAAAAAGCCTAACCCTGCTTACATGGAACAAGCAAGAATGAAGGGAATGATTTTGCACACAGATTATGGAGTTTTCAGAGTGTGGACTACACTGCAGAATTTACATCAGTGATAGCCAAGGAAAACATATATGGTGCACGAACTGTTGATAGGACACAAAGAACAAAAGGATCAAGGAATGAAATAAGGAAAATAAGGATGCTCAGTGAAAAATACTGGATTTATTCAGATTAGGAAGAGGGGAAGGAATCATCTGGGAGATTACCACCAACCCATTAAAATCCCATATGCCTAAGGCTAGTTACATCCTGATGTTTGGTTAGTGCTGGGTTCAACTAAAATGAAAGTTTTAAAGTTACTTCTCAGGAAAAATTAACTGCGCTTTGGCCAAGAATTACCCTGGCCTTAGAACTGGGCCCGCTGGACTCTTTCCCAGTCTCTTTTGATTTGCTCTGAAAAATATCCCTGTTAGCTGGTAACGGACAAATTATTCTGGTTATGGAGAAAACAGGGGGCAAACAGCAACAAACCAACAGAACCTCAAACCCTCAGAAATATAAATCAAGAGGATAAGGTGAATATCTGTGACCAATCCCCTCTTCTCTATGCAATCACTAAATTATTTGTGGACCAATGCAATGGGTCTACAGAGAACCGCAATGCCTTTGGAGCCTGAAAAACAGTGGGATATTTTTCATTTTCTCCTCTCTGTGGAGATCAGTCAGAAAGACAAACAGCAGTCCGCTATTACTGAGGCAATAATCCTTCGATGAGGTTACACAGCTGCAAGAGCTTTGCACAGCACGTGCCTTTATAGAGTACACGTTGGCTATCTTCGGAATTCACGCTTCCATGTATGAAAAGCTGAACTGAAAGGTTTGCTTCACTACAGAGCAGAGAATGAATAGCAATTTAAGAATCTGTCTGGTTCAACAAGACCTGCTAGAAATGAAAAATGACATTCCTGATACAAGGCAATTACTGTAGTTCCAGACATCCAGTCAGGAGCAAGGTCTGAAGGAATGCTTCCTGCATTTAATTTCCTGCAAAATCACAGGTATTAATTAACTTTTCAAAAAAGGTGCTACCTTTGACACTGGAATACACGCAGATTTTACAGAGGTTTGCAGCCATCTGGTTTTTGAAAGCTTACATGGCTCTCTGTGACAGGACTAGATAGCCATGGGGTGCAGCATGAAACTACTGAAAGACAATGCATTATTCTTCCTCCATCCAAGATATTTAACAGGTGTGGTGAGGAACAAACCATGCTTCCAATCAAGTCCGCTGACATTTCAAGAGCAGTTACAATTGCTGTGGACATTAACCAGGGGAAGGAGATAAGAAGCAGATTAACAGCTCATGACCATGCTGATTTTCTAATTAGAAAGCAGGGGAGGTGGGTTAGATGATTAGATTTAGATGGTTCTTTGCTTGAATAATGAAGCCCTAGCTTCATTGTGATGCACTACAAGGTTAAGAAGCACTACAGATAACATCCCCCTGCTGCAAACTTTACAGTTTCTCCAAAATGGAAACCTTTCCTACAACAAAAACAAGGCCAGCAGGCCTGGCTGAGGGTTCAGATCCTCAGTGTACTCAGAAGACAACTTCTTCCTACTAGCCTATAGCACCTTCCAGTGAGCAGACTCCTATTTCTGTTCAAGGCACGTCTCGAACCAACTGTTCATCCATCTATGCTCCGTGAAAGCAGCTAATCCTTCTTCTAAGGTCAAAGCAGTAAGCGCACTGCATCTCTGCGAGCAACACATTCTTCACTGTATTCTCTCTCTGGATACAAACACAACATAGATCCTTCAGTCTGAGGCTCAGGTATTGCTTTGGGCCCAGCCAATACCACTTCAAAACCACCTTCAACAAACGGCATCCTTTGCTCCAGCATAGTCTGTCACCCATCCTCTCTTCACTTCCTCCCACAAGGCATCCCAAGGCCAGGGCCCAGCACTAGCGTATAATGCTGCCGGATGCAGGCTCTCCTGATGAGGTTCATTAACATGCTTCTTCCATATCATACCTCTCACACAGCATAGCTTTAAGTTTCCTCCCGAGTCAGGTAAAGGCAGCTCCCACATAGCTCTTCGCAGAGGCTCTTTGTATTGCTATCAAGTTCCTTTAAAAATTCTGTAATACTCCCCTGCCTGCTCAACACTGAATTTTATGGGAAAAGATCTTGCTGGGGTTTGAAATAATTGCAGGGAGAGAGGAGGCAACCAGAGCGAGCACACTTTCTGAACAAAGATAGTTATTTTACACAATACACAGCATCGTTGCAATTTAAATGATGTCAAATGTAGCTCTTAGGATCTCTCTGCTCCAAGCAATAAACTCCCAGACAGTTTTAATGCCATTCAGTTGTCAAACAAAGTAGTAATTTGCATAATAGTATACTACGCCTGCAAGAGGCCAAATTCTTTCATAAGGCTTCTTGGCATAGGCTTCCGCCTCTACGAACATTTACATTTTATCCAGTATTATGCAGCTCTGTGGGTCGCAGTGGATTGAGCTGTCCCAAATGCATTATCCTTGAAACCACTGAAGTCTTTTGTGCTTTGATTGAAAAAATTCCTGGTTTCAAAAGGCTCGCAGGTCACTCCTGGCTTCAGCACGTCAGAGCTCGGCCCTTAGTTTCCATGACTAAGCCGGCAGGCACAGCTACCTGCATGTGCTCTCCTGCTCTCAGAAAGTGAGAGGTAATGAGCAGAAAAGGAAATAATTCAGTCCTGAACTCGATTCCTATTCCACACACTAACGTTTCTTTGTACTTCACAGCCCAAGACCTCTTGTGCCTTCAAATGCACAGGGATTAAAGGGGTTCTTCTTCCAGCAGTCAGTAGGGAGTCTGACAGTGCTGACCACATCCATCCCCAGCTAGCAGAGAGCAATGGGCAACCACACCTGGCAGCCGGCTTTTACTGCCATATCAAGTGATCTGATTGAAATCTGTATAACAAACATTCATCAGCTCCTCAGGCTTTCTTCCCCAGCACAATGTGAAGAAAACAACAAGAAGTGTCTGCAAGAGAGCTAAATTTCTCTCTGATCTTGAAAAGTTGGGTTTACACTGTTACTGCTGTTTCAAGATTTGAGGGTATCAGAGGCCCAGGGGCCAGGTATGTGCACAGCATAAGGCTCTTCATCACTGAATGAAGAATCAAGAATGACTGGGCAAAGTATGTAAATCTCTCCTATGTTATAGTTCAGATCCCTCATATAAGTATCCAGTAAGAGCCTTCATCTAGGCAGAAATGTCTCACTTCAGATGAAATTTTCACTCTACCAGGGAAAGAGCAGCATCTATTTCAGTGTGATCCAACTTTGTTCCTCTCCATCCCCTCTATTATACCCTTCTTAGAAAAGTGGGAATCCCAATGGCACAGTGCAAGATTTCTGGGTATACACATGTATATGAAAAAAAGTGATTCAAGTTCCCAGTCTTAACACATCAGAACATCAGTGTCACAATATACTGTAGGAAAAAAACCAACTAACTTAATATAATGTTTTTTGGCCCTTCTTACATACTGAATACACTCTACAGGTTTTTTTCTCTATCTGTGGAGATGGCAAAGGTGAAAGTGACAATTATTAAATAAAGATTGCATTTTAGATATTCTGCAAGGTCGCCTAAACCTTGGGATAGCTGATTATTTGGTACAGACAGAAACAGATGAATCAACATGCAGTCATTTTCCAGAATTCTCAGCTATGAATTGTTGATTAACCTTTAAAACATACTATGAAAAGTGGCTGATTCTCTCACTGCTTTCAAATCAAACCCGCTCATCCTATAACACAAGCAATAGCTGAGACCAAGTTACTGTGCTCAGCACAGAACTGTCAGCCTGAAATCCTTGACTCTATTCCTCATATCAGAAGAGACGATACATGCATACAATCTATTTCAGCTGAAATTATCAACTGGCACGTACAGCATTTCTATCTAGTACTTACAGGGCAATACTTCGGTGTCTAATTCATAACCTTCTGACACATCTTAAGAAAATTAAGTATTGTTAAGATGTGTTGGTCTTGCCATGACACAGGCCGCCAGAAATTGCATTGATCTCTAATTCTTTCTGATGATTCTTGTCGAATTTGGTAGGTAACAGCTTCACTGGGGTGGGAATGACGCTGTTTGGCAGCCACAGAGAAGCTGTACTGACAGTCCCGGATGATGATGATTAGGCATTAAATAGAATAGTTGGAACATCATCAAATTTCAGCAAAAAGCACCATCACATCCTTTGAAAGGAGGAGAAAAACAAAAGTATTTCATGATCAGCAAACTGACAATAGTCCCCACTAGCATGTGCTGGTTTTTGCTTTACTTGGGCTTTGTGGAAATAGGAAAAAAAAGGATTCGTAATGAAGTCTTAGGACTTCATATCACGACTTCAGTAAAAGGGAAAAAGTAACCTCAGCATCAAAACATGCCTCCTACTCCTACTTCTTCCATCTTCCTGCCTGGCTGATGCTGAAAGTGAACTCAGCCAGGTACGGTAGCTATCCAGAACCCTTTCTGACAGCACCATCTTTATTTGTCTCTTTTTCCCCCAGCACTGCTGGTGGAAAAGAACAGGCAGCCAGAGGTAACAGATGGCCTGATGCACTTCGGTACACTCAAGTCACATACAGCGCTGTGAACCACAACAAAGCCCATCCTCCCAACCTATGACCTCACAAGCCCAGCACTGCCTTCTAAATTATTTACTTCTCTGATCAGTCTTAACAACATGAGGGAAAACTTGATTTTCTGATGAAGATTTGTATAGCAAAGCTAATTGTATGTCTAGAAAGCTCTGTCAGAGCTATTCAGGAGAGATGAGAACGCTGCTGCTCTGTTAATGGTTATAGGTACTTAGTCATCAGGCATTAAGCAGCTGTTACAAATAAAATCTCCGCAAAATACCAGTTTCTATGTGTGCACCAAAGTAGTTTGTACTACGGACAGAATTACTACCTTTGGACCAGGTGATAGGCAGACAAGATATTTCAGTTTACTCTCACTGTTTTGCTGAGAAACCAGCATTCTTGCTCTTTGGATCAACCCTAATGAAACACCTGCTAGGTTTTAATTAAAATAAAATGGAATGCTGTTGCATGAACAGGTGGAAGAAGAAGATGATATACCATACAGCTCAAATCCCTCCAGGTGTTTGGAGACCTTGCAAATTCCCAGCTATCAGATCCATAAAACAGCTACAGAACATGTCAAGACCGTTTTGATTGTACACACGAGTCTGGTTAAAAAGGCATCTACTTATGTGGGGAAGAGCAGAATGGTAACACACAAGCAGCCCTTACGTTGCATCCAGGTAACGACAAGCATAATGGATTCTTGCTTCTGTTTTACCACACGGTGAGATTTTCCAGCTGTGAGAAACTGGACTGAAATCCAGCTCACTATGTTCGAAAACACAACAGCCACCCATCAAATGAGCATGACCTTCAAAAATCATTTCTGAGCACAATTTCTATCCTGCCCGGAGGTATCTCTCCAGCCTTTGCAAAAGAGAGCAGTCCTCAAGAGGCACAACACTGCGAGCCTCAAGTCAGCTGCTGAATGGAGAAACAGAGCAGAACAAGAGCAGCAGCTTCATTTCGTAGCTTGCTTGGGCACAGAAGTGAAAGGAGACCTTCAGTAGATCTCCACCACTTGAACCGGGCACACAGTTAATTACCACCTGAGTGTGGCAAGAAATGGAAGGTCATGAAGAGCCCGAGTCAGGTTCCACACAACTGCTGGCACATGAGAGAAAAGTGACTGTGAAACATGCACAGCGAGCAGCTAGTGCTAGAGCCAGTACTTATGGACAATTTAAGCTTTGAATGACTGAAGCAAATTTAGTGGGGTAGAACATCTGGCCTTTGCCAAAGAACTCTTAATACCAATTGCTTTAAATTAGTTCTGTCTTGTCAGCTTCAGCTTTTTATGCACTTACTGTCAGTAAGCCTGTAAAGCATTCATCCAGTATTACTCTGGTGGATGTTTTCTTCTGAAACTCTACTTCTGGAATGAAAAATAAAATTCCCATGTGGAATCTGAGAAACCCTCTCACCTCCCCAAGGAGAAAGCCATGGCCTTTTCCAATTGCAAACATACTATCACAGAAGACCTTAGAACATATTGAGATCATGAGTAGATAGAAACCGTTAGCACATGAATTATTTAGCTTTACTAACCTCTTCAGCCTATCAGGTTGAAGTATTTGTGTTCTCAAATAGTTACAAAATGCTTAATGCAAGGCTGGCTGTACACAAACATGCACTGTTTTCTGAAATACAATACATGAAGCCTTCCCAATTGTTTGCTTTCAAGACAACAGAAGTCTTTTAAGGACTAATGACTTGAAAAATTTCAGTTCAGCATATGAAAGAACATGGAGAGAGCAAATCACACGCTGCATTCAGAGGAGCTCCTCATTCCAAATAATTCCAAGCATTTTGATTGCACACATTATAATGGGACAGATGTAGGCAGATGTTCAACCTGATAGCTACCTGTTAGTTCTGCACAAAGCATGCACAAACAGAGCTGATTACCAGTCAGCACCTTTAAAACAAGATGTTTCCTGACAACCTTATCAGAAGGTGGATTGATTCTGGCCTCCTGTATCAATGTCTATCTCCATATCCTTTCTCAAGTCGCTTCACCTCCCATATGGACTTTCAGCTCAAGTCACGGTTTTTGGATGGCTTTCCCATGATAAAGCAGGCTGTGCTAGCAAGAAGGGCCTTTGTACAGTTGCAGTCATGTTTTCTTCCACTCACACCACAGTCTGCATTTGTAAATCACTTCTTTCCTGGCAGCTACAGTGATTGATTTTCCACTGGTTCAAATGCAAAGAAGTAACATTCGATCTGGAAAATCCATTTAACAAGTTTTTTATTCAGCTTATGCTGTCACAAACTGTGAGTAATGCACGTTTTTACACGACATGACAGCAGGTTTATTTTAAAATGTGAATCACCTCCAACATTAAACGGAAGAAGTTGCTCTCAAAAAAACCCCTTAAAAACAATTAAGTATGAAGTCCTACAGCCCAACAGGAGTTAAGCTCCAAAACATCTATAGAGATCTGGGCCTGTTTTATCCACATTCTTTAACATCCCTTTTCTCTGCGTTTGCTGTACTCATGCATTCTTCATATAACCACCATGTACTGACTATATTGCAAATAAATGCCGTAATGAAAAGGGTCTTGAGACATCTTTGGCTATTTATAACCTGTCTGTGCTCATCTTCTACTGCCATTCTTCTCTTCCCAGACACAAATGTGGATGCTGGAACTGAAGCACACAGGTAGCTCCTGCCTTCCCCAGTGAGCTCAGCGTGAGCTTTACTTACACCATCACTCCCCAACTGCAGAGAAACCTCTTCAACAGCTTCAATTCCCAGACCTAACACTTCATTTTACTAAATCAGAACAGATTGTCCTACTTCTTACATCCTAGTAATTGCCCATTAATAAATCCTGCTCCCGCTCAGCCTTATCCTTCAGTTATCAAGCAGCACTGCTGGCACTGGTAACATTTAATTTGAAATTGTTCCCAAGAGAGCAATAAGTAGTAAGCAAGCAGGCAAAGCTTCTGCTCTTGGATAGCTTCAGTGATAATAGCAAGTGGTAAGATACTGACCTACATCCATCTCCTCAAGCATGAGCTCAAGTAAGTCTCAAACGCCAGCACTCGGATCTGCCTTTCAGCCCCAGCCTGCTCACACGCATCAGAAGATCATGTATTCAGAATTGGAGCCAGTGATGTTTTTTCTTTCTTTTCTCCCCCTCTTAGAGCCATTGGGATTGGGACCTGGAAAAACTGCACTGGACAAGTAAATAGGCCAGCAGCTTCCAGGCTATCCAGTCACTAACCATACACAGACAAACTACATCACAGGAAGAGCACACATCCGAGGAACAACACAATCTGCTCTGGGAATGAAGGTGTGAGAGGAGCCTGGTGCTGGAGACGGACACAGGCATCTAGCAGCATCTGAGTGCACATAGCAGGGACTGCTGGTTTCTGGATGGTGACTCCTATTCCTGGGCTAAGGGAGTTATGATGATCATGGTTTTCCACAAGGTTTTCTACTGCTGCCTTCATGGCAGTACAGATGTTTTACTGTTGAAACCTGACTTGCTCTGCTTATCAACGGCACAGCGGCCTTAAATAAGAAACACTTCAGTATTAATTCTCCATCTGTACCAAATATAAGTGCCATATCTTGAGACCTGGATTTGCGTTTCTGCTTAACCTAGGCTACTCCTCATCCCGGGGAAAGCACAGCCAGGACAAAAGGAACTTGACATTAAGTTGTCTTGAAACCGTTCACGAGCCCTCTGGTGGTGCTCGCTGTCACCTGCACTTCAGAAGCATCACATCGCTGTGAAGATGCTCTGCCTGCACGATGTGCTCAGGGAAACAGCACTGGGTTTGGACAAGCATCCATGTAATCCAGAATCTGTGCCTTCAGTATTCCATCTATGCTGTGCAAAATGCAAAAGCTACAGGAAGAGCAGGTTTATCCATTTATTAAGGAAAAACAACCAACGCAGATAAAAAGACCTAAAACCAACCAAAAACCAAAGCTCTCTTGCTCTCATTCAAAAACATGAATGCTCAGCTCTCCCAAGGATGTAATTCTCCTATTTAAAAAAATAATTAGTCATTTAAAAATTTCCCTTGCTTATAACCTAGGGCTGACAATCCCTTTCTCCTCATTAAGTTTTAACAGCTTTTGAAATAAAGCTTTTAAGGGCATAATAAGACCTGTACATTTGTGCTGGCTTCTTCCAATCTGACTGGACAAACCCATTCCATGTCATGAGATGACAGATCAATTTTAATTAAGAGATAACTTCATCTTAGTCTATAACTATCGAAAGGACTAAACATAATCCTGGTTTAAAACATTTTGCCCCCCATGGTGCTAAGTAACTCATATGGAAAAGGTTAAGTGTTGCACATTCACAAAACCAAAGTCACTGTTCCATTCTCAGACTTCCATTAAAGTTTTTTTTTATCTAAATTGAGAGCCCCAAAGAGAAGTTACAAACTGAGGTCCGACTGGGAAAGTGGTTAAGGGGGGTGGATTTTTTTTCTTTTTAAAAAGTTGAAGGTTGATAAGAAGATGCTTTCTTCCATGGAAAAGCTTTGTAGCTAGTGCCACTCATTTGATAGCACGCTGCTTTGTTCAACTCTCCTCCTTTAAAAAGGCCAACAGAAACAATTTCTTTAGAGAACGCACACAGATAAGTGCAACAGCATCTCAGACCTTCTTTGAATGTGCTTATCAGCCACTTTCTATGGGCATGGAAATGAACTAATTCATTCTGTCTTCATCAGCAGATTGGGAACAATTCCAATACCGGCCCCGCAAGCATTAGAATTGCACATCGATGGTGAAAGGCAGGGTTACAGCAATATGCATTTATATTTCCTTTCATACCATTTCAGCAGAGCTTGCAACTTGCTTTCTATCTGCTTTGCAGCATCTCATAAAGAGGATTTTTAAATATATATATACACACACATTGAAAACCCAAATCCACAAGCAACACATTTGTCACATGACCAGTGTTAAATTACCACTTTCTATTTCAAACCACGATATTTGGAGAGAAAATGCCACAAATAACCTACAAAGAGGGGGTTTATCAAAGGTTCTGTTGAGCAGGATCACACTCGCTATAGAAATCCTTATTCCAGGATAAGAAGCAGGACAGAATTCCCCCTAACTGAACGTGAGAGGAGTTGCCACCACAGGAGTTGAATGTATGGCTGTGTGCTTCCATGAGTTAGTGCTGAGTACCGAGATACAGCACAGCAACATTTAGTTTATATTCTTAAATTCACTTAACCTCCAAGCAGATATAGCAGCTCCAGCACACTTAACTGAGTGCACCCAGCCTTCTTCCAGCTGTGGACAAGATGTTTGCCCTGCTGGCATGCAGCCCCTGCCCTGGCCACTGCATCCCCTTGTTCCTTGCTGCTGGTCCCTACTGCACTTGTCAGCTCTATCATCTACTCCTCCATAGGACTGTGTAAGACGACTGTGTGCAATCAGTGGCTTTCCAGACAAGCTGACTGTAACCATCTGGCTAATTTAATTTTTCCAGACATTTTCTGTGATTTTACCCCAGAGCATTCACAATCATTTCCTCTCATATTTGTATCCAGAGAAGAGATTAAGAACCCATGAAAAATTCAAATGTTTGACACTCCCAAAGATGCTCCTAAATTGCAAAGCTTTCCCAGGGAAACCTCCTGCATTGACTTTGGCACAGAAGCTCCCAAGACTTCCAGCAGCAAGCACACCCCTACATTTGGTTCAACTAAAATCCATACTGAGCCAAACAAGAAAAAGCAACCATCAGTGGCAAAGCGGCACAGAGACCAATGCAATCTCCACCACAGGACCACTCTGCCAAAGACTGCCGTATTTATGTGTTTTTTCCATCATTGAACGATGCCATTCAAGAGAACAGAAAAAAAGGAAGCAGAAAGATTTTCTCCAAGAAAACCTGCGTTTCCCCACAGAAACACAGTCAACGCTGAATTGGCAGCACTGCTGTCAGCCCCACAGTTGCTCCTTCTGGAGCTCGTGCTCTCAGCCATTCCCTTCACATATTCCCCTGAGAACAGCTCCGCTCACCATTCATGTTTACCTTTCAAGCTCTATTTGCCTTAGACAAGTCTCGGCAAGACGATCTTAGAATCAAAGAATAATTAGGATAGGGCTTGGAAAACAGGTTTATGATTTATTAACCACTGCTTGTCTCTCTTCAGCTTCAGCGACAACATGTCACTGCTCTAAGAACTTGGCTATTACTGCGTGGTGTCAATTAGGACACTTCTGAAGGGCTTCAGGAAGGAGAACGATGCTTTGCATTTCTTAAGTGTTAAATGTAAACAAGTGACAGCTATGAGACACAGGGTCTGTTTGTCACCCCTGCACAATGCTCTGCTATGGGTTCTCACCATGCATGCAGCAAAGCAAAGTTTCCCCTGTGCCCAGAGAAACTGAAAAAACAAGCAGAATCTATAGCCACACACCTCCATTGCAAAACCAAACCTTCCTCCACTTCAGCTCAGGCCTAGCCAATAAACTTTAGGCTCTAAGACACGATTAAGCACAACCCTCAGCAGCCTGCATTTAAAGGTTCACACTCTCTCTCTTTGTATAAAATGGAGCTGTCAGCTTTCTGCCTCTCAGCTACTTGAAATGAGTTGGCCCTGTGCAAAGTGCTCTCAGCAGCACAGGGAGCTGGGCAAGCCTGCAATCATCTTGTACTGGTCAGTGCTAACTGAGTGACCTTGCTGAGTCAAGTATTTCCACAGCTTCTTGTGATATCACCGCCTTGCAGCAGCCTTTGTGATGGCTGTTACTGCTTTCAGCACATGCATCAGTGTGAGAACTCAGCTTACTTTGCTGAAAAAACTGCTAGCCAAGATGATGTGCCATTACGTTCTCCCATTGGGATGCTACAGAGCTTTAATTTCATTAATATTTAACTGTCAGAAGAACACAGCGCATCAACAGACATGAACTCCTGCATGCAATGGCTCTGAATAGAAAATTGCTGCTTTAACGATGTGGTTGCATAAATATTTCTGGTTAACTCTTATTAATATTTGCTATCCAGGTCTCTATAGATAATTTATACCTGCTCCTGAAGTATCCTGTTTCTGAAAGGCTGCTTTATTACAGAGACCTGATTAGGTCTTACTGAATCTAATGGAGAAGTTTCCACTGAAAGCTTCCTTTTTGTTGGGTCAATTTCAAGTGCTTTAGCAATAAACCTTCTCATTTATATAGCCTACAGTCTAATTTTGGAAGATTGCTTTTGAGACGAGCAATAATCAGCCAGCCTCAATACTTCACAATACCCAGCGAGTAAAACCTGTAGTTAGTGCCTTCACAAAAAGCCCTTAGTGCCACTTAGTTCTTACAATGGGAAAATTGGTTCTTTCCTGGCGATGAAAAATAGACGAGAAAAAGATCTTATAAAGCCTACAATCAAAAATAGAAAATGCAACCTTAGAGGAGAGCTGGAAAGGAGACAGTTTTTCAGGCAATGTATATAAGCACACGCTCAGAACACAAGCAGTCACAGAAAATCAATGTGAGGGCAGAACGCTACTCCTGATGCTTTTCCCTCTCTGAATGGCTCTCATAAATTAGTTTTTTAGCTTCACTGAGTGCTTTTCTTCACAAAAGATTTTGAAGTGCCCGGATCCAACATTCCAGTCACTCCCCAGCAGATAACGTACCCGCTCATCCCAAGATGGGTTACACAGAAAGCAAATTAAAAACCCCACAAGATCATATCAAATCAAGGAGATCAGTCTTCAATACTACGTTCCATGTCTTAAAGGTACAAAATGATGAAAACACTCCCTATAGGCAAATAAAAACGCAGCAACTTGGCAAGAAATCGAGCAAACCGCAGTCCTGGTTTATAGGTCTGCTTGAACCAGGGAAATAGTGGTCCTATTTTATAGTATGGAAACATATGCCCAAATCCCACTGTTTCTAACTGGATGCTTGTATATTCTGCGTCAGAACAATGGCAGGGAGGTGAGCATGGCTCTTTGGGGCAGGGGATTAACTGTATGGATTATTAATGGCGACAGTCCAGGGAAGCAAAAAGCTGTCTTCTCCCCCCGTTTGCAGGCACTAACAGACTTCAGACTATATTTGCTTTCTCCCACCTCAGTCAGCAGCAATGGACAAGCACTGATCACAGCAAGGGATTCCAGCTGGCACACCCAGCCAGCTCCAGTCCCATCCATCACATTAATGCAAAGCAGGAACTCCATTTTATCCAATCCCGAGCTGCCAGCACTCTTCCTATCATGTTTTCACTTGATCACTGTATAAGTTTCCTGTCTTATTATGGATGATTCTTTACTTTTACAGGAATCTCTTATTATAAAAGATCTTCCCCCCACCTTTTCAGGCTTATTCATTATGTGGTAATTTAAAAAAAAAAAAAGGCAAGAAAAGCCAAGTGTGGCATGCTAGTCAATAGTGAAATTATGAGAAGTGTAATCTACTCTCCCCACCCTAATGAGCTGATGAGTAAATAACTGTCAGGCCACTGCACTGAGCTATTGATTGCATTTTCCCACAGAGCTGGTATGCTGCATTGGTGCCTGCTGCTAAACAGGAGGGATCAATACGGGGACCTTCTGAAAACAGTAAAGAAAGATTTCAGATCTTTGAGGTGTTTTCTGCCATGTGCTGGGGCAGTACTTCTTTACTGCCAGATCGCACTTCCAGCCTGCTTCCGGCATTTCACCTTGGAAAGGCTAAACACGTTACATAAACATGTAGTCCCCTGGGACAGAACAGGCTAATTAGCAAAATATACAGCTTATAGCAAATATCAAAGCACATGGATGCTAAAACTTCACCTGCAATGAGTGACCCAGAGAAATTTCCTCAAGGATCTAAGCCTTACCTTCTTACTCCTGCACAACACAGCCATCACATCTCACACACTGCTTTCTCATTCTACCAAGAGCCAGACTCGAAATCACTTCCAACAGCTTTGCAGAGGCTCCTCTGCTGAATGACAGGCTGTGTCATCCCCATTTTCTGCACAACCATTCTTAATTTACTACCACACTTCCTGGGCAAGACACTTCTGCTGCACTTTTTTTAAACCATTCTTTTCAAGTCTCAGCTGAAGATTTCTCTCCCCTTCTACACCTCAAGTTTATTTCCCCCTCCTCTGACCCTCTTATTTACTTAGTTGGTCCAATTTTCTCAAGATTTCTCATAGCTTTAGCTTCTGTCTTTGCCTCATCTCCTTGATGCAGGTTAGACAGAAGTCAGCCCTGAATGCTGATTTTGAAGTTTCCAGCACAGAACCTTTTTGTTCTGTTATGAGGCTACTTTCCATTTGAACTCTTTTTCTCCTTTTTTTTTTTAAAGCCCACTTAAAAGAACTCCAGACTACAAACAATTGCTGAAGTCTTGCTTCATTTAGAGATCAAAAAATTCAAGTTCAAGGAGGTTCTCACAAAACTTTAAGTGAAATTCCTACCCTGTTATACTACACAAATAGATACTCAAACGCCACGTGATTATCATTTGATGAACTAGGAAGCAGCTATATCTGAAGCTTCAAGTGGGCAGCACGTACCTTCAGATAGTCAGCTGGTGACTCGAGATCCTATCTGACACCATGCCTAAATCAACATAGGGAAGCACACCATTCTCCCCTTCCCACCGAGCTGAGATCCCGTTAACAAAAGCTATAATCTCTGTTTTATATTTATGTGTTGTCTGTCATAGAGAGGAATCCTGAAATAAAAATCATCTTCCCATGAAGTTCTCCATTAGAAAATGGAAAACACAGCATTTTTGAACAGGAGAAACAATTTGGATAGAAGTTTTCAATTGGGAAAACTCAAGAAAACATCTGGGGCTTGTCAAGCAGGTAACGCTGTAGTTCCAAAACACTAAAGCCCTGTTGTTTGCATAGAGAGCCCTGATTCACTTCCCCTATTCCCAAGACAAAACAGTCACACACTGAGGCAGCACAAGTTTCAGATTTGACATTGAGATCTGCAATAGAAAAAGAGTTCAGAACATCAGAACTTTCTGCAGGACAGACTCTGTACCCTGTGTTCTTACTGCAGCAATGCTTTCAGGCAGGTCCATGGCTTCATAACTAACGTCACAGCTTCTGTAAGTTCCCGTATGCTGCAGACATCTCGCTTCCGCACACCCCAGAAGACTCTCATTGCAACCACTATTTCAGGTAATGGTAACTTACTCTTGTCCAAACTCAAAAGATTAAAAAGGGAAATGGATTAGACAAGACATGTTATCCCTTCCTCTTGCACTGCCTCAAATCAGTTTATCACATAGATCTTTCCAGCAGATAGGCACTTATACCCATTAAAACGCAGTAGAGGAAACTTCTGAATGATCAAGGGGACACAGGGAGCTCCTTGCTTTAAACCAACAAGAGAACTCCATGTGCAATTCAGAAAACAGGGAATAAAAAGAACGCTTAGGTAAAAAGGGATAACAGCATACAGAGGATAAGTTACCAGAAAAGACCTTGAAACGAAGCGTATTCTGTTCATTTCAATAAAAACATGAGATTCTACACAAGAAGATGGAAGATTCTTATTTTCCTCTGATAGATTCATGTCTATAGCTTTTTTAAGATGTATTTTTATATAGCTTTACTATAATCAATTCCCTTCCTCAGCCTCTGCTCCCAACCTATAGATCATCTCAAGCCCCAGAAGCTAACACTGAAGGTACTCAGGATATGCTGTCAGCTCTGGAAGAAGAAAAAAGATGAAAATAATAAACCTATCTATGACATGAACAGCAGACAACACAACAGAATGAACTGAAAGCTGTTTTTACAAAGCCAGAATCTGGGCTGTGAAGCTTGATAAATAGCTGAGTCACAAATACAAACTTCTTGAATATAAAAACTAAAGAGAGGGGAACAAAACCAAAGCTCGCAGGTCAGACATCAGAATATTAACCAAGGAAAAGCCTTCCTGGTGCTCCTGGAGGCAATCAGCATTACACCATTGATGACTGAGGTACAAATGTTGTCCTGCCACACAATCCAAGCTCCACAACTGTGTATCCAAAACCCGGATATCAGGGGAGGACAAAGGAGACCCCTCTGTATTTGGTTTGTCAGTGGCCACATCTCAGTTCCATAGTATTTAAGTGGTGATAACCAAAATTAATCAGAGCTGCAAGACAGCAGATTTAGAAGAGCTTAAAAACGCTACAAAATGCCCACGTGAAGGCACTTTGCTGACAGCATACAATTAGGCTGAGAAACTCACTCGCCATCGGACACTCATTAAGGCCGAAACGATCAATCGAAGCTGAAGAGGGAGTGGACATCTGACAGTTATATAATAGCACAGCTGACCCTAAGGCTTGCAAGGGACGCTAAATCTCTCCTTTCTGTCCTACGCCAGTTTTTCCTAGCTAGGCATTAGGATGAAAGCTTCAAGGCACAAAAGAGGCACAGATTACTCCTCTTCTAGCACAGGAAGGAGTTTCCTTTTGGAGTACTTTGTTATGTGTCAGGATACTAGTCTGATGGTCAGGATATCAGCCTGCTGCTCAAAAACACTGCTTCCTATCTTACTGTGTGGGCCCAAGACAATAGAGGTGGACGTTGGCAGGATGGCAGCAGAGGTTGAGCCTTCCCACCAATATCCCATTACACTTTGCTGCTGTGTACAGATGGCAGCTGAGGGGCACTCTGAATGGCAGCTGACATAGGAGCGCACAGGAAGTGAAGGTGTGGAATTCAATTCCTCCATGTGGAAAGAACTGCAGCCATCGATGCCTGCTGAATGTTTCTGGTGACCAAACAGTGGATGTGAGCACAGCACTGGTGTCTTCCACACTGCTGTCACCACTGCTGAAACAACAGCCACGTTTCAGGCAGCCATGCAGATTTTTGCAAGCGCAGCATGTAGATTCTCATGCACTGCTGACAAAGACATATAGCGAATGGTGGTGGAGACACTGAAAAATTGTTTTGCATCCGTAAATTTGCTTTATTAAATAGTGCTATTGTGCTCTTTGTATCTGATGTAGCTCCCACAGAAATAAATAGGAGACATTACTTCCAGAGAGATGTACGTAATAGCCAGATGGAGGCACAAACTGGCAATTATCATGTCTGCAAATAATACCCACAAATTCTGGTTAATTCATTATGACACTGTTCCTGCTGTTTAAATGGGCAAAGAAACTGCACTATGCATTCCCGTGTGAGAGGCAGATACTTAAGTACAGTTTCTGCCTTACCATACACAAAACAGGAGCCTACAAGGTCTTCTGCAGCCTTCCACAAACCTGCTCTAGGAATGCAGGTTCTGTTCTCTTGTGCTACAGTGAAGCTGTGAATCACAGTAATCAGATTCCCCCCTTTTACAGGGGCTCCTGTAGACTCCAACTGGAAAGATCACAGGAGAGGAAGGGTTAGTAGGTCTTTCCTGCAGGGCTGGCCGCAATCCAGGCCCAAGCATCTTTTGGAGAGCTCACCATTGCTCTTTTCATAAGAGATCTGGCTACAGAACCTGGTAACAGCTGCACGAGATATGCTTGTGATCCATACAATTAATTGACAACTGTCAAATCCATCATTGCTCATCACTAGGTGACAGCAATGCACTTCTGCACATGCTTTGTTCTGTTACCAAGGGCACACTTGTGCAGCTCCTGTTTCCCTGCCATAATCACAGCTGCAAGGAAGATGATAGGCACCTGGGGAGGTAACTTTGCGTGGATGAGGTGCCACAGTCCCAATGAGAGAGAAGACACCAGCTCAGTAAAAATACAAAGTAAAAGCAGTGCAAAGGGACCAGGATTTACCCCCCCCCCAAAAAAAAGACATAAGTATTAGCTCCCTTCTCATTGTGGTGGGGAACATCAGGGGACCTCAAACCATCCGAGTTCAATTGGCACACACATAGCAGTCCTAAACCACATGGCTCAAGCACAGATGCCATAGCAATGTAAGACAAAGACATGGAGCAGAGCAACTTCTAAGAATGCTGTGCTGCAGGGAAGGGGTGCCAAGCAGGAACAAAGCCTGCGACAGCATCTCCTGCCTTCCCTCCTGCTCCTGGATGCAGCGTAGCATCCATCTGTTGCACAGGGAACACCATTTGAGTGACTGTGCTGTGAACAAGTTGGTCAGGGGGCTCAGCTGGCCCCAGACCAGCCAGGTCTCTGTTCCCCAGCCAGGCAGCTCACAGTGTAACACCAAGCCTTTACCCTAGTAATAGCAGGAGAGCTGGGGACAGCAACAGCAAAAGTCAAGCTGCAGAGGGCAGCGATTTCATCATGTCCTCCAGAAAACAATGTGGTCAACTTATATTTTCTGATGAGGTTACAGTTTAAAGTGAAAGGTGGATATAAGCGAATTTACAGATAGAGATGATGGGGGAAGGAAGGAAAACAAGTACAAAACCGCAACCAAAGCAAACAGACTGGATGCCAGACACTACTGAAATAAAAGCAACTGTCATCTACTCCTCCAATATATACAGGAACTCTGTCAGAATTTAGCTGCATGAATACATATGCATACCCACAATTACATAAATCTGCAGCTTCACTGATTCTCCACCCTGCTGGATGTGGGAGGAAAAACAGTTTTATTTATATCTCTGGTGGGCCATTTATTTGTAAACAGTTTCTTCACACTGCCCTTATTCCTTCTCACTTGATAGTTTGACTTTGCTCTATAGTTCACTGATGATCATTATTTTAATCCTGAAGTTGGCTTGGGGGTAGGCAGTCTAACAGAACTTAAATCAGTCTCAACCATTTGAGGCAACTGGAGACTATGGCAAGGAAGTGATCTGTGAACAAGGAAACTGCATTCTCTCCACCTGCAAGAAACAGCTGTATCAGTGGCAAGGCAAAACATGAAACAGCAGCAAGAGTAAGAAGAGGTTCAGTGGAGAAATGCATGTTTGTCTCTGCACTGCTTCTAAAAAAAAAAAAATTAAGATCTCTGGGCTATTCAGCCACAGGTGGCAGGGCACCATGCACTGTTTCTCCCTCACTTTGGTACTCATTCTGCCATAAAATATCTTTGAGTCCTCATCCTCACAAGGACGAAATCGCCACAAAAGGGCTTATAAAGGAATCTGCCAGTTCAGACATTCACTTTCATGACAATAACTCTTGTAAAACTCACTTGGTTCAGAATTAAGAGTAGCAGAATAAGCATACAGGTTTAGTATAGGAGCCTTACTATGGACACTTAGTTTTAATTGTGCACAACTTGCATTCACTCCTCAAACCACAAACATGCTGTGTCTTGTTCACTGTATTCTCCATCAGATATTTAAGGATGTAGAAGCGAGAAACCCTTCTCCTGTTATGCAGGTTCCTTTCACACCTCTACAATCATCTGCAGTTTCACTTTCATCCAAAGTGAGTGAGGCATTTTAATTATGAAAATACTTAGCCTGAAGTAAACTCAGACCCTCCATCAAATACAGAATTAAAACTGCAAAGTACCAACACGCACTGAAAGATGAGTCTTCCTAGTGCTGCACTAACAGGCTGTTTGCATTATTCAGTGCAGCATGCAATTCTGAAGACCTAAAAACAAATAGTAGAGCTCCTTCCTGCTGTTTCCACGCTTCCACTCTTCCTCCCATTGCAGACTTTCCTGCCCTGTGTTCATTCTCCTCCCTACCTGCATCTCAATTTGCCCCTTACTCCAGGTCCTGATCTGCAGGAAGCCTCTTTTTCAGCAAGCAGGACTTGTTTCCCACAGCCTATTCAGTATCTGGCATCTTGGAAGTTTCTTAAGAAAACATCAGGCAACATCCTTGTACTTTAAGGACAATAATGACTGGTAGGGGACTGAGTACTCCCTGCAATGAAAGGGAATTTGCAGCTCTTTGGGGAAGTGTTGTTTTCCTTCTTTAAATAAATTTTGAGAAGACGACAGGTGAACTCTAACTGCAGCTCCCTCTGTAGGCAATAAAGCACCTGATGGAATCACCGCACATCTGCAAATGAAGTCATACAGATTAATCAACATACATCATCACCATCTAGATGGAAACTACTAAAACCTCCCTTGAACCGGTTTGCAGGAGCATCCTCGACATTATTTTGATATTCATATCTCAGCCTTCACACGTGCCTTATCTTTTAATGGTGATGGAGGAAGGCTGGAAAAACAAATCTCAGGGAAGCCTTCAGACAGTGCATGCCCTCAGACTGCGCACTGTGCACAACCACAGCTGGAAGCAGGTACATTTTCTCCACTGGCTGTCATCTGTGTGCTACTCAGGAGAGCCAACCAGCAACGTCTTTCAATTATTTCTTCCCCTCCTCGATGGGAGATGCAAAAAACTGACATTTTCCAGAGAAAAGGTTTGATTCACAAAACCACCCAGAGACCTGAGGTAAGAATTAGAAGGCCTGCTTTAGCAGTCAAGAGAAACTTGAAAAGACATGATTTCACATTAGTTTTGATAATGTAAAAATGCATTTCAAGTTAAAAACGGCTGAAGTTAACGAAATAACACTTTCTGAACTTGACCAGCGTGGAGCGGGAGGGTGAAAGAAGATCAATAACAACCAGTTTCTTATTTATGAGATTAAAGATATATAATCTTTTGGCAAACAGAACATACTTAAGTGAAATCTTACTAGAGCTCTCCAGACAAACGTTCAAGACAGTGCCACGTTTCAGTGTTTGCCTGAAACAGAGCCTGTTCTTGCAATGACATGGGAGCTGTGCAGCTGTCCACAAATAGGACAGATTTCAGTTGTCTTCCTCTAGAGTTCTGATTTGACAAAATGGACTGCTGAACTAAAATGCTATTCTCACCATTTAAACTAAGCCTTCAGAGTTGGATTCACACACATCCAGGGCCAGCTTACGCTCCGTTTAGTCATGTGCCAGCATCTTTCTTCATCTCAGGGCGATTTCTCTCATGTTTGTAGCTCCTTCTGCACCTTAAAACTGCTTTTCAGCCGATCTAGCTCGACAAGTTGCCCCATTCATCAACTTAGCCTTTACAATGTCCCTTAGTCTTAACATGGTTCAACTGCCAGATCAAATCTTTCCTGCTCATAAATCTGTCAGTAAACATCTGTCAAACACCTAAGGAAACCAAAAGGAAAAGGAGATTCATGTCAGTTACTTGCTCTACTAGATTTCTCTTTATCAGTTCATTCCTCTGGTTGCCAGCAGCACAGACAGAATGCAGTTCTGACCACACTTGAACAAAGCTTGCTAGCACAACCTACATGAGGGTGCAGAACAAAGCCAAAAGATTCTTGAGACAGAGACACACAGTATATCAAATACAAGCAGTAGCAGGACATGTTCAGCAACACGGATGTGCTGGAGAAGAGAATTCTCAAGTCCAAATAGCAACAATTAGAGCAACTAGAAGAGAAGATATTCAGTCCTGCTACAGCCTGCCAGCCAACCCCTAACAAACAGGGCTCAGCGAGAAGCTTCACTCCTGCAGTCACTCCACTACTGCAAGGGCTGCAGGTATCAAAACGGTGGGTACAGCCAATGCTGGAGAGAAGCCACTGGAAACACTGATTCGCTTCTTACGTACTTTCCTCAATTAATTCTCACACAACTTTCTACTTAAATCAACAGAATTAACAGGAAACCCATTCATGACAGAACTGCAGTTTATTTATACTACCCACCAGGAAAGAAGAAATAAAGAAGTAGGGAATCCTATGGGCCACCACAAGCACGTTGCTCCTCCTTTGGAGCTTACTTCTATTGTAGTGATGAATTGTCTCTACTGCTTGTCAGAGAAAGGATAAAACGGTCTCTTTATTAGTGACGATGTACTCTAATTGGAATTTTAAAAGAAATTACTTGTTTAAGAGCTCACTCAATACTATTACGAATATGCATTACTTTGTGTGAGAGAATAGAAGAGGATGTTTTAGTATTAACAGCCTATTTTGACTAAATTTATCTCTGCATCCTGACAGCGTAATCTTGCTTTAGCACTATGCCTGTCAGTTATCTTAAAATGGTAATTCTGCCTCCCAGCCAGTGAATGAAGATTTAATACAAATATTTATGGAACGATACTATTTTCTTAATGATGGCCAACTTGGGCAGGCTCAATGTATTACAGCCAAGTAAAATGCCAACAAAACAATCTCAATTAATTATTTTGAACTACCAGCAAACTGGGAACACTTACAGCAAAGCCACTGAAGTTAATCCAGCGTAAGCAAGAAGATGTATTCATAAATCTGAGAGAACTGCACTGCGACTGCTCGGACTACGCAGCCTTACCACCTTCTGCTGTTTCAGCCACAGCCTTTTGATTTAAGTGCTCAAAAAGTCACTGCTCAACAACTCCAAGAAAGTGACATTTAGAAGTGCAGTCAGGGAAAATACAGTAAAAACAACAGACAGGAATCAGCTAAGAGACCATCCATCTTTCACAAACAAGCAGGTGGAGCAACCAGTGCAGAATTACAAAGAGAGACAAAAGAACCAATTGAGCAAACAAAGAACATATGGTCCAGAGACACCACTGCACCATCTGCCTCTATTTGCAGTGGAAATGGTAGAGCTGGGAATAAATCTGCTTTCTGAGCAGTGGCTGGACTCTTCCCACAAGGAATACTGCTCTCTGAAACAAGACATAGGAACTACCCTAGTCTATTTTAACAAAGCTCACATTCCAACTTCTGACTGCTCTGTTCCTTACCGTTTCCTGCTGGTAGAAGTGCCCACTAAGAGCCTTTGGGCAACAAGGGGGTAGAGGGAGAAGCCAGAACAAAGCGTAGGGAAGGTGGTCACTCCAGGTCCTTGCTGTTTACGCAGCGTTTTGACCTTGAGAACAAATCATAGAGCTCAGAGTTTAAGTCCCCCCAACGTCAGCACAGTCAGGGATACCTCAATGAACAGTAACTGTACTTTTGCAGTTGGCTGACAGTCAGACATGGCTATAAGTTTCACAATTATCAATGGAAAAAATCAGTTTCATCAGCAGCAAAGTGTTTACAAATTAATATTTATATCCACCTAGGAAACAGCAAAGTAAATGAATGAGAGGATGAAATGAATACTCCCTCAGGGCTGATGTTATTTTAGAGGTAGATTATCTCTAGCTTGCACCACAGGAAAAGCTAAAGATGATAGTCCAGCCTGATTCCATAATCCTATTTTGTAAGATGTAAATACTCATCAAGAGCTTTTGGAAGAGAACAGCATTTTCTTGACAGCTAATCAACCAAGGACTCCCATCTTTCTCTAGGAATGACCAACGCGTTGCTGCAGCATCAGCTTTTATTTGAGGAAGAGATCCCAACACAGCAATGCAGATGTGCAGGAATGCAAACTATTCTGACAACTGTCATCTTCAATTATTCCTTTCCTCTGTACCTCAGCCTTCTTGTCTTAACCTGCTGAGAGGCTGTAATGAATTCTGAAAGCCTGCTGGGATCCTGACAACTTGTTGAGGAAAAAACCAAAGTCTTTTAAGAGCCCCTGACTAAATCAACAAAAATGGATTCTCTCCCCAGTCAAGTCAAGCCATGCATCATCTCACTCAGGAACACAGGGAGAAGTAGCAGTAGTTCCACTGCTACCCTTCCTTCTGCAACCATACAAGAACTAGAATTTGATGCAATAGGAGCACTCACAGACTGGAAGCAGAGACTGAGAAACTACTTGAACACTGAGAAGCCCACAGGGAGTTGAAATACCACTAATTCATTTCACCTGTAAACCAATCAACAGGTTTGCATTAGTTCAGTCCATCTGAGCCCACTCAAAAGAGAAAACAGGTCAGTCCAATATTCAGCAGGTTGTCTGGCATTAAAGAAACCACGCACTTCCAGTATCACTGAGTCAGTTGTTATTCCTAATGGTTGTGAAGGGCCTTTGGTTTTCAGTTCTGCCGAGTAATGCAATTCATGTGCATCTTGCACTGCAAACCCAAAGACTTAAGGAGGCAGTGAGCTGGTGTTGGAAGATGAATTTCAAGTGCCCTCAAGGTATTAGAGGTGTGTGATCTGCACAGATGGCTGCATAACTACCCCCAGTGCTTGTCAGAGAACTGTGACACACCACGGCCTCGGCCCCCAGAACACAGGAATTGCAATGTTTTCAGCAGCATTTAAGCCTTTCCCTCGCAGCAGAATTACTGTTCTAAGAACAGATTACTACTTTCCCAGTTTCTCCACATTCAATCTTCATTATAACCCAATCGATTTATGACCCTTGTCCTGTTGCAATCAACTTTGCCAATACTTACAGTAACGTGATCAATGTTTTCTCAAGCCTTTACCCTTGCTGCTACACTGCTCAGCACACCTGATCACCTACAACTGCTAATCAAATTGGATGCACATCTACTCTTATCTGTTCTCAATTCCCCCTGGAAAAGATGAACACCATAAACTGAAAGACTCTTGAAGATGCTTTCTGATCCTGATACCTACAAAAGCAAGCAGATTCCAAGGAAGAATCGCTTTATTTCACAAATCATTTGACAAATACAGATGGATATTTACCACATGCATAACCTGCAGGAGCCAAGTTTTTGTGAACAAAATAACCAAAGGCAAAACATGCTTCTCTCAAAGACCAAAAAGCAAAAAAACTTTAAATGTCTGTTTCTGAACTTTGGCTTGAGTATTAAAATAGCCTCATTGGATGACTGTGGTGAGTATAAGAGACCACAGCTTAACTCTCTAAAGACCCTCAAACCAGTTATTTGTCTTACTTAAGCCTCTTCATCCCTTGCACTACAACAGAAGAAATAAGTACTGCTCTTCTCTTACTATGTGTATTCTTCCTTCAGAAGAATTCCACTTCTCTCCTTTCTCTAAGATAAGATTTCATTTCTAATTACTGTTTTCTGGTCCATTTTCATTACCTTTAAGGATAGGAAACAGATGAACTCTAAGCTGGTTTAACTACGCACCTCCATCCTTAACTACACAAAGCTCTCAACTACTTCCAGCACAGATGCATCTCAGGACCCAGATGACTTGCCACACTGTTTTCTTTGCACACAGTCTTCTGAATTGCTTTAAAATACTCTGTGATCAGTATAGTTTGTGTTAAACAAAGTTAACAGAACAAAAGCAGTCAGCTTTTCCTGCATGTACAGTGATGTACTGAAACGCAACAGCCCCTGTGACCTTTGTGATCACTGCTTCTAGGAAGGGTTTCAGTCTCAAATGCTGTCCTACTGCCTGGGTAGAGCTAATAGGAAAAATAGGCCCAAAATAATGCTCACTTCCCTCTGAGCAGCTCTGTGGTATGCCAAGTAGAACTACAATAGCACAGAAACTCAGACTCAGTTGTGCTTTCTGGAGAGATAAAAGTAGCTCAAGCATGCAATTAAGCAAATTAGCCATTGTTTTAAACCTGAACTACATCAGCAACACCCGGGAGACTGTGAGCCAATACACTAATTCAAGAGAGAAAAAGCTTTTAAAGAATCTTTTATTTTCCATATTTCCATGCCTTGCTTACCAGGAAGCTGCAGTCACTGTTTTGAGCACCACTTTCCAGCATTCACTTACAGACACACATAGCCCACTACTTCTGCTTAAATTTACAAGCTGTTATTGGAGCAAGCGTCCTCTGCCTCTATTTACTGCCTTTTCCAGACTAGAAAAACCCAACCATAAATTGACCTCTTCTGTCTTAACTAAAGCAGTTCTTCTACTTTATAGTTACCAGAGGCAGCAACATTTATTCACCCCCTTGAATGTATTCGTTTTCATTTAGGCATGCTGCAGCTCTACCATGCTGTAACTAACATGGTCCAGGAAGCCGTGTGCTCTACACAGGGCTAAGTGTCCTTGGCATTTGTAAAGCAGTTATCACCATCATGTACCTTCACTGAAACCACAGGGCAAACTGCTCGTTACAACTGCAATTCATACCAAGCTTAACTTCCAACATGATGGAAATGGAACATACTGTGTTAAGCCATAGAACAATATATTTACCTGCCTGATTTCAAGGTTCATCTTCATTAGAACTTGTATTCCAAGGCTCGATTCAATGAATCAGCTCTACCGAGAAAAGATTCCAATAGCAGCAGGCTTTTCAGTCTTTGTTTCAACTCATCTCTATCTTTAATTAATGTTTCATTGAGTGAGAACATCTGTTTTTATAGATCATGCTAATGTTCATTAAATACAACTGTTTTTACAGGCCCCAGAACATATCTGGCACATCCTGAACATACTGTGCCCAATTTTCCAGACCATAACAGTTTTCCTAGCTTCCCTCCCCTCCCTTTGCAGATCCCAAGCAAAACTGTTTTTTCAATTAACTGACAAGGAATTACCATCCTACTTCCACTGCCTAGAGACATCAGAGCTGCAGTACGAGGCCATTATCATTATTATGTTATCATTATTCTCAATTACACTAAGTCACAGTCACAAATAGCTCATGATATCATTAATATTGCCACCTATTATTACTGAGGAAAGTAAAGTGTGAAGACAATTAGGAAATCATGCATGTTGCAAATCCTTTGCAACATCCTTTTCCTAATACAACTAGTCCGAAACCTTTGCTGTTCTTGAATGCTGATTTCTCCCTACAGACAATGCAGAAAAGGTGTCAACTCTGAGTTCAGTTTGCATACCCACCTCCCTTCCAGACTGCTCCAAAATGCAGCAGCTTGTCTCTTATACTGGGAGAGATGTCTCACAAGATGCCAGCTGTGCCAGGAGCTTTGAAGGCTGCCAACAGCTTTACTACACAGAGAAGACGAGATCACTGAAGTTAAATGTTACTGATTAGCTGCAGAGACCAAAAGTAACCTAGGTAAGTATAAAGGGGAACAGCCATACAGCCCTCCATCATCTTCAGCTAAGAGATGAAAACAGAGACAGCAGCTTCCCAAATCACAATGATTTTTTTTATTATTAAGTCTACCCACAGCTCAGCCTATGCAAATGACAACACTTCAAAGATGTGGTGAAATACTGATTGCAGAACAGGCTGCAGCACTTGAAGAAACCAAGACCCTCCACTCTAGAAGTTTACATGCATGGATGAGGAGAGAGGCTTATCAGCACAGGTTAACACAGAAGTGAAACCCATGGCCAATGACCATTTGTGATTTGTGACCTGAGTCATTTATTTTTGTAGGTGCTTTTCTTTCCTCACTAGAAATATTGAGACTTTCTCTGATCTCTTCCAGCAACCTCCCCATCGTGTACAAATCTATGCTACTACTGCAAGTGCTGTGCCCTCCTATCAGAAGAACTGGAAACCAGCAAGTTTGCTAACACATCACACACATCTCTATACACTGTAGATGTGCTGAAGCAATGGCAGAAAGTATTTAACAGCTGGGCAATATTTAACCCCCACTTCCCATCACTTCAATCTCCAAGTTGTTGCTACATCCAGGCAAGGTCACAACACAACACTCAAGCATTCAGGAAAAGCCCAGCCTTCAAAGATCACAGGAACATTAAATATGTGAAACTTTTCATTCTTATATATGGTATATGCTCAAGGAATTGTTGTTCAGCACTTTCCAGGCTAAACCAACACATTTCTGTCATGACAATGGAGATTATTTTTAACTGCAAAGTGAAAGCAACTGACAAGAGAAGATAATTCCAATGACCAGAGACTGCAAAGGTGACAGTCTCAGAATCAAATAATCACATTACCAGCAGAATCATTCCAAAGAAACTACAGCTGAGTAGTTTGATAAATAGCACCTCATTAGCAGAAACTCGAGGAGCCAGAGGTGAGAGTTAAAGTCCAGTCAGATTTGTAACGTTTTCAAATTAAACCCTTCATTTACAATGCCCAGACAAAGCATAAGCTGAGTTTCACAGCTCCTGTGCATTTGTCACCCTAATCAGGTATGGGCCATCGTTTTCTCTCCAGTATGCCACAAAAAGAAAGATTTCCCCTCTCCACCCTTTATATGAATACAATTATCTGGTGTTTTCAGGTAAAAGCTTTAATTGTTAGTACGTGGCAAGCATAAACATGGGAGGATTTCCACATCTGATGCTTCTTAAACAGGAAGCATGCCCTGCAATTCAATTGGCTGCCTTTGACGGTAACCTTCATTTCTAACCTTGAGTAAAACTCTTTCAAGTAAGCCAGGATGTGCTCTGAGCTCCAACAGTGCCTGGCCAGAAACTAACATGCTATAACCCTAAGAGTTTATAAAGTAAGGGTACTCCAGATGCTGCTAAAGAGACCTGAATCTCATTCCAAGCATCTACTGGATCAGCCATCGCAGTCTTAATACAGACAAGTGCAACTGAGCAGTTATGTGGCAAGGGTCCCCGTTAGGGAAGAGCTTGTTACGAATCCAGGCACCAAAGAAAGAGCAGGAACAAGTGAAGATTCTGAGCCAACCTAACATATGACCAAAAGAAGCCCAACACAGCCTCACACCAACAGCCTGCCCCCACCAGCCCCCAGTATGTTCATCCTTACAGCCCACAGTCTCCTGAGCCAAACTGTTTAGCAGTATGTACAGCAGGCAACTATTAAAGTACAGAAGACACCAATCCAGCCCCTCCTCTCTGAGATTTGACTGTCTTTTTACAATTAGTTAGAACAATTTGCACTTAATTCCTGTAGAAGTTCATCTGACTCTTCTCTTCTAATTACACCAACCTACACAGCCAAGAACTATAGCTCCCCCCCCCTCATGTAGCTGATACAGGTCCCACAAAATCAGCTAGAAGCCTTCCATTTTTTTGTTTCAAGAACTC
Organism: Pavo muticus; assembly: GCA_016647715.1. Classification (NCBI taxonomy): domain Eukaryota; kingdom Metazoa; phylum Chordata; class Aves; order Galliformes; family Phasianidae; genus Pavo; species Pavo muticus. The sequence continues at coordinate 1,298,384 of JACDJE010000004.1, read as the reverse complement.
TATATTGCAATATTTTATTTCTAGGAGAAGAAGAGAGTTGTTAAGTACCATGAGCTAACCAAAAATAAATTACCTTTCACTGTGATTCCCAAAGGCTTCTGTGCAAACATAAGCTCTTAACAGTGCTACAAGCTACCCAGCAGCAAAAGCTCTACCCCCTCACCACCTCCTTCTGCACAGGAAGGGCACCTATTCACAAAATGCTGATTGAAGACAGTTAGCCATCATTGTGGAAGGTTTTCACCTCTGGACTGTCAAGGTCCCAGTGCTGGTAGCATGCCCAGTTACCTTGTGCTGACCAGCAAAGAAGGCCATCTTCTGTCTGAAATTAATTCCTGGCTTCCTGACTTCTAAATTCAAGAGTCTTTGCAAAGTGCAGCTACAGACAGCTCTGCACACTTACCTTGGTACACTCTTCCTAGTAATTATTTTCATAGTCAAATAAACTTTCTTTAAGTGGCACACAGATTTTCTAAAAGATTCTGTTAAATCACAAGCAGTTCCTCCAATTAAGACACCTTCCTCATGAGGACAATTCTCTGTACAGGCAAGCTTTTGTACTCTTTTTAACCATGAAAAAGGAATTCAGTAGATTGTGCACTCCCACCTCCTAATAGGAAAAACAACCACCAACCAAAAAATAACCAACAAGCCAACAACCAGACATTTCGTTCTGCAATAAAGTAGCTCAATCATGGTGAAGATAAATTAACTGTAAGCGAATAAGGTTGATACCATGGGTACCAGATTTACAACAATTTACTCAGGGAAGAACTGTAAGCCAGTCAATTTGCATTAGAATGGTTAAGTACTTTAATTCAATTATGAAATTACTATTGGGTGATTAAAGACTGAGAACAAATAACAAATAACTCCAAGTTCATTTTATTTATCTACTAGCTAGTAACTACACGACTTAGCAAGATTGTCAGCTTAATTAGATTGGTCCCTATGGGAGCTTATATCTCACATTGGTAAAAATAAACATAGTTGTTTCATAGTGACTTTGTGCACACGTCTTTCCAAGAACGTTTAGGTATCAGGAAGGGAGACCAATACCTTACATGAAGTCAAGCTGTAAAACCAAGAATACCCCACACTCAGCTGGGATCTTTACAAATAAGTTCAAGCAAAATTGGACGAAACACTAAAAATGAGAATTGGAACACAAACCCACAGCTGCTCACTCGATATGTGATCCCTATCAGGGAGCTGGGGCCTTGATCACATGCAAGGATTTGCATCAAGCATTACTATCGGGCATTCAGTGCCCTTGATTCCAAGTCTTTGTTTTGGCACTACGTACCCTCCTGGTAGTCAGGCACTGAGCACTGTGTGTAAGCATCTCACACTGCTCTGGCTGCCCCCAGACCCTCTGCACCACCTCCCTGTGCTCCAGGAGGAACGCAGCAGTTGGAAGTCACCGTAGTCTCCATTCAGAAGGCCAAGCTGTAAGAATTTAGCTATTCAATGGGATCATGCTGTCATTTGTCCCTTTTAGCGCTCCAGGGTGATTATTAATGAAATCTCATTTCTGCAAAGCACTGCTAAATCTGGTTAATGGCCAACAACCTGCACTAAGTGTGTATGTGCAGTAGGTGTTCTCCTAAAACCCCCCAACACCACTAAGTTACTGTGAAATCCTGGCATACAGTTCTTCCTTCTGTCACACTGAAGAGCACTTGGCAGTGGGTATAGGAAGTTGGAGTGCTTTGATCACTAATTATAACTCTGCCATTAGCACATTACTGGACCACTGACTTTCCCCTCACCCCCATCTCTTTAACTGACTGCCATTACACCTCTTTCAGATTTTAACAGCTTCTGGGGCAGCTGCCTTTCTATAGAAACTGTATAGCATGAGCTGGGATGTGCCCAAGCCTTGTAGGCACGTGAGACAGCCCAAACAACAGACAGGGAGGATTACTCCTAACAGTAATAGCTGGCCAGCAGCCGTGCCCCAAGGAGAAAACAGAGGAGCACATCCTTGTGCACTCAAACCTCACATTAGCAGTATTTTGCACTTAAAGATATTGGCAAATTTAAATATTTCTGGCCATTTGCTCCTATTGCAGTGATCACATCTCTCATTTTTCCCCAGGCTCATCCAAGAAAATTATTTAACACATAGTGCAGATCTCCCCTTTAAAAGGGCCAGCATTTTAAATTACAGTCATTTCCCAAGATCTAATAGCAGTAAGGTTCCTATAAACGCTCACACCCTAACAAGCTTCACAGCACTTTGCAAAGGGTAGCCATCATTCAGCAGAAGCGTTCCAATGCCCTTTCTTCCCCTTCTCCATTTCCCAGCAAGCATCCCTGGAGGATCATGAGTTTTAAATTTGCTCAGGCATGAAGGGATCGCTCGCCCCCTGAGCCCCTGTATTATGATAATGCATACATAAAGGTACGTTTTATTAATTGGAGCTCTACCCACAGGGGTTACTGCAGCAAAGGAGGCAGGGAAAAAGGAACTGAGTGGAAGGAGCTACCCTACTGAGCGGTGATTCCAGGAGCTCAGTCCTGATATATTCCGCCCCTGAACCTGCCCCTCTCCACCTGTGTGCTGATCTAATGCTAACTATACAGCAGTGATCACTTCTAACACCTCACTCCAATTTACTGTCCTTAGAAAAAATTAAAAAATCATTTTTAAAAATCAATACTCCAAACTTCCCTTTGTGCTTACCTTAAAAAAAAAATCACTCTCAACCAAGAGTGGCTTTCACTACCACAGCCTCTGCGTAACAGTACTCTGAGTTGATGCTCTGTGCCTTCCCAGCAGCTCTTTGCCATCCTAACACCACAAGCACAAGATGCAACAGATTGCTTAGGATTTTTCCCCACTGCTATCATGTTTGCATAACTTCATATCTGCAGCTCCTACCATTGCTTTCTTCTTCCATCTTCCCCCATGTCAATAGCCTGGGGATATACAAGAATGTTCTCCAGATCCCTTTGTCTGGTCTCGCTCCAACTCCATTTTGGTGTTAAAAACGTAAATCTGGCATTAAGGCAAGCCTGAAATAAAATTTGTTTCCAGTGTCAGCCACCAAAGAAAGATCTTCATACTAAGTATTCCATTTTCCAAAGCAAAACGAAGTATCAAACACCCCTTTCACATTAGATCAACAAAGTAGCAAAAAGAAGGGGCACTTTAAACAGCTGCATCTTCTCGGATGGCCGCTTTCATCCCTGCTGATCAGGCAGAGTCCTTTCGCAGGTAGAGGTGAGAACACTTAACATGCTTTTTCCTCCTTTTCTGCTGGAGATCGGTTCTCTTTTGAAGAAAGGGCACAAGAGGAGGGCAGCCAAGTAAACCTCTTAGGATGCGATGGCTGACAGCTGCAGTTTTTAAGATTTGTTTGACAGGGCTAAGTAACTACTTCAGGAAATGCAAGCAAAAACCAAAGAAATGGGCTGCCCTATCCCTACCCCATCCTGCTGCATGGCTGGCCCAATTGTTCTCTGCACCCTCCAAGCTCTCACTGAGCACAGAACAACCTGAGCAGCCAAGTTCAGAGCAGCATGCAACAACGAAGGGAGCTGGATGCTTTTCATAGCCCTGCCTGTCACAAGAGCTGGCCAGGGCTGTCCCTTCCCTCTGGGAAATTCTTAGGCCACTGCGTGTCTTGGAAACAGACTTCACCTTCTGCAGCATACGAGGGCTGGTAAACAGATCTGACAGCACCAAAACAGAGCTTAGAACAGGGATGTCCGTCTCATTCTATTCTTATTCCTGGCAGATGATGTTTTTCCATATCATGCTCACACTTCTCAATAGCAACTTTATCTTTTGTTCATTTTCATATATTCACAAAGCAAAGCCTCTGTTTAATCACATGTCCCCACCCAGCAGGCACCCTATGGATCCCACTGCAATGGGAGCACTCCCAAGCCATCACAGAGCCTTCCCACACTTGTCACATGTAAGAAAAAGAACAATTCATAAAATAAAGGGCTTGCAGCCTTGCTATCTCCTCCACAGCTCCTGTCCTGCTGGCCCTCCAACTACTGCAAAGCTTCAGCAGAAAGCAATAAACAGCATTCTATTTCCTAATCTGACAAGTAAGGGCAAATTGACTTGGAGAGTTTAATTACTTCTTATAAAAAATACTAATGCCATCGGTTGCCATGGTAATACATTCTCATTAGATGGGCCAGCTTTGGCAGTACTGGAGAAACAGTCTGTCTTTGTAACTGCTAGCCTTATAATAAAATGCAATTATTAACTATAAATGCTCCTTGCTGTCCAGCACAGCAAATGCAGCAGCCAATACAACACTGGCTGACTGCTCCTGGTGTGCTGCTACAGAAATGCTGTGGTCACGGGGAAGGACCAAGCCCAAACACTGCTATCTGTGTAGCACAGGTGTCGGTCTGGGGACCTGAGGATCTCACCACTGCAACCAGAGAAATCACTGTTACTTACAGCAATCAGAGCAAAGAAACAAACTAGTGGCTGTAAACACCCTGTTGATGGAAGCAGTAAATAAAGCTAACCAACCACTAAATAGACAGCTTGGAGCTTGGCCAGCTATTGCCACAGGTGATGGCAAGCTCCAGCACTCTGCTCCTGTCAATGTGGAACCCTCCCACAGGTGTATTCATGCACCAGTATACTGAATACTTTGGGGTATCCTCAGTTAACACTCAGGTCTTCTACCTGATGCACACCTCAGCTATTAAGTGATCACTCTGAACTTTGGCAAGATGCTGTGTGATAGGTACTGGGTATGTTAATTTCAATTAAATAATCCGATTTTTCTCCTCAAGACCATTTAGTGGTGAATTGAGCTTCCTGGCCAGACTCCTGCCTCGAGCATTTCCTGAGGCAGATTTATGCCTTTATTGACTGGATATCACAACGCAAAGAAAACAGCACAAAACATTTGAAGCACCCAAAAAAGAAAATGTCAAAAACCTTCTAATTCCTCCAGTCATAACTTCAGAGTTCAGCAATTAGAGGTAATCATTAATACAGAGCTGCGTAACAAAATTCAGACCTTGCAAGAAAAAGAGAAGTGCCAAGCCTCACTCAGGTGAGCAATGAATTTCTTCCAGAAGTCATGCTTGTGCTACCCATATTTCTTCCTTAGGAGCAATAGAGGAAAGCAAGCCCCAGTCTGATGAGTGGACATGAAATTAGGACATAGTGGGTAGCTCCACAAAACGGATCAGCTGTACCAATGCAGTGCATGCTTCACCTCTGTCAGCTACTGTATGTCATGAGAAAGGGACTGCAGTAACAGTGGCAATAAGTCAGTACCACCAAAGCAACCAATCTATAACAGCGAGGAAACAGACTCCGAATATTTCTGTTTCAATAGAATTCTGCTGTAATGAGCTGTATAATGGAAAACTGAAGCATCACATACACTTAAGGCTCCTCTCTCCTCTGGCTGATTTGCAAGAAATAAATCAGATCTCATCCTTCAGATCACTGCAAACAGACCACCATGCAGTACATGGGATCTGGGTCAATAACTACCTCCATACAAACCCACAAACAGCATCCCCTCCTCATGATCCAGCAGCCTTCCACCAACCAACCCCTCTTCCACAGCGCTTAATGTTTGCACAGGGTTTGACCATTCACACGCATCACTTCTATCTGTCTGAGGGGAAGAAGCAGCCAGCTCCGCTGGAGCACGTGGAGAAGGGCAGGGGCACAGTGATGTGCACACCACGTTCACAACTAACCAGACTGCCTATACTCCAGGGGAAAAAAAAAAATAAAGCAACCCACATTTAACTGCATTGACTTTGCTCATGGAGATCACCAAGGCTCCTCTAAAGGAAAAAAAGACAGCTTGCAGCTAAGACCAAGGTTTGGCAGGCTGAGCCTTGCTTCTGTTCTGCCAATATATCCCTGAAAAGCTCCAAAGAGAATCTGTAGGTGAGGAGCTTGCAGCTTGGCTCACAAATGGGCAAGCAGGCAAAACAAACATTTCCAAGTCATCACAGCTCACATCTTTCAGGAGTTGGCCAGGGGATCTTAATGCAAGAAGGAAGATGTGCGAGGTATACATTTCTATCCACATAAATGGCTTTGAAAGCATCTCAACTACCGAACTAAAAGGAAAATCATTACTGTATCTACAACAGCTTAACACGAGAGACTTCCTGCAGAAGATATTACTCTGGTTTTTGTCATCCACTGCACAGAAGAAACCTCTCTGGATTTTGCTTCATATGAAGTCTAGGAAGGAGCTTGTCATACTAGCACATGATAGAGAAAACCAAAACAGATACTGGATTGTTCCTTTAATTCAAAGGACAAGCAGATAGTCATGCAGTATTTACCTCTGAAGGACAAACAGTCAGTGTTTTCCCCATGTGGGCCATTTCTCCCAACACAAGTCCAGGACTCCAAACACACAAAGCACAGACAAAGCTCACCCTGTGGGCACAGCCAGCACTCACAGCCAGCTGTTCCCACTGCCCTGCTTCCAAAGTCTGAACCCCCTTCCCCCATCCCAACAGATGCTATTTACTCCCAAGCAGGAGCAGAGCACAGGTTTTGAAATTTCACTGTTAAGACCATATAGGTAGAAGAAAATAGCAATACTGTTAAAAAATAATAATAGTAATTAAAACACTGAATAATATTAAGAGAACCCAAACCACTAATTGTGAGTTGGGAAATCTATAATAATACTTGCCAAATAATATTTGGCAGAACATTGTAATTCTGTTTTACACTGCTACACTTCCCTATCCCACCAACAGCCCTGCCTCAAACTTGAGCAAAACAAACACAGAACTCTTAGAATGGAAAATCTACTTCTTCCTACTGTAACACTATAATGTGATGAAAAGTATAGTGATAATAGTGGCATGGCAAAGTCTTCAGCTGCAGCAAATTGGGGCAAGACCAAATGCAGCATCTGTGGACACAGAAATGAAGGCAAAAAGCTGCTTACCTTCAGAAGGCCTCAGGCATTCAGGGATCTCCAGCAAAATACCCTCACCTCCATTGCCAACCCTTAAATGAGGTCTGGGAAGAGCTGGATCCTGGCTCCACCCCTTCCAATCACTGAGGTACACTGCATGCACCTGAGCTCCCCTGGGTTGGCCCTGCCTTCCCACCAGGTGCTCCATCACTGCTTCAGGCCATGACTCAGCATTTGTTACACCTACTTATAAAAAGTACACAAACTTTCATTTTAAATGCTTCCAGAAGAGGAGAAAAAAAGAAAAATCTCATTTCTGAACACTGATAGGGTCTGTACAGCCCACCCAGCTCTATCATCCTCCACCCATCCCCCTTAAAGCTTAAAGGGCAATCAGAGATATCTAAATTATTTAATTAAAACCATCTTTGGACACTCTACTTCCAACTTAGGTTTTGTTTCTGGTCTCAGAGAAGGAAAGCAATAACTAATGCAAGTGAATTAGTATTCTGCAGCATTAAGGCACCTAAAGTGTATTTATAAACAGGAAGGTATCATTAAAAAATTAGTAGAGCTCCCAAGCCCAGACTGAGTACGCAATTAGAGCTGATTATGAAATTCTGCCACCATGCTAACCTTACCAGGAGAGACTGCTGAATCGGTACCCAGAGCTCTCTTCTAGTCCTTGGGAAGAAGGGGACAAAGCTGCTGTTCCCTTCCCCCAGGCCTCCTAGGACAGAGCTCAGACTGCAAAGGGTCAGAATTAATTTCATGTGGGCCCACACATCTGTTCTGGGATTTAACCTTTGTCTTCATCTGGTGAAAGGTGCCTGCTAATGAGATCTGCTTCAGGGTTAGGCAGGGGAGCACGAGAGGTTTATTAATACAGCAGAAACAACTTGGCATTGAATCCGAGCTGCACTGCTTTCTCTCTTACTTGAGGCATTGCAGCCACTTTGCAACAGATTTCACTATTTTCTAGGCACTGAGCACTGCCTTTATTTGATGGAGAATTGTGATTAAAAATGATAGTATTACCATTTTCGCAAACCATGTCATTTTTTTCAACATTCTTTGCCACAGAACATTTTTTATAGAAAATAAAATGACTATTAAAAATTGCAATAGCTGTAACAAGTCTCTCTAGCTTCAAACAAGGGAGAATTTTTTTTTTTTTTTTTTTTTTTAACTGATATCACTGAAGCAAAGCTAAGGCTGTGAGAGATGCTAGTGTCAGGCATAGTAAAAACTGAGCATACTTGAAGGATCCGGGGTCAAAACCTCTCCTCTGGAAAGAAAGCCTTCTGCAGTCAAAACATCTGGATTGATTATTTCACAGTTCATTGCTCTATAGCAGTCTCAATCCACGTTAAAACCCTTTCTGGCATTGGTTTTCACTTCCATACATGAGCATACTCTGGTTTGGTACCCTCTGATAACAGCTCTGGAAATTTACAGCTCTGAGCAACACTTCTAATGCCCTGACTCAGAAAGGGCCTTCTTGTCAGCACTTCTCTTGGTTTGTAAGGACAAGGTGAGGACAAAGCCTGCTCTTCTGAATCTGTTTCTCCCTCCCACAACTAAATGCAACGCTACAGAACAAGTGAGCAGAAACAATTAAGGAACCAATTGCATTAAGGAAAACACCAAGCACCGACTCGATTTTATAGAGGAGAACTGCCTTTAGATCATTTTTACTAACCATTTTTAGCATTGAAAACGGTATGTACAGCACATATACAAAACCACTGCTGATCACTGCACCTCCAGCACATTGGGAAAAAAACCAACAAAACCCCACGCAGCCTGCAGACTTGTTACAGCAGGAACTATCCTCAGCACAGCAAGCTGAAGTCATTGGTTATTTATACTCTGGCAGTGTAGGTGGATAATTAGCGCATAATTTGAGGTTTTCGAGGCATGACAGCCTGTTCTGAGAGCTGCCCCTCATCCTGATCCCATCTCTGCCACAGATCTCACAGCACTGTTGCACATGAGAGAACTGCAGGCTTCGCCAGCCTTACTTACTGCCTCTCGGCTTGAAAGCACCACAAATGCTTCTTTTTTATTTTTTGTGCTCTTTTTGGGGGGAAGAAATTCTTATTTTTTTCCTGAAGCTTTAGCTCAATACTGCCTTGCATCAAAAGCACCTAGGAGAACACAGGTGGTACCACAGAGGATGAGAGGGACCCAGCCCATAAAGCACAAACAGTACTTTGCAGAGAGGCAAACAGGTACATCTGCACGTTAGCAAAGTGAATTAAGTGCAGGAAGCATATGAAGACTGCTCTAGCACACACACTACAGGGAATACACAGCAAAGAAACAAAGGAGTACGCTCAAGTTTTCTGCCTCCTACACCACAGCAATTGATGCTTCACAACAAAGCAGCACTGAAGACCTACTACCTGAGGAGCAAAGGGCTGCAAAGTTTCTCAACCCCTCCAGAGCACACAGTGACAGAGCCAGGGTTTCCTCAGGGCACCACTCACCTCAGAAACACAAGCCAGCCACTAGACAGAAACACAGGCTCCACTCCCTTCAGGCTGTACGTGTTTCCCCTCCCAGCCTCTTAGGAGACACTTCCCTCCTGCTATCCCTCAGTCTCCTTCCAGAAACTTCTTCAGCAGCTGCACCCGCACTCCCCAGGAGGTGGCAGCACTGCAAGATGGCGACCTCTACAGTGAGCCCTCAGTTACGCGGCCTTAGCTTCCGTCTGCTAGCAGCTTTACCTTTGGTGGGATGGAGTCAGCACAACACCTTGCTACACACTCAGAGAACCCCTCCAGGGTAAGGGAAGAGCTCTCAAGGGGATTTTTGAGCTACAGAGTGCTCCCTGTGAGGTGTACTCCAGTGCTTCAGCTTGTCCTGCCGCCCAGCTAAGAGCAATTGATTGGCAAATGGCGGCAGCTGCAGGGTGTGGTGCAGCCACAGCTGCTCCTCACAAGCAGATCAGCAGCTTTTGTGCCTCGTGCTTGGAAAGATCACAGCTCTGTGACGCCTGGAAGCTGTGCTCTGCTCCCTTCATCCCTCCTTTTGTTAAATGCCGGTTAGCTGAATGGCCTCCAGCAAAGAATTAAAACCAGTGGGATAAAGTGGAGTATAATTTCTTTTTTGTACGCTGACTGAAGAACCTCTCCTGGAGCTGCCCACTGACAGGAATGCTGCTGGCCATTGCATTACTTGCATCCCTCAGTGGATACAGATTTGATAGAGGCATCCATGATGGAACAGGGCTTCCAGAGACCAATCCAACACCTCAATCCAGAGCTGTTCCACTGATGAGGAATAGATGTCACCCAAAACTCCCATTACAAAATATTACCTCTCAGCATCTTAATGAATACACTTCCTTCTTACTTTGGACCGATCCCTTATTACATTTCAGGGCTAGCTTGCAGAGGACAGGTTCATTTGCTAATACATGAATCATTATTGCTTTGAGCCTCTGAGCTAACGTTTTTATGAGCACGTCTCAAAATGTATTTGATTGCTGTTAGAAATCATTTTGGTTCAGAGTTGACAACCAGGCCACGCTAAGCCAATATGCTCTGCCTGGCGCTGTGAAAAGATGTTGTGAGAATTTAATTACTTGACTGCAACTTACTGTGCATATGGTGATTTTTAAATGCACTTCTTTTTTTTTTTTTTTTTTTTTTTTTTTTTGCCTCCAAGATAGAAACACCCAGTTGTTTAATTCCAACTTACTAAGATTTCTGCTAGCAGTTCTGATAAAATTGTTTCAGATTGCATATCCTACAGAGAACAGCATCCTGCATTTCCCTGTCCACGGGACTCCAAAGGGAGTCCTTTGTGCTCTCCTGTAAGCCTGGGTTCCACAACTGAGAGTTGAGTTACTTCGTTGCTTTTGTGTAACAACGATTTTGGCAAAGCTTTTCTGTATACCTTACCATGGCACAGCAAAACCTCACTGGAACAGAACCAAGTTCTGGCTGCAAGATCCTCACCGTGTGGAAGGGAGGGAAGGCTGGCGGAGGCGCAGACCTCCATAAGTACATGTTAAAAATAGTTTAAAATCCACTCACTCTTCACTTTTCTTCTCCTTTTCCACTTTTATGATGATGCCCTTTTACTGTTTGGCTGCTGTATGCTTTTGCTACACAGAATTTCTGTGAGATCTTCTCTCTGATATATACATACGGAGTAAATCAGAATCTTATCCTGGAATCAGATTTCACAAGCACATGAATGTGGAGAAGAGGAAGAAGGAGGAGGATTTTTTTTTTGAAAGGTCTCTTAATTCATGGTACATACAGTACAGAATAAAGCTTGTGGAAAATTCAGCCCTTGTATGCTTCTTTCCATAAGACAGAAATCTCAGTGCATACTGACTTCTTTAAGACAATCTTTCTCCAGTGGATTTAGATACAGGTAAGAACCCATAAAAGCTGAATGCATACAGGGATGGAGAAATGAATCGCTTACAAGCCTACATATTGTTCTGGAGAGTGACTCAGAATGACCTACACCATATAAAAAGATATAT